>CM051239.1:189900339-190241363 GCA_027917425.1 Gastrophryne carolinensis | reverse complement strand
ATTGCCCCAAATAGGAGTGCACCTGCAGGGGTCCAGTAGTGCTTTGCCCAGCAAAAGTGTCTTTATCAGGCCTAATTTTCAAATATGATAAGAGCAAATGCTTATATGGTCTTAACAGAGGCTGCTGTAGTCACAGAATGGGGGATGCCCCAAATAGGAGTGCACCTGGCAGGGTCCAGTAGTGCTATGCCCAGCAAAAGTGTCTTTATCAGGCCTAATTTCAAATATGATAAGAGCAAATGCTTATATGGTCTTAAACAGAGGCTGCTGTAGTCACAGAATGGGATGCCCCAAATAGGAGTGCACCTGGCAGGGTCCAGTAGTGCTTTGCCCAGCAAAAGTGTCTTTATCAGGCCTAATTTCAAATATGATAAGAGCAAATGCTTATATGGTCTTAAACAGAGGCTGCTGTAGTCACAGAATGGGATGCCCCAAATAGGAGTGCACCTGCAGGGTCCAGTAGTGCTATGCCCAGCAAAAGTGTCTTTATCAGGCCTAATTTCAAATATGATAAGAGCAAATGCTTATATGGTCTTAAACAGAGGCTGCTGTAGTCACAGAATGGGATGCCCCAAATAGGAGTGCACCTGGCAGGGTCCAGTAGTGCTATGCCCAGCAAAAGTGTCTTTATCAGGCCTAATTTCAAATATGATAAGAGCAAATGCTTATATGGTCTTAAACAGAGGCTGCTGTAGTCACAGAATGGGATGCCCCAAATAGGAGTGCACTGGCAGGGTCCAGTAGTGCTTTGCCCAGCAAAAGTGTCTTTATCAGGCCTAATTTCAAATATGATAAGAGCAAATGCTTATATGGTCTTAAACAGAGGCTGCTGTAGTCACAGAATGGGATGCCCCAAATAGGAGTGCACCTGGCAGGGTCCAGTAGTGCTTTGCCCAGCAAAAGTGTCTTTATCAGGCCTAATTTCAAATATGATAAGAGCAAATGCTTATATGGTCTTAAACAGAGGCTGCTGTAGTCACAGAATGGGATGCCCCAAATAGGAGTGCACCTGGCAGGGTCCAGTAGTGCTTTGCCCAGCAAAAGTGTCTTTATCAGGCCTAATTTCAAATATGATAAGAGCAAATGCTTATATGGTCTTAAACAGAGGCTGCTGTAGTCACAGAATGGGATGCCCCAAATAGGAGTGCACCTGGCAGGGTCCAGTAGTGCTATGCCCAGCAAAAGTGTCTTTATCAGGCCTAATTTCAAATATGATAAGAGCAAATGCTTATATGGTCTTAAACAGAGGCTGCTGTAGTCACAGAATGGGATGCCCCAAATAGGAGTGCACCTGGCAGGGTCCAGTAGTGCTATGCCCAGCAAAAGTGTCTTTATCAGGCCTAATTCAAATATGATAAGAGCAAATGCTTATATGGTCTTAAACAGAGGCTGCTGTAGTCACAGAATGGGATGCCCCAAATAGGAGTGCACCTGGCAGGGTCCAGTAGTGCTATGCCCAGCAAAAGTGTCTTTATCAGGCCTAATTTCAAATATGATAAGAGCAAATGCTTATATGGTCTTAAACAGAGGCTGCTGTAGTCACAGAATGGGATGCCCCAAATAGGAGTGCACCTGGCAGGGTCCAGTAGTGCTTTGCCCAGCAAAAGTGTCTTTATCAGGCCTAATTTCAAATATGATAAGAGCAAATGCTTATATGGTCTTAAACAGAGGCTGCTGTAGTCACAGAATGGGATGCCCCAAATAGGAGTGCACCTGGCAGGGTCCAGTAGTGCTTTGCCCAGCAAAAGTGTCTTTATCAGGCCTAATTTCAAATATGATAAGAGCAAATGCTTATATGGTCTTAAACAGAGGCTGCTGTAGTCACAGAATGGGATGCCCCAAATAGAGTGCACCTGGCAGGGTCCAGTAGTGCTTTGCCCAGCAAAAGTGTCTTTATCAGGCCTAATTTCAAATATGATAAGAGCAAATGCTTATATGGTCTTAAACAGAGGCTGCTGTAGTCACAGAATGGGATGCCCCAAATAGGAGTGCACCTGGCAGGGTCCAGTAGTGCTTTGCCCAGCAAAAGTGTCTTTATCAGGCCTAATTTCAATATGATAAGAGCAAATGCTTATATGGTCTTAAACAGAGGCTGCTGTAGTCACAGAATGGGATGCCCAAATAGGAGTGCACCTGGCAGGGTCCAGTAGTGCTTTGCCCAGCAAAAGTGTCTTTATCAGCCTAATTTCAAATATGATAAGAGCAAATGCTTATATGGTCTTAAACAGAGGCTGCTGTAGTCACAGAATGGGATGCCCCAAATAGGAGTGCACCTGGCAGGGTCCAATAGTGCTTTGCCAGCAAAAGTGTCTTTATCAGGCCTAATTTCAAATATGATAAGAGCAAATGCTTATATGGTCTTAAACAGAGGCTGCTGTAGTCACAGAATGGGATGCCCCAAATAGGAGTGCACCTGGCAGGGTCCAGTAGTGCTTTGCCCAGCAAAAGTGTCTTTATCAGGCCTAATTTCAAATATGATAAGAGCAAATGCTTATATGGTCTTAAACAGAGGCTGCTGTAGTCACAGAATGGGATGCCCCAAATAGGAGTGCACCTGGCAGGGTCCAGTAGTGCTATGCCCAGCAAAAGTGTCTTTATCAGGCCTAATTTCAAATATGATAAGTGAAATGGTTATACGGTCTTAAACAGAGGCTGCTGTAGTCACAGAATGGGATGCCCCAAATAGGAGTGCACCTGGCAGGGTCCAGTAGTGCTTTGCCCAGCAAAAGTGTCTTTATCAGGCCTAATTTCAAATATGATAAGAGCAAATGCTTATATGGTCTTAAACAGAGGCTGCTGTAGTCACAGAATGGGATGCCCAAATAGGAGTGCACCTGGCAGGGTCCAGTAGTGCTTTGCCCAGCAAAAGTGTCTTTATCAGGCCTAATTTCAAATATGATAAGAGCAAATGCTTATATGGTCTTAAACAGAGGCTGCTGTAGTCACAGAATGGGATGCCCCAAATAGGAGTGCACCTGGCAGGGTCCAGTAGTGCTATGCCCAGCAAAAGTGTCTTTATCAGGCCTAATTTCAAATATGATAAGAGCAAATGCTTATATGGTCTTAAACAGAGGCTGCTGTAGTCACAGAATGGGATGCCCCAAATAGGAGTGCACCTGGCAGGGTCCAGTAGTGCTTTGCCAGCAAAAGTGTCTTTATCAGGCCTAATTTCAAATATGATAAGAGCAAATGCTTATATGGTCTTAACAGAGGCTGCTGTAGTCACAGAATGGGATGCCCCAAATAGGAGTGCACCTGGCAGGGTCCAGTAGTGCTATGCCCAGCAAAAGTGTCTTTATCAGGCCTAATTTCAAATATGATAAGAGCAAATGCTTATATGGTCTTAAACAGAGGCTGCTGTAGTCACAGAATGGGATGCCCCAAATAGGAGTGCACCTGGCAGGGTCCAGTAGTGCTTTGCCCAGCAAAAGTGTCTTTATCAGGCCTAATTTCAAATATGATAAGAGCAAATGCTTATATGGGTCTTAAACAGAGGCTGCTGTAGTCACAGAATGGGATGCCCCAAATAGGAGTGCACCTGGCAGGGTCCAGTAGTGCTATGCCCAGCAAAAGTGTCTTTATCAGGCCTAATTTCAAATATGATAAGAGCAAATGCTTATATGGTCTTTAAACAGAGGCTGCTGTAGTCACAGAATGGGATGCCCCAAATAGGAGTGCACCTGGCAGGGTCCAGTAGTGCTTTGCCCAGCAAAAGTGTCTTTATCAGGCCTAATTTCAAATATGATAAGAGCAAATGCTTATATGGTCTTAAACAGAGGCTGCTGTAGTCACAGAATGGGATGCCCCAAATAGGAGTGCACCTGGCAGGGTCCAGTAGTGCTTTGCCCAGCAAAGAGTGTCTTTATCAGGCCTAATTTCAAATATGATAGAGCAAATGCTTATTATGGTCTTAAACAGAGGCTGCTGTAGTCACAGAATGGGATGCCCCAAATAGGAGTGCACCTGGCAGGGTCCCAGTAGTGCTATGCCCAGCAAAAGTGTCTTTATCAGGCCTAATTTCAAATATGATAAGAGCAAATGCTTATATGGTCTTAAACAGAGGCTGCTGTAGTCACAGAATGGATGCCCCAAATAGGAGTGCACCTGGCAGGGTCCAGTAGTGCTATGCCCAGCAAAAGTGTCTTTATCAGGCCTAATTTCAAATATGATAAGAGCAAATGCTTATATGGTCTTAAACAGAGGCTGCTGTAGTCACAGAATGGGATGCCCCAAATAGGAGTGCACCTGGCAGGGTCCAGTAGTGCTTTGCCCAGCAAAAGTGTCTTTATCAGGCCTAATTTCAAATATGATAAGAGCAAATGCTTATATGGTCTTAAACAGAGGCTGCTGTAGTCACAGAATGGGATGCCCCAAATAGGAGTGCACCTGGCAGGGTCCAGTAGTGCTTTGCCCAGCAAAAGTGTCTTTATCAGGCCTAATTTCAAATATGATAAGAGCAAATGCTTATATGGTCTTAAACAGAGGCTGCTGTAGTCACAGAATGGGATGCCCCAAATAGGAGTGCACCTGGCAGGGTCCAGTAGTGCTTTGCCCAGCAAAAGTGTCTTTATCAGGCCTAATTTCAAATATGATAAGAGCAAATGCTTATATGGTCTTAAACAGAGAGGCTGCTGTAGTCACAGAATGGGATGCCCCAAATAGGAGTGCACCTGGCAGGGTCCAGTAGTGCTTTGCCCAGCAAAAGTGTCTTTATCAGGCCTAATTTCAAATATGATAAGAGCAAATGCTTATATGGTCTTAAACAGAGGCTGCTGTAGTCACAGAATGGGATGCCCCAAATAGGAGTGCACCTGGCAGGGTCCAGTAGTGCTTTGCCCAGCAAAAGTGTCTTTATCAGGCCTAATTTCAAATATGATAAGAGCAAATGCTTATATGGTCTTAAACAGAGGCTGCTGTAGTCACAGAATGGGATGCCCCAAATAGGAGTGCACCTGGCAGGGTCCAGTAGTGCTTTGCCCAGCAAAAGTGTCTTTATCAGGCCTAATTTCAATATGATAAGAGCAAATGCTTATATGGTCTTAAACAGAGGCTGCTGTAGTCACAGAATGGGATGCCCCAAATAGGAGTGCACCTGGCAGGGTCCAGTAGTGCTATGCCCAGCAAAAGTGTCTTTATCAGGCCTAATTTCAAATATGATAAGTGAAAATGGTTATACGGTCTTAAACAGAGGCTGCTGTAGTCACAGAATGGGATGCCCCAAATAGGAGTGCACCTGGCAGGGTCCAGTAGTGCTTTGCCCAGCAAAAGTGTCTTTATCAGGCCTAATTTCAAATATGATAAGAGCAAATGCTTATATGGTCTTAAACAGAGGCTGCTGTAGTCACAGAATGGGATGCCCCAAATAGGAGTGCACCTGGCAGGGTCCAGTAGTGCTATGCCCAGCAAAAGTGTCTTTATCAGGCCTAATTTCAAATATGATAAGAGCAAATGCTTATATGGTCTTAAACAGAGGCTGCTGTAGTCACAGAATGGGATGCCCCAAATAGGAGTGCACCTGGCAGGGTCCAGTAGTGCTATGCCCAGCAAAAGTGTCTTTATCAGGCCTAATTTCAAATATGATAAGAGCAAATGCTTATATGGTCTTAAACAGAGGCTGCTGTAGTCACAGAATGGGATGCCCCAAATAGGAGTGCACCTGGCAGGGTCCAGTAGTGCTATGCCCAGCAAAAGTGTCTTTATCAGGCCTAATTTCAAATATGATAAGAGCAAATGCTTATATGGTCTTAAACAGAGGCTGCTGTAGTCACAGAATGGGATGCCCCAAATAGGAGTGCACCTGGCAGGGTCCAGTAGTGCTTTGCCCAGCAAAAGTGTCTTTATCAGGCCTAATTTCAAATATGATAAGAGCAAATGCTTATATGGTCTTAAACAGAGGCTGCTGTAGTCACAGAATGGGATGCCCCAAATAGGAGTGCACCTGGCAGGGTCCAGTAGTGCTTTGCCCAGCAAAAGTGTCTTTATCAGGCCTAATTTCAAATATGATAAGAGCAAATGCTTATATGGTCTTAAACAGAGGCTGCTGTAGTCACAGAATGGGATGCCCCAAATAGGAGTGCACCTGGCAGGGTCCAGTAGTGCTTTGCCCAGCAAAAGTGTCTTTATCAGGCCTAATTTCAAATATGATAAGAGCAAATGCTTATATGGTCTTAAACAGAGGCTGGTGTAGTCACAGAATGGGATGCCTCACAGCAGACTTAAGATCAGTTCAGTATATATGCACAGTTAGTTACTATAAGCAGCCTGAAAACGCTAACAAAGCCTGGCTGTCAGGCTGGATGAAAAAAAAAAAAAAAATGACAGCCTCCGATTTTCCATTCCTTTCCCTGTTTTCCGCTGACTTTCTGTCTGTCTCCTGTCTGTCTCCTGCCTGTCTCCAGCCTGTCCCTGTCTGTCCCTGCCTGTCTAACTGTCTGTCCCTCAGCTACACAGCGTTCTGTCTCTCACGAATGCAATAGAGAAATGAGGAAAAGCAAGATGGCCGCCGTTAAATACCGCTGTGTGACGTCACCGGGCTTGCTGGCTGCTGATAGGCTGCATGTGACTGCCCCAGCTTGCACTGGCGCGGGATACATGTCCAGACATGTCCCGTCCGCCATCTTAGAATGCCTGTAAATGTAAATGAATGGATGTTAAAGGAAAACTTCGAGTGATCGAATCGCGGGGGAAAATCGGATTCGATCCGAATCGAATTTTTCCTGAAATTCGGATCGAATCCGGGTTCGTCCGGATCGATTCGCTCATCCCTAGTGTTAATGACATGAAATTCTCAACTTGTGATGCAACACATATGGGTCTGTGTGTAAAAGTAAAAGCTCTGTGTCCATTATGTTTTTCAGATCATGCTTCAGCGCCGGTATGACTTCGCGCCCAATGTGTGCGAAAAAAGGGACATCGCCCGGGAGATCATCGCGGAAATCCACCGTGTGACCAGCACCACCTTCACTCACACCCAGATAATGCAGCATTGGTCGGACCTGAAACGTCTGCACATGGCCCGGGTGCGGAGGTTTTTTGGGATCCATTTCCCAAGTAAGTACCAAGCGATAGCATGTTATATGTTGCAAATGTATAAGCTATACCTTTACTTATAATGACTTTTCTTTGTTAGTGTTGGAAATGGATTTCAGAATTCGCCGCACCCGGAGGCGCACGGGCCGACCAGTGCAGCATGAGTCTGCATCTGTGAGTGAAGGTGGTGGATCTCCCGGGCGACGGACCTACCCCTCCTCTGTGGCCTCCTCAGACCAGCCCCTGGACCTTACCACAGAGGAGGGGCGCAACCGCGTGGGCGTGGAGTCATGCCCGGCCAGGCATGGGGAAGGCTCTGGTATGTCACTCTTCATGTATAGGCACAAAGATATACATGGCAGGCCAAAAACTAAGTTATCCTTTATTATGTATTTGTAGAAGCTTCTGGAGCGGGTGAGATAGTGGAGGAGGAGGCAGCAGAGATGCTGGAAGTCGATCCTGACGAAGGTGAGTGATGTCAGCCAGCCTGGGAGCCAGATCTGTTTGGAATAGTGACTCTATACAGCTACTAACCAAATGTCACATGTTTCTCCAGGGACTTCTTCACAGCATAGCCAGGACCAAGGGCAGCCTGTTGGCCCCAACCAGCCATCTGTCGGCCACCAACTCAGTAAGTATCCATGCCATTATTCATATTAATGTGTTGTTAGCTAATAACACACACATAACTAAAGGCGTAGCCAATGTGTAGTTAACACTTTCATGTGGGCACTTCGTTAGCTTAAAGCGGACCCTAACTCGTATTAAGAACATAGCTAATATTTAGCCAACACACTGTACATACAGATTGGGAACATTGAAAAACAGCCTACAGCCATCTAATGCATGTTATGAGCCTGTAAACATCCAATATGGCGGAATATGGAATGCGCAATATTTACATGCTGCATGGGATACAGATTAGAAAAAGTAAGGTGCTGCCATGCATTGTGGGACTGATGACCTTTCCCTGAACCCAGCTATGCTCTGTATTCCCAAAGCACCACTGTAACCTACTCCCCTGTACTTGATCCCACTCTCCTCTCCTCATTAACTGTTATGCTTCGGAGTCCCGATGGCGGCGCAGTAATCATAAATCCACCAAAATCTACTTCGATCTGGTGCAGAATCATTTGGGAATAGTTATTGCTTTTCATTAAATAATGTTGAAGGTCCGGTTTAAGGAGTTTCAATACTTACCTGTGGGAAATGCATTTACTTTATCCCTTTGAAGAATGACATATGTCATGCATTTACATGTATTTAATTAACCCCAAATCTATTTCCAGCATACAAACCGGTCTGGTACTCCTATTTATGTTTATTTCTCTATTGCTTACAGGGATGAGGCCACAAACCGTGGCCGAAAAAAAAAAAAGAATCAAAGAGTTGGTGGCCGAGCTGCTGGCCATACAGGCGACGTTGGGGCCAACAGATGAAGAAGAGGAGGAGGATTAGTGCCCTTGGTCCTGGCTACTTTTGTAAAATAGTTTGACATTTGGTTTTAGATATTGGAGTTTTATATTTTTAAAAAACCAAAAAATTTTAAACATTTTTAAAATGTTTTTAAAAAAAACAAAAAAAAAAAACAACAAATATTTAAAATAAATAATATTTTAAGCCTTCATAAATGTGTCATTTCTAATATGCGCACAAAAAGACATTTACACAAACACGAAAAAACACGCTTAGAAACATATAGACATATGTACATTATGTTGTTTGGGTAAGTTTTAGGGTCGTCAACATGAAGAAGGATGCAAGCGCTAAGGGGTTTAGGTAAGTTTTATGGACCGAGAAATGAAGAAGGATGCAAGCGCTAAGGGGTTTAGGTAAGTTTTAGGGACCGAGAAATGAAGTTGGATGCAGGCGCTAAGGGGTTTAGGTAAGTTTTAGGGACCGAGAAATGAAGAAGGATGCAAGCGCTAAGGGGTTTAGGTAAGTTTTATGGACCGAGAAATGAAGTTGGATGCAAGCGCTAAGGGGTTTAGGTAAGTTTTAGGGACCGAGAAATGAAGAAGGATGCAAGCGCTAAGGGGTTTAGGTAAGTTTTATGGACCGAGAAATGAAGAAGGATGCAAGCGCTAAGGGGTTTAGGTAAGTTTTAGGGACCGAGAAATGAAGAAGGATGCAAGCGCTAAGGGGTTTAGGTAAGTTTTAGGGACCGAGAAATGAAGAAGGATGCAAGCGCTAAGGGGTTTAGGTAAGTTTTAGGGACCGAGAAATGAAGAAGGATGCAAGCGCTAAGGGGTTTAGGTAAGTTTTATGGACCGAGAAATGAAGTTGGATGCAAGCGCTAAGGGGTTTAGGTAAGTTTTAGGGACCGAGAAATGAAGAAGGATGCAAGCGCTAAGGGGTTTAGGTAAGTTTTATGGTTCATAAAGGAAAGTGGGAGCCTGGTGCGAGGCAGTAGTGGTGAGAGTGCGCATGCGCAAGATCTTATATACATACGAACGAACGAATCTAAGAGGCCAAAAACCAATGAAAACCAGAGGCAAACGCAAGTAATTGGAAGAGGTGGACGATGGAAGCAGCACAAAAAACAGGCTGCCGCCGCAACAAGTGAGCACATGAACGTGAATTTTACGATTGTCAACTGACTGAGGCAAGTTCGGGAGATAACATACGAACGGACGTATAATTTAGGATAGAAACGTATTTGCTTATTGAATAACTCGCAAGTTCATACGAACGCACGAGCGGATGTGAAAAATAGGATGATCGGCACCCAAATCAAAGCTGTTACATGTTTCTTTGAATCGACCCAATAGTCTTTAAAAGCTGCTTTTGTGTAACAGATAGGGTCAAATGTGCAGGTTTGAGATACACTGCTGCCTGCTGTTTTTACAGCACACACAAAAACAATTCAAACTGCAATATATTTATGAGAAAAAGCCTTTAAAAGCTGCTTTAGTGTAACAGATAGGGTCAAATGTGCAGGTTTGGGATACCCTGTGGCCTGGTGTTTTTACAGCACACACAAAAACAATTCAAATCTCGATATATTTAAGAGAATTAGCCTTTAAAAGCTGCTTTAGTGTAACAGATAGGGTCAAATGTACTGGTTTGGGATACCCTGTGGCCTGTTTTTTACAGCACACACAAAAACAATTCAAACTGCAATATATTTCAAACTGCAATATATTTATGAGAAATAGACTTTAAAAGCTGCTTTAGTGTAACAGATAGGGTCAAATGTGCAGGTTTGGGATACCCTGCGGCCTGGTGTTTTTACAGCACACACAAAAACAATTCAAACTGCAATATATTTATGAGAAATAGCCTTTAAAAGCTGCTTTAGTGTAACAGATAGGGTCAAATGTGCAGGTCTGGGATACCCTGCTGCCTGGTGTTTTTACAGCACACACAAAAACAATTCAAACTGCGATATATTTTTGAGAAATAGCCTTTAAAAGCTGCTTTAGTGTAACAGATAGGGTCAAATGTGCTGGTTTGGGATACCCTGAGGCCTGTTTTTTTTACAGCACATACAAAAACAATTCAAACTGCAACATATTTATGAGAAATAGCCTTTACAAGCTGCTTTAGTGTAACAGATAGGGTCAAATGTGCAGGTTAGGGATACCCTGTGGCCTGGTGTTTTTACAGCACACACAAAAAAAAATTCAAACTGCAATATATTTATGAGAAATAGCCTTTAAAAGCTGCTTTAGTGTAACAGATAGGGTCAAATGTCTAGGTTTGGGATATCCTGCGGCCTGGCGTTTTTACAGCACACACAAAAACAATTCAAACTGCGATATATTTATGGGAAATAGCCATTAAAAGCTGCTTTTTTGTAACAGATAGGGTCAAATGTGCTGGTTTGGGATACCCTGAAACCTGTTTTTTACAGCACACACAAAAACAATTCAAACTGCAATATATTTATGAGAAATAGTCTTTAAAAGCTGCTTTAGTGTAACAGATAGGGTCAAATATGCAGGTTAGGGATACCCTGCGGCCTGGTGTTTTTACAGCACACACACAAAAAAGATTCAAACTGCAATATATTTATGAGAAATAGCCTTTAAAAGCTGCTTTTGTGTAACAGAAAGGGTCAAATGTGCAGGTTTGGGATACCCTGCGGCCTGCTGTTTTTACAGCACACACAGAAAAACAATTAAAACTGCAATATATTTATGAGAAATAGCCTTTAAAAGCTGCTTTAGTGTAACATATAGGGTCAAATGTGCAGGTTTGGGATACCCTGCGGCCTGGTGTTTTTACAGCACACACAAAAACAATTCAAACTGCAATATCTTTATGAGAAATAGCCTTTAAAAGCTGCTTTTGTGTAACAGATAGGGTCAAATGTGCTGGTTTGGGATACCATGAAGCCTGTTTTTCACAGCACACACAAAAACAATTCAAACTGCAATACATTTATGAGAAATAGCCTTTAAAAGCTGCTTTAGTGTAACAGATAGGGTCAAATGTACTGGTTTGGGATACCCTGCGGCCTGGTGTTTTTACAGCATACACAAAAACAATTCAAACTGAGATATATTTATGAGACATACCCCTCGATTCAAAGAGCAAAAGTTAATTGATTTCGGATCGAGAATCGTAAGTTTGGGTGGGTGTTAGTCATTTTTTCCTGTTTTTTTGGCCATTTACGACTCGCACGAGCCTACGTTCGAATGCGTATATGCTCTTACGATCATCGCAAGTTCGTTCCTAAATTTTAGGATGAAAACGTAAAACTTAGGATCAAATCCTAAAACTTAGGATGAAAACGTAAAACTTAGGATCAAATCCTAAAACTTAGGATGAAAACGTAAAACTTAGGATAATTGGATGTGTTTCGGTGTGATTCAGAGAACAGTTTTCAAACCTCTAAATACGTTTTAAAAGAAAGCCACTGCCGACACCTTTTAGCAGTCGTATTGCTGTTCTTGAACAGGTTTTTTGGCTATGTGGAGGAGTCTGCGCGTCTTGAGCTCCAATGAACTGCATGTATCAGCATGGCCGTGGCCATAAATTGTATGGCAATGCATACCTGATTCATGTATGCCTTATAAAAGCATTTTAATGTGGACCTTAATTAGTCCTTTGCATGTAAACCTTTATTTGGCAATATATTTGCGTTAATTAAAGAAACTTATGTCCTTTGTTATTTATTTTTAAATTGATGTACTAGAATAATATTTTTAGAATGCATTTATTGGTGTAGTTGTTTACCTTTGCTTTGTTTAATTATTTAAGCACATCTTTGGTCAGATGCATCACACTTACTGAGGAGAGGAGAGCGGGATAAAGTGCAGGATGTGGGTTACTGCTGTATTTTGCACAGACACAGCAGAGCTGGGGGCACGGAAAGGTCAGAAATCAAAGAATCCAGAGCAACACAGTCACAAGGCCCTTTCTGTTTGCAGGCTGCCCGATAATACCTGAGCCGCCATCTTGGCTGTTTCTAGGCTCATAACATGCAGAAGTTGCTGGGTGTTTTTTAATATTTGAGAGCAATCTGTATGTAGAGGGTGTGGGTAACCACACACAAAATTTTAAGTTGTACCATTTGAAGCCAAAATATTAAAATTAAATCCACAAGTAAAAAATGCAAGTTAAGTAAAAATTAAACAAAGTAAGATTTACTTATGCAAATGCATTCATTAATGGTTGGTTACTACAAAATGAATTAAATAAAGAAAAATAAAAGACCAAATATTTAGAATGCACTTTAATGAGGTAAGTTTGTAGTGCGCAGCCGCAAGATCAGAAGGATTTACGTCCAGACAAAAAAGGAAAAAGGGCAAAACCAATGTTGCAACCTGAGAAATGAAACGGAAAATTCAGGATGGAAACTGACATAGGTCTGATTCCCGAACTGCCATACGAACGGACCTAAATTTTAGGATAGAAACGTATTTGCTTATAGAATCACTCGCAAGTTCATACGAACGCACGAGCGGACGGGAAAAATAGGATGATCGGCACCAAAATCCAAGCTGTTACATGTTTCTTTGAATCGACCCTATAGCCTTTAAAAGCTGCTTTAGTGTAACAGATAGGGTCAAATGTGCTGGTTTGGGATACCCTGAGGCCTGTTTTTTTTTACAGAACACACATAAACTATTCAAACTGCAATATATTTATGAGAAATAGCCTTTTAAAAGCTGCTTTAGTGTAAAAGATAGGGTCAAATGTGCAGATTTGGGATACCCTGCGGCCTGCTGTTTTTACAGTACACACAAAAACAATTCAAACTGCAATATCCTTATGAGAAATAACCTTTAAAAGCTGCTTTAGTGTAACAGATAGGGTCAAATGTGCAGGTTTGGGATACCCTGCGGCCTGGTGTGTTTACAGCACACACAAAAACAATTCAAACTGCAATATCTTTATGAGAAATAGCCTTTAAAAGCTGCTTTTGTGTAACAGATAGGGTCAAATGTGCAGGTTTGGGATACCCTGTGGCCTGGTGTTTTTACAGCACACACAAAAACAATTCAAACTGCGATATATTTATGAGAAATAGCCTTTAAAAGCTGCTTTAGTGTAACAGATAGGGTCAAATGTACTGGTTTGGGATACCCTGAGGCCTGTTTTTTACAGCACACACAAAAACAATTCAAACTGCAATATATTTCAAAACTGCAATATATTTATGAGAAATAGCCTTTACAAGCTGCTTTAGGGTAACAGATAGGGTCAAATGTGCAGGTTTGGGATACCTTGAGGCCTGTTTTTTTAAAGCACACATAAAAAAAAATTCAAACTGCAATATATTTATGAGAAATAGCCTTTAAAAGCTGCTTTAGTGTGACAGATAGGGTCAAATGTGCAGGTTTGGGATACCTTGAGGCCTGTTTTTTTAAAGCACACATAAAGAAAATTCAAACTGCAATATATTTATGAGAAATAGCCTTTAAAAGCTGCTTTAGTGTAACAGATAGGGTCAAATGTGCAGGTTTGGGATACCCTGCGGCCTGGTGTTTTTACAACACACACAAAAACAATTCAAGACGCATTATTTTTATGAGAAATAGTCTTTAAAACTGCTTTTGTGTAATAGATAGGGTCAAATGTGCAGGTTTGGGATATCCTGCGGCCTGGTGTTTTTACAGCACACACAAAAACAATTCAAACTGCAATATCTTTATGAGAAATGGCCTTTAAAAGCTGCTTTTGTGTAACAGATAGGGTCAAATGTCTAGTTTTGGGATACCCTGTGGCCTGGTGTTTTTACAGCACACACAAAAACAATTCAAACTGCTATATATTTATGAGAAATAGCCTTTAAAAGCTGCTTTTGTGTAACAGATAGGGTCAAATGTGCTGGTTTGGGATACCCTGAAGCCTGTTTTTTACAGCACACACAAAAACAATTCAAATTGCAATACATTTATGAGAAATAGCCTTTAAAAGCTGCTTTAGTGTAACAGATAGGGTCAAATGCACTGGTTTGGGATACCCTGCGGCCTGGTGTTTTTACAGCATACACAAAAACAATTCAAACTGAGATATATTTATGAGAAATAGCCTTTAAAAGCTGCTTTAGTGAAACAGATAGGGTCAAATGTGCTGGTTTGGGATACCCTGAGGCCTGTTTTTTTTTACAGAACACACATAAACTATTCAAACTGCAATATATTTATGAGAAATAGCCTTTGAAAAGCTGCTTTAGTGTAAAAGATAGGGCCAAATGTGCAGATTTGGTATACCCTGCGGCCTGCTGTTTTTACAGCACACACAAAAACAATTCAAACTGCAATATCTTTATGAGAAATAGCCTTTAAAAGCTGCTTTAGTGTAACAGATAAGGTTAAATGTGCAGGTTTGGGATACCCTGCGGCCTGGTGTTTACAGCGCACACACAAAAACAATTCAAACTGCAATATCTTTATGAGAAATAGCCTTTAAAAGCTGCTTTTGTGTAACAGATAGGGTCAAATGTGCAGGTTTGGGATACCCTGTGGCCTGGTGTTTTTACAGCACACACAAAAACAATTCAAACTGCGATATATTTATGAGAAATAGCCTTTAAAAGCTGCTTTAGTGTAACAGCTAGGGTCAAATGTGCTGGTTTGGGATACCCTGAAGCCTGTTTTTTACAGCACACACAAAAACAATTCAAACTGCAATATATTTCAAAACTGCAATATATTTATGAGAAATAGCCTTTACAAGCTGCTTTAGTGTAACAGATAGGGTCAAATGTGCAGGTTTGGGATACCTTGAGGCCTGTTTTTTTAAAGCACACATAAAAAAAATTCAAACTGCAATATATTTATGAGAAATAGCCTTTAAAAGCTGCTTTAGTGTAACAGATAGGGTCAAATGTGCAGGTTTGGGATACCCTGCGGCCTGGTGTTTTTACAACACACACAAAAACAATTCAAGCTGCATTGTATTTATGAGAAATAGTCTTTAAAACTGCTTTTGTGTAATAGATAGGGTCAAATGTGCAGGTTTGGGATATCCTGCGGCCTGGTGTTTTTACAGCACACACAAAAACAATTCAAACTGCAATATATTTATGAGAAATAGCCTTTAAAAGCTACCTTTGTGTAACAGATATGGTCAAATGTGCAGGTTTTGGATACCCTGCGGCCTGGTGTTTTTACAGCACACACAAAAACAATTCAAACTGCGATATATTTATGAGAAATTGCCTTTAAAGGCTGCTTTAGTGTAACAGATAGGGTCAAATGTGCTTGTTTGGGATACCCTGAAGCCTGTTTTTTACAGCACACACAAAAACAATTCAAACTGCAATATATTTATGAGAAATAGCCTTTAAAAGCTGCTTTAGTGTAACAGATAGGGTCAAATGTGCAGGTTTGGGATACCCTGCGGCCTGGTGTTTTTACAGCACACACAAAAACAATTCAAACTGAGATATATTTATGAGAAATTGCCTTTAAAGGCTGCTTTAGTGTAACAGATAGGGTCAAATGTGCTGGTTTGGGATACCCTGAAGCCTGTTTTTTACCGCACACACATAAACTATTCAAACTGCAATATATTTATGAGAAATAGCCTTTTAAAAGCTGATTTAGTGTAAAAGATAGGGTCAAATGTGCAGATTTGGGATACCCTGCGGCCTGCTGTTTTTACAGCACACACAAAAACAATTCAAACTGCAATATATTTATGAGAAATAGCCTTTAAAAGCTGCTTTAGTGTAACAGATAGGGTCAAATGTGCAGGTTTGGGATACCCTGCGGCCTGGTGTTTTTACAGCACACACATAAACAATTCAAACTGCGATATATTTATGAGAAATAGTCTTTAAAAGGTGCTTTAGTGTAACAGATAGGGTCAAATGTGCTGGTTTGGGATACCCTGAGGCCTGTTTTTTACAGCACACACAAAAACAATTCAAACTGCAATATATTTCAAACTGCAATATATTTATGAGAAATAGCCTTTACAAGCTGCTTTAGTGTAACAGATAGGGTCAAATGTGCAGGTTTGGGATACCTTGAGGCCTGTTTTTTTAAAGCACACATAAAAAAAAATTCAAACTGCAATATATTTATGAGAAATAGCCTTTAAAAGCTGCTTTAATGTAACAGATAGGGTCAAATGTGCAGGTTTGGGATACCCTGCGGCCTGGTGTTTTTACAACACGCACAAAAACAATTCAAGCTGCATTATATTTATGAGAAATAGTCTTTAAAACTGCTTTTGTGTAATAGATAGGGTCAAATGTGCAGGTTTGGGATATACTGCGGCCTGGTGTTTTTACAGCACACACAAAAACAATTCAAACTGCAATATATTTATGAGAAATAGCCTTTAAAAGCTACTTTTGTGTAACAGATATGGTCAAATGTGCCGGTTTGGGATACCCTGCGGCCTGGTGTTTTTACAGCACACACAAAAACAATTCAAACTGCGATATATTTATGAGAAATTGCCTTTAAAGGCTGCTTTAGTGTAACAGATAGGGTCAAATGTGCTGGTTTGGGATACCCTGAGGCCTGTTTTTTACAGCACACACAAAAACAATTCAAACTGCAATATATTTATGAGAAATAGCCATTAAAAGCTGCTTTAGTGTAACAGATAGGGTCAAATGTGCAGGTTTGGGATACCCTGCGGCCTGGTGTTTTTACAGCACACACAAAAACAATTCAAACTGCGATATATTTATGAGAAATAGCCTTTAAAAGGTGCTTTAGTGTAACATATAGGGTCAAATGTGCTGGTTTGGGATACCCTGAGGCCTGTTTTTTACAGCACACACAAAAACAATTCAAACTGCAATATATTTCAAACTGCAATATATTTATGAGAAATAGCCTTTACAAGCTGCTTTAGTGTAACAGATAGGGTCAAATGTGCAGGTTTGGGATACCTTGAGGCCTGTTTTTTGAAAGCACACATAAAAAAAATTCAAACTGCAATATATTTATGAGAAATAGCCTTTAAAAGCTGCTTTAGTGTAACAGATAGGGTCAAATGTGCTGGTTTGGGATACCCTGAAGCCTGTATTTTACAGCACACACAAAAACAATTCAAACTGCAATATATTTATGAGAAATAGCCCTTAAAAGCTACTTTTGTGTAACAGATAGGGTCAAATGTGCAGGTTTGGGATACCCTGTGGCCTGGTGTTTTTACAGAACACACAAAAACAATTCAAACTGCGATATATTTATGAGAAATAGCCTTTAAAAGCTGCTTTAGTGTAACAGATAGGGTCAAATGTGCTGGTTTGGGATACCCTGAGGCCTGTTTTTTACAGCACACACAAAAACAATTCAAACTGCAATATATTTCAAATTGCAATATATTTATGAGAAATAGCCTTTGCAAGCTGCTTTAGTGTAACAGATAGGGTCAAATGTGCAGGTTTGGGATACCCTGTGGCCTAGTGTTTTTACAGCACACACAAAAACAATTCAAACCGCATTATATTTATGAGAAATAGTCTTTAAAAGCTGCTTTTGTGTAATAGATAGGGTTAAATGTGCAGGTTTGGGATATCCTGCGGCCAGGTGTTTTTACAGCACACACAAAAACAATTCAAACTGCAATATATTTATGAGAAATAGCCTTTAAAAGCTGCTTTTGTGTAACAGATAGGGTCGAATGTGCAGGGTTGGGATACCATGCGGCCTGGTTTTTTTACAGCACACACAAAAACAATTCAAACTGCAATAAATTTATGAGAAATAGCCTTTAAAAGCTGCTTTAGTGTAACAGGGTCAAATGTGCAGGTTTGGGATACCCTGCCGGCTTTTGTTTTTACAGCACACACAAAAACAATTCAAACTGCAATATATTTATGAGAAATAGCCTTTAAAAGCCGCTTTTGTGTAACAGATATGGTGAAATGTGCTCGTTTGGGATACCCTGCGGCCTGGTGTTTTTACGGCACACACAAAAACAATTCAAACTGCGTTATATTTATGAGAAATTGCCTTTAAAGGCTGCTTTAGTGTAACAGATAGGGTCAAATGTGCTGGTTTGGGATACCCTGAGGCCTGTTTTTTACAGCACGCACAAAAACAATTCAAACTGCAATATATTTATGAGAAATAGCCATTAAAAGCTGCTTTTGTGTAACAGATAGGGTCAAATGTGCAGGTTTGGGATACCCTGCGGAATGGTGTTTTTACAGAACACACAAAAACAATTCAAACTGCAAAATATTTATGAGAAATAGCCTTTAAAAGCTGCTTTAGTGTAACAGATAGGGTCAAGTGTGCAGGTTTGGGATACCCTGTGGCCTGCTGTTTTTACAGCACACACAAAAACAATTCAAACTGCAATATATTTATGAGAATAGCCTTTAAAAGCTGCTTTAGTGTAACAAATAGGGTCAAATGTGCAGGTTTGGGATACCCTGCGGACTGGTGTTTTTACAGCACACACAAAAAGAATTCAAACTACAATATATTTATGATAAATAGCCTTTAAAAGCTGCTTTTCTGTAACAGATAGGGTCAAATGTGCTGGTTTGGGATACCCTGAGGCCTGTTTTTTACAGCACACACAAAAACAATTCAAATTGCAATACATTTATGAGAAATAGCCTTTAAAAGCTGCTTTAGTATAACAGATAGGGTCAAATGTGCAGGTTTGGGATACCCTGCGGCCTGGTGTTTTTACAGCACACACAAAAACAATTCAAACTGTGATATATTTATGAGAAATAGCCTTTAAATGCTGCTTTAGTGTAACAGATAGGGTCAAATGTGTTGGTTTGGGATACCCTGAGGCCCGTTTTTTTACAGCACACACATAAACTATTCAAACTGCAATATATTTATGAGAAATAGCCTTTTAAAAGCTGCTTTAGTGTAAAAGATAGGGTCAAATGTGCAGGTTTGCAATACCCTGCGGCCTGGTGTTTTTACAGCACACACAAAAACTATTCAAACTGCAATATATTTATGAGAAATAGCCTTTAAAAGCTGCTTTTGTGTAACAGATAGGGTCAAATGTGCTGAAATGGATGCCCATGTGGGCTGGTGTTTTTACAGCAGACACAAAAAAAATTAAAACTAATTGAGTTATAAGAAATGCTTGTGTGTAACAGATAGAGTTAAATATGCCACTGCCAAGATGGAATGCACAGTGGCCAGGAATTTTTACAGCACAAACAAAAGCAATTTAAAACTGATCTGGCAAATGAAGTGAAATGAAAATAAAAAAAAAGTTTCCCTGTCATTTTCTCTGCTGTCCCTGTCTGGATCCTTCCCGATTTTTCCCTATCTTTCCCTGGCTCTCCCTGGCACTCTGTGGGTCTCTGTGGGTCTCCCTGCCTCTCTGTTAGTCTCTCCCTGTCTGTAGCAAGCTCCGTTCTGGCCGCAATACAACGCTGAAATGAGCACAAGCAAGATGGCCGCCGTTTTTATAGCACTGTGACGTCACTGGGCTTCCTGGCTGCTGATAGGCTGCATGTAACCTTCCCATGATAACTTGCCCCAGGGGATATGTCCGGACATGTCCATCCACCATTTTCCAATGGCTGTAATTGAAATAAATGAAGTTTAAAGGAAAACTTCGATCGATCGAATCGCGGGAAAATTCAGATTCGTTCAAGATCGAATTTTTCCTGAAATTCGGAACGAATTTGGGTTCGTCCGAATCGATTCGGTCATCCTTAGTACTAGGATCCAGATTTATATTTAATGATTATAACTTGCTGTGGTTGATCCTCAAACACAAGACCTCTTCAAACGTTTTTAATATGCCCACAATGGTCATTGGGGATAGTGGACATCCCTTCATCCCCCCTAACTGTGACCGAGGCCCTTGGCATTGAATATATATTCCGGATTAGATTCCGGAATACTACCCCAAAGCCCATGTAGAGTTGAATAGAGATAATTTCACATCACAGTGTCAAATGCCTTTTGGAAGTTGATCGACAGGAGCAGGCCCCACCCTGCATAACCTCCATTCCAGCTATGTTTAAATAATGATAAGATACCATGGGCTCTGCAGGTTTGGTCCGGCCCCTGCCGACCAGGGACAAACCCTGCCTGTTCCAGATGGCGCTCAGGAACACATCAGACTTACTGTATATCTTTGTCATCAACTTCAGGTCAGTATTTATTATAGATACATGGCGGTAATTCCCAGACTCAACAGGATCTTTATCACTTTTGGGAATAACTACTGTATTTCACTTAAGCACTTCCTGAGAGATTGAGTTACTGTCCCATATGCTATTTAACCAAAGAGTTAAATTAAGAGTCAGAATGAATTTAAATTTCTTGTAATACATTTTCAAAATTCCTTCCGAACCACGCACGGATGCCCCCTTAGACCCCTGCATGGCAAATTCTCTATCCATTTGCAACCTACAGGAATCTGACATTTTTTTGATCCCATACAATGCCAACCAGGAATCAACCTTAGTCTGATCAATAATATCAGGACTAGCATATATTTTAGAACACAATTGATGAAACTCATGGGACATGTTTTTAGTCTGTTTTTAGGGATTGTAAAGGTCTTGGGTCTATGAGTAAGACACCCAGATAGTAACCTACTATGTTTTTTACTTCATGAGTACATTTTTTTCTGGCTCCATCTTAAATCCTGCTCAGACTTTGTGGTTAATAGCAAGTTTAAGCTTGTTCCTACTGCTTCAATTCTCATCAAAAACACCCTGCCTGGCCTCCTTTTATGTGCCTTAAGCAGCTGGTCCCATTCTCTATTCTTTCTCTCAATATCAGCCTGGGCTTTTTTTTTTGGCAGAGCCGCTATCTGGATCAGTTTCCCTCTGATTACTGCTTTATGAGTGAGCCAGTTTTTCTCAGGTGAAGTCCCCTCTGCTCTATTTATGGCAAAGAATTATTCTAGAGAAGTCTCAATTGGTTGAAAGTTTTCTCTATCTCCTAACATAGATTCTCTTCATCTCCAATTATTATTATTTGGTTTGAACCAGAGGCCTCATACCATGAGCAATACCAATGAGTGAACAGACCAGGTTGTCTCCATAATTCTCCATGCACTTCTTAATATTTGGTAATACCTAGAAGATACAAATATATATTCAATGCGTGAATATGTCAGATCATTAAAAGCCAACATAGTGGCTATGGACTTACTATACTTTTGAAGGTGCTCTTAACCTACTACCCCCTGTTCTTATGCATTGATCTAAAGTCATATCTAAGGCTAGGTTCCAATCCCCCCAAATAGTCGTCCCTTCAATTTTAGGGTTTAGGGTTTTAAACATTTCTCTAAAAAAATTATTTGTCCCTTGTTTGAGGCATAATAGCTTTTCAATGTGTCTGTTGTCTCTCCAATCCTCCCCTTTGCCATGATGTATTAACCTACAGTGTCCTCACACAGCTCCATTACCTGGAGAAGGGGACTGACCTTGAGACACATATGGCCACCCCCCTCTTATTCTGCTGAGCATATACTAAGAAGAACATGGCTTGAATACCTGATTGTGTTCAACATCCCTGATCATTAGGCTCGATTCAGAGACACATTCGTCCGGACTTCCGTAGCTGTCTGAAAGTTTTGGTGGGTGATTGTCATTTTTTGGCTTTTTTTCGTACATTTTTCACTCGCACGAACGTTCGGGAGAATGTGTATATGCGCTTTCGATAAACGGAAGCAATTCG
Source organism: Gastrophryne carolinensis (assembly GCA_027917425.1). Classification (NCBI taxonomy): domain Eukaryota; kingdom Metazoa; phylum Chordata; class Amphibia; order Anura; family Microhylidae; genus Gastrophryne; species Gastrophryne carolinensis. The sequence goes on along the minus strand of CM051239.1, from coordinate 190,219,284 downwards.
GAACATTTCCAAACAAAATTGAAAAATTTCCGTTCCTTCAGAAAACTTCCGTTGCTGGGATGGTTTCCGTCTGATTCAGAGAGCTGTTTGCCGACGGGTCACCACCCTATAAATTCGTTTAATTGTAAAACCACTTCCGACACCTCTGAGGACTCGGATTGCTATTGTTGAACATGTTTTGCGGCTATGTGGAGGAGTCTGCGTGCCTTTGGCACCAAGGCATTGCATGTATCAGCATGGCCGAGGCATAAATTGTATAGCAATGCATACCTGAATCAATACATTGCATGTATGTCTTATAGATGCATTTTAATGCTGACCTAAATTAGTCCTTAGCATGTAAACATTTATTTTTCCACACATCCATATAATTGCTATATTTTTTTAGACTTATGTCCTTTGTGAATTATATTTGGATTGTTGAACTTGAATCTTAATGTGTTGTAGGAGTTAGTGTTTTAGTTGGTTACCTTTGCTTTGTGTAATTATTTTATATTTGGTTGCAGGAACCGCAAGATGTGCCACTCGCCCTTGCTCCTGATGCCCGTTCTTTGCCTGCAGAATGCGGGCCAGGGGTTCTCTAATCGGGCACTATGCAAAACCCGGCCCGTGGTGGCGAGGGCCCTCTGGCTAATGAAGTCCAGATTTAGGTGTTTGGACCATATGGGGGGGGGGGCACTGCAGTATTACCCCAACAAGGTTATACCAAAATTTTAATTTACAGGGACCACACGTGCCAGAGTGGCACAACTGAGTGTCAGGGTCCTTCAGTTGGTGGGCGAGATGCAGGAGCTGCGCAACTCGTTGGGGACCACAGATGAAGAATAATGTTCAGTGGCCTGCCATTGCTATGTATTTAATTTTTTATAGTTGTAAAAAGTTGAAATTTAACACATTTTTAAAAAATGCATATTTGATGCTGGTAATTATTAAAAAAAGTTACATTGTCATTTCATTAACAAACTACATTAACACAAAACTAATGGGCACAGAAATATTTAAAGATGAATATTCACATGACCGAGAAGTGATTTGGGTGAGCTTTAAGGGTTCAAAAGGGAAGATGGAGGATAGTGATAAGTGATTTGGGTGTGCTTTAAGGGTCCAAAAGGGAAGATGGAGGATAGTGATAAGTGATTTGGGTGTGCTTTAAGGGTCCAAAAGGGAAGATGGAGGATGGAGTGCTAAGTGGTTTAGCTAAACATTGTAGTAGAAGTGAGGGTGGCAAATATGTAGGAGAGCACTTTAATGAGTGAAGTTTGTAGTGCGCAGGCGCAAGATCGTAAGGATTCCGTCTGGATGACTATTTTTGGTAAAATGGAAACAGAATCTATCGGGAAACGTAAAGGATTCGTTGGAGGATACGATGGGAAAAGGGCAAAAACGAAAGCCTACGTTGTAACATGTGGAAATGAAACGGAAAAGTCTGGATGGAAAATGACATCCGTGTAATTCGTAATCTGCCGTACGAACGGACGGAAACTTTACACAAGGTTTTCAATGCATGCATAGAATCGCTCGAACGCTCATACGAGAGCGGGAACATTTGAAAAAAATACGACATCGGCACCGTTTTGAAAGTTTTTTTGTGTCTCTCTGAATCGAGCCTATTATGTGAATTAATGCTATAGGGGGAAAAATTAACTATTTTTCAGTTGCCTTAAGTCCCCATAGTCCTACCTCTCTCCAAATCATGAGCATCAGAAGTGCAAAAAAAAAAACGAAGAATGAAAGAATGAAGCAGGAAGGAGGAAGAATGAATTGAGAAATTTTCTCCTCATAGGTATAACATTAAGTCCCCAAATAAAGATATCTGGAAAATTAATAAATGTCTCACAAACAAATCTAGGGTGTAACACAAACTAATCAACACAAAAGAACTGCCTCCAACATAATCCAAATATTTTCCTCGTAAGGGAGCAGGGAGAAGAGGTTTCTTGATGTTGGCCTCGTGCCTTTGAGGGCAAGTTCAAGAATTACACGGAGAAGTCTACTCACAGCCAACCATATAATCTATTTTCTTCAAAAGAGTGGGTGTCAGGGGCAAAAAGCGAGGGGGGGACCAAAACAGGAGGTCAGAGAAGGAAAGAAAAAGGCCCTAAGACCCTAAGGCCCCCCTAGTTTACATTTATTTAAAATGTGATTAATGAAGTCATGTGCTTCACGCTTAAAGATGGTGAGGATAAACGCATTGACCAAATGGCTTGTCATGGTTTTGCCAGTGTTGGGTCAGCCATGAGGCCGGTTTGTGCTTCAGCGCTGCTGTTGGTGGCTACCAGGTCGGTGGTCAGGGACCTGTTTACTTCTTCCGGGTTAGATCCGGATAGTGACGAGTTCCTTGGCCTAAAAATGTGTGAATTGTTTTTGTCATTTGTACTAGCCGCCTTGGATGACACACTGATGATGTGTGGCAGAACGTCGGCTCTATTGGTGACTATTCGGCATTCGGTTTGGTTGCGCCAGTGGGCGGCTTATTTTGTGCCTAAAAAGTCGCTGACCGCTCTTGCCTTTGTGGGATTATGGCTCTTTGGTGAGAAGTTGGATTCAGTTGCCAAGGGTGGTAAGTTACCTCAATGCAAAAAACAGCGTTGTCCCTTTCGGGGGGCGGGTTCCTTTGCTCCTTCCTTTCGTGGGGCTAGAGCTGGCAGAGGAATTGTTTTCCCCGCAACAGGGGCAGAGGACGTGCCCGCCCAGGATACAGCTGGGGCTCTAAGCCCAAACCCGCTTCCAAGCCAGCTCATCAAGGAGGGGGTGCCCTCACCCATGTGGGTGGGGGGACGGCTGCAACACTTCTCCCAGGTCTGGGACCGGGAGGTCTCGGACAGATGGATCCGGGAAGTGGTGACTTCCGGCTACAAGCTGGAGTTCGAGCTCCGGCCCCCTCCCAGATTCCTCAGGTCTCGGGTGCCTTCGAACCTTCTGGCCGCGCAGGAGCCCCAGGCGGCAGTAAAGAGTCTGTTGGATATGGCAGTTATTTGCCCAGTGCCCCCCTCAGACAGGGGTCGGGGCTTTTATTCCAATCTGTTCACGGTGCCCAAGAAGGACGGCTCGGTTCGACCCATTCTGGATCTAAAGATCCTCAACAGGTTCGTCCGTCCGCGGAAATTTCACATGGAAACGCTGCATTCAGCTATCCATTCTCTTCGGCAGGGGGACTTTCTGACGCCCGTAGACATCAAGGACGCCTATCTGCATGTGCCAATTTTTCCAGCGCACCAGAGATTTCTCAGGTTCGTGGTGGAGGATCAGCATTTTCAGTTTGTGGCACTTCCTTTCGGTCTTACCTCGGCTCCAAGGGTTTTCACCAAGGTGCTGGCCGGGGTGATGGCTCTCCTCAGAGCCCAGGGTATTCGCATTGTCCCTTATCTGGACGACCTTCTCATTATGGCATCTTCCTTCAGCCAAGCGGTATTGGACACCAGAACTTTGGTGTCCACTCTGGAGAGATTCGGGTGGGTGATCAACTACCCCAAGTCCTCCCTTTCTCCGTCCAGGTTAGTGTCTTTTCTGGGAATGTCCCTGGATACTTCCCAGGCCAGAGTGTTTCTTCCTCAGTCCAAGGTTCTCTTGATTCAGGAGTTGGTTCGACTCCTCCTGTCTATCCCTCGTCCGGCCATCAGACTGGGGATGAGGCTGGTGGGATTGATGGTAGCCTCCTTCGAAGCAGTTCCCTTTGCTCAGTTCCACACAAGGACACTCCAGCTCCATCTGTTGACGGCCTGGGACGGGTCGCCACTGTCGTTGGATCAGTCCTTCCTGATGACCCCCCGAGTTCGGTGCTCCCTTCAGTGGTGGCTGGATCCAATCAATCTGTCGAGGGGCAGATCCTTTCTGGCCCCTTGTTGGGAGACGGTCACCACGGATGCCAGTCTATCAGGATGGGGGGGTTCTGGAAGGATCGTCAGTTTTAGGGACTGTGGGGGCCTCAGGAGGCTCACGAGTCCATCAATGTTCTGGAATTGAGGGCCATCAGGATGGTTCTGTTTCGCTTGACTCATCAGTTGCAAGGATTGCCGGTTCAAGTCCGGTCGGACAATCGGATGGCGGTCGCCTACATCAATCACCAGGGAGGGACTTGCAGCAGGAGTGCCCTCAAGGAAGTGTCTTTGATTCTGGCCTGGGTGGAGACCCACGTCCCGTGCATTTCAGCAGTTTACATTCCGGGAGCGGAGAACACGGAGGCGGACTCTCTGAGCATGTTCTCAGCTAGCAGGGGGAATGGTCTCTCAGCCCCAAAGTGTTTCGCTTGATTTGTCTCAGGTGGGGGTCCCCGGTGGTGGACCTCTTTGCCTCTCGTCACAATCACAAACTTCCGACATTTGTGTCTCTCTCACGGGATCCACTGGCTCTCGCAGTGGATGCCATGTCTCTGAACTGGAGGGATCTGGGGTTTCTGTATCTGTTCCCTCCGTTTCCCTTGGTGGCCAGAGTGGTGCGCAAGCTGGCCCTGGAGGGTGCGTCAGCAATTCTGGTGGCTCCAAGGTGGCCAAGACAGGTTTGGTTCGCAGATGTGGTAAGGTTAGCAGAGGATCAGTTCGTTCTGCCCCTGCTGCCAGATCTGCTCACCCAGGGTCAACTACATTATCCCAATTTACTAACGCTGGCTTTGACGGCGTGGCTGCTGAAACCTCCATCTTGAAGGAGGAAGGTCTTTCCGATGCTGTGATTCGAACTCTCATTAGTGCTAGGAAGCGGTCTTCCTCTAATATCTACTATAGGACTTGGAGGTCTTATATTGATTGGTGTGAGATCAGGGCGTTGCCTTGTAGGGAATTTTCCATCTCCAGAATCCTGGAGTTTCTTCAACATGGTCTGGACCTGGGGCTCCTGCTTAGTACTCTGAAGGGGTAGGTTTCTGCCCTGGCGGTGTTCTTTCAAAGGTCATTTGCCCTACATCCTTTGGTTAAGACTTTTTTCCAGGGAGTCACGCACGTGCGGCCTCCTAGAAAACCTTTGCTCCCTCTTTGGGATTTGAATTTGGTTCTTTTTGCTCTTCAGGATTCTCCTTTTGAGCCCTTGAATGATATTGCCTTGTCTTCACTTACGCAGAAGGTGGCTTTTTTGGTAGCCATCACTTCGGTTAGGCGTGTCTGAGTTGGCGGCTTTGTCCATTCAAGCCCCGTACTTTGAGGGGCATCAGGACTAGGTGGTTTTTCGTTTCAAGTCCGATTTCCTTCCTAAGGTTGTTTCTGCCTTTCACCTAAACCAATACATTGTTCTGCCCTCTCTGTGTCCTAATCCCAGCAATGACAAGGAGAGGGCCCTGCATTCTTTGGATGTGGTTCGTGTTGTGAAGTATTATTTGGAGGTAACGTCTTCCTTTCGTAAGATGGATGCCTTTTTTGTGGTGCCCTCCGGGCCCCGAAAAGGCTTGGCGCCTGCCAAGTCTTCCATTAGTAAATGGATCCGTCAGACCATAGTTGGGGCCTATTCTGCCAAAGGGAAGGTACCCCCTTTTCCGGTTACTGCTCATTCTACTCGTGCGGTTGGGGCGTCCTGGGCTTTTCAGCACCAGGCCTCTGTTGAGCAAGTTTGTAAGGCTGCTACTTGGTCTTCTGTTCACACTTTTTCCAAGTTTTACAAGGTTGATGTTCGGGCCTCAGCGGATGCTGTGTTTGGCCGCAAAGTTCTGCAAGCTGCAGTGGTTTAAGTTGTGCCTTGTTGCCTTGTTTTGGATCCCCGCCCTTTATGGACACTGCTGTTGGATGTCCCACACGTTATGAATTTCTTGAAGCGGGGTGTGTGACATACTTAGAATAATACCATTTTGTGAATACTCACCTGTAAAATGGGTATTATATGTATGTCACACACCCCGCTTCACCCTGCCCTTTTGTATTCTGGATCCTTTATATGGTGAACTTTGCGTTGTTATGCTTTGTGTTGGACTCTTCCTGGTATCTTACCTTACTGCTGTTCTTATACTGGGTAATGAGTGGGAGGTCCCAGGTATTTATGGACCGGGAGGGGCTCTCTTTTTTCCTGGCATCTCTGCATATCGCCCTCTACAGGTCAGTATTACCCACACGTTATGAATTTCTTGAAGTGGGGTGTGTGACATACTTATAATACCCATTTTACAGGTGAGTATTCAAAAAATTGTATTATTTCCCTGAAATCCTTAGATAACAAAGTAAAAACTCACCTGATCTCTCGCGTGTTCTACTGCAAATTATTATTCAAGACATAAAAAATCTACACAAACGGATTTACGGCAGCCTATAAATAAATATCTAGCTTCTATATGTAGAGGGGGACAATGTATTTCAATTAATTGCCAAGTAATTGTGTACATCTAGGGATAAAATAATTACCTCATTCTGACAAAAGCACTTTACATGATGCCCAAGTGATTGGTAAATTAAATAAAATTTAAGAAGCTTGATTCCTACCACAATTTTTTTGACCCTATGATTTATAAGAGCAAAATCAATGCAATATTTCATTAGTATTGAATGACTTCAGATCCAAGTAAATCTCTAAAATCACATCTGTTGAAGAGGGCAACTAACCAGCAAGAATGGCTTGCACTTAAATGAATTTCAGTTACAACCTTTAAGGAAATGTAAATCTCTTTAAATTAAAATTATAAACAGAAAAGGTAAAAATAGAATATACATTTTCTATAAACAAAATATAGTTTTTGAGTTATGGTTGTACTTCAGCAAATCAGAAATTGTTAGTCAAAACACTTTTGGTCAGTTTTGCTAAATAGTGTTTTTTTTACCTCAATTGGGGATCCTCTAAATTCAAATCCAGTAGCACTTTTATCACTGGAGGTACTCAAGAAGGTATGAGGTGAAAATCATCCAGGTCGCAGACTGATCTGTACCCCAACCTGAGTTGCTGCCATCTTTATCCAACGTACCCAACTTTACTCAGGCCTGATTTGCTCAATAAGTAAAAAAACTGATCCAAAAGGTGACGAGATGGGGATGTCGATTTCATAAACTTTACTACTACTTTAGTTGTTTTGTGTCTTTCAATACTGGTTTTTGTTCTGACAACCTATATGTTCCACTCTGGTGGTACTTGACATATACTATATAATGTAAAGGTTTGTGAACCCCTGCATTTTGCAAGTGATGAAGAAGCTCTCCCAATGAGGTATAAAAGCATTGCACAATTTAGTAAAGAAGGATGTGACTGGAAGTTAGTTATGTTCACTTGTTAACATTATCACACAAATGAAAGGGCCTGCTCATGTCTATAGTGCAAAGAAGTTACCATAACCATCTATAGTCCCCCAAAACTGATTAATTTTACTCCAGTGGTTTAAAACTTACTGGCCCCAAGATCGGGTGCTCTGGTTCCACATGTGCTTCTAGAGCCTTCTACTGATATGTCATGTTTTGCATTCTTAGGTGAATACTGTTTCAGATCATGAGAAAGGTGGTTTCAAATACAATATCTAATATGAATGTATCTATTTAACAAATTTGACTACAGGAACATAGTGATAATACCGTCACATTGACAGGCTGGTGAATTAGAGAAGATCACCCCAAAAATGTTTCAGTACAATAGGCTTGATTCAGAGAGACAAAAAAAACTTCCGTTTTAGTGCCGATCTGTTTTTTTTTGTGAAATGTTTCCGCTCTCATATGAGTGTACGAGCGATTCTATGCATGCATTGCAATCCTTCTGTAAAGTTTCCGTCCGTTCGTACGGCAGATTACGAATACGAGGATGTCATTTTCCAGCGTAACTTTTCCGTTTCATTTTCACATGTTACAACGTAGGCTTTCGTTTTTGCCCTTTTCCCATCGTATCCTCCCACGAATCCTTTACGTTTCCCGTTCGATTCTGTTTCCCTTTTTCAATAAATATTCGTCCAGACGGAAAACCTTACGATCTTGCGCCTGTGCACTACAAACTTAGCTCATTAAAGTGCTCGCATACATATTTGCCACCCTCACTTCTACTACAATGTTTAGCTAGATCACTTAACACTATCCTCCATCTTCCCTTTTGGACCCTTAAAGCTCACCCAAACCACTTAGCACTATCCTCCATCTTCCCTTTTGGACCCTTAAAGCTCACCCAAACCACTTAGCACTATCCTCCATCTTTCCTTTTGGACCCTTAAAGCTCACCCAAACCACTTTGCGGTTAGGTTCTTCTTCCATTTTAGCCCCCTAAAACTTACCCAAATCACTTCTCGGTCATGTGAATATTCATCTTTAAATATTTCTGGGCCCATTAGTTTTGTGTTAATGTATTTTGTAAATGAAATGACACTGCAACATTTTTTTTTTGATTCCATCATAAAATGTTAAAATTTTTTTACAACTATAAAAAACAAAATACATAGCAATGGCAGGCCAAAGAACATTATTCTTCATCTGTGGTCCCCAATGAGTTGCGCAGCTCCTGCATCTCGCCCACCAACTGAAGGATCCTGACACTCAGTTGTGCCACTCTGGCACGTGTGGTCCCTGTTAAAAAACTTAAATTAAAATATTGGTATAACCTTGTTGGGATCATACTGCAGTGCCTCCCTCGTAAGGTCCAAACACCTAAATCTGGACTTCAAAAGCCAGAGGGCCCTCGCCACCACGGCCTGGGTTTTGCATAGTGCCCGATTAGAGAACCCCTGGCCCACATTCTCCAGGCAAAGAACGGGCATCAGGAGCAAGGGCAGGAGTGGATATCCTTAATCCCCTGAAAGAATTTAAAAATACTAACATAAAATACACATTCTAAGCTACAATATTGTTTAACATGTCATCAAGGGCTAAAAACAGCCATAGGTCAGAGTCATCAACTATATTCATTGCCATACAGTGAAAATGGATTGATGGAATGTGAGCAAACTTACCCTGGAGCCATCCACCAGATAATTCTCCTGACTCAGACTGACAAAATTTGCCGGAGCTCTGCAATATATAAGCATCATGGGACGACCCTGGATGCCCTGCAAGAACACTGAGGAATTGCATAGCTGGACCAAACACTGCTTTTATGTTGTGTGAGTGGCACATCTTGCGGTTCCTGCAACCAAATATAAAATAATTACACAAAGCAAAGGTAACCGACTAAAACAATAACTCCTACAACAAATTAAGATTCAAGTTCAACACTCCAAATATAATTCACAAAGGACATAAGTCTAAAAAAATATAGCAATTATATGGATGTGTGGGAAAATAATGGTCTACATGCTAAGGACGAATTAAGGTCAGCATTATAATGCTTCTATAAGGCATACATGAAATCAGCTCTCTGAATCAGACGTAAACCCATCCCAACAACGTAAGTTATCTGAACAAACGAAAAATATCAGATTTTGTTTGGAAAATGATCCAAACTAACGGAAATTATCCGATTTGCTTCCGTTCATCGAAAGCGCATATACACATTTTCCTGAACGTTCGTACGAATGAAAAATGAACGAAAAAAATCAAAAAAAAGACAAACACCCACCCAAACTTTTACAGACAGCTACGGAAGTCCCGACGAAAGTATCTTTGAATCGAGGCTATTGTGCTGCAATGGATGTCTAATTGTGTTTGATATAAAGGATCAATGCACAAAACCTAGCAAACAGCTAAGGGCTTTAAAAGTGACAGTTGCCTTGATAAATAGGTCCAGTGTTTTCATCCTCTCAGGAGACCAATTTTGCTTTGTAACTGGCCATTTAGGCATTTGGTATAGAAAATGTTGCTGTAAGCTTAAAGCTGTTATCTGTGTTGCCAATAGTTAACCTAACATGCAGTGCACAGGGAAATATTTATCTAAAATGTTTAAGACAGCACAGTCTGTTGGAATGTTGCACATTGAGGCTGTAAATCTACATTATACCACGCTAAGAGGCATCTGACCAATCAAGAGCAAAATGCGGACGACAGTAACATACGATATTGTCTACAGTTAAAGCCCTCAGGAGATCTTTATGCTTACATGAAAAAAGCAGCCAAAGAATATTTTTTCAACTTCTCTTAGTTCAGGAGACTTGAAGGATTTATTACGATACCCAGCAAGAGAATAAATTGGCGTGTTTTGAGTGGTTTCTTTGCTTTAATACAAGAGAAAACACAGTACACCATGCAAGCCGGTTCCTTAACCAGAAATCATCCTGGTGTATGCCAGTTTGTGAAAGTGGAAATTATTATCTCTTGGCTGGAAATCCCACAATGTTTGCATCATTTTTCATCAATGTGCAGCATTTCTTTTTGAAAGATGCTTTAGATGCAGCCATGCGGCTGCAAAAGAGCACTTGAGGGATCAGGAACCTTTGTTTCTCAGTAGGATGGGGCATCTTCCTACTTCAGCTACACTGTGGGCATTTAGCCTAAAAGCAAAAATGTGGCTAAATGCAGACAAACAAAATCAGGTAGCCTTGACTCGCCACTCCTGATCTCCTTATTTTGCACACATGGCCAGATGTGGACATTTCTAAGGTGTGTACAGACCTTACAGGCTTCCTTCAGTGGCAGCTATAAGGAAGGAAGGAATCCTGTTACCTTGATCTTAATATTTTTTTAAATGTTTTGGATGCAGCCATGTGGCTGCATCTGACCCCGCTTGAAGTGGCTGAAAATCTGCAACAGCCTTCCCTGTAGTCTAAAAGACTCCAGGGCTGACCACTTCTGTCATTCAAAATCGGGATGACTCACTGTGTGAAATGCCCATGGTCATGAGTAAACTTTACTCTCACAATGCTGTCTTTACCAGCGGCCACATTCCCGACTTCTCTGTAGCTGTGTTGCGCTCCCGCACCAAGACATTCAGAGAAATGTGGCTGAACGCAAACCCAAAGAATAAGGTCACCTTGACCCACTAGACCTTTCTAAGGCATTTACAGATTTCATGGAATTTCACTTTGTTGAAGCCCTGTTCTGGTGGAAGAACTATAAACTCCAGCTTCAAGCTCCATCTTCAGGTGTGCAGTCAATTTTGTGTCACCTGAGGATCAAGCACAAAGACAAAAAACTCAGAAGCAGATGGAACAGCTCAGAAAAAAATTAAGGGTATATGCTTTTGACTGTGATTTTATTAAAACCTTGGTAATCTATAAAAGGAGGTAATCATTTATCCTTCTTTTAAACAAAAAGCTATTCTTAAAGTTTTCAAAAATGTATTCTTTCATTGCTAACTCTTCAGGTTGACTTAAATGATAAATCTTAACTCTCTGGGGTATGGTACCCAGAAGCAACTCAATGGGACAATCATTTGTCCTATGAGAAGGTAGCATTTTCAGAGAATACATCTGCCCAATCAGAATGATGCTTGAAGTTCAGCTCTCGCTAAGGCAAGTGTACAAGGTGAGGAGAGAAGGTGGCAGAGTTTTCTTAATGTTCTCTCATCTTACAATAGTTCTATCTTTTGAATTACTTTTGAATTATTTCTTGTAAAAATACCCTTTTTCCAAGCTGTGGCCTTTCCAGTTCCGGCCTCTGATTGGCCAGCTGCCAGTAGGAAAGGAAGTAGTGTACTATGTCTAGTTATGCAAGCTGGGAGAGAAATTGCCTCCCAGCTTGCATTGTGTGCAGCCACGTGGCTCCAGCGCTAGTACACCTGAGGCATGGGTGCACGCTATGCACAGCATAAAGGGAAGGAAGTGTGTATAAAATATATATATATATAATATATATATATATATATATATATATATATATATAGAGAGAGAGAGAGAGAGAGATGTAAAAAGTCAAATGCATATATCATTTAAAGAGCAACTCAGGATTTATACACCTCCCAGGGGGACCAAGATGATGGCACTGAGCAGCACGAGTTTTGAAATGTCCTCCAAAATGGAATATGGGCACCAAAAACAGGTACTTACTGCTTCTTCACAATCAGACAGTGTGAAGGAGCACATATTAGTCCTTGAAAAATATGGACCAATATGAGTCCTCTCATGCCTCTCGCGATCCAACCACTTTTGCATTGGCCATTTAGCTTGTCAGTCTATGTAAGTTTATGTTTTTATATTTATTTACGGAAGTTAATACACACCTATTCTTTTCACTCATAGCAATGCATTTATTTGTTTATATGCATGTTCCATAAAAGTCTCTACTGTGCATGTGCAGACCAAGAACTACACTTCTCCTATCTCTCCTTTCGGCTGGCTGTGGATGGGTGAGAACAATACACCTGGCTGTATGCTGTTAATTCTGCATTACTTTACAATCACTGTGAGTAGGATTGTAATGAACATTATTATGTTTTTAAACAGTTACACTCTAGATTTTGCTTTTTTTATCTTTTAATAGTCATTGCTGGATTGCTACTGATTGTATTTTACGGATGGGGGATATGTGAAAACTACTCTACCCATATTGCTGCTATTATTTGGGATTTCATGATAACTTTGTTTAACCCTTTAAAGCGGACCTTCGCTCTGAAAACCGTTAAAAAAAAATAAAAATGACATGGGGTTCCCCTTACCCATCATAACCAGCCCAGGGCCATCTATGGGGGCTTGTAGGAACAGGGCACAAAGGCCAGCTTTGGTGGCCTCCCTGCCCTACATGCTACAAGCCCACATAGCCACAGGCCGCGCTCTTCTGCCCCCCGGGCTTTGGGGGGCAGGTAATTGAGGGTGCCGGGGGTTAATGGAAAGTCACCCGCTAGCTGCAGGTGACTTGCCAGCCCCCAGCCTTGTGAACTGGTATAGGGGATCTCATGGATCCCTTACCAGTTTAGAAAGGGTTAAATGTAAAAAAAAAACACACACAGACACATAATTAAAAAATGACATTTTTTTTTTCTTTAGTCACCTCCGATCTTCCTTCCCCGGCGATCCCCGATGACAGCTGCCGTGTGCTCGGTGGAGGGAGGCTGGGGGGGGGGGCGAGGGATCACAGCCCTCTCCCCACCTCCAACCTCTCTCCTCTGAGCACCCGGCAAGACTGGTCGTCTCGGGTGAGAGAAGCCGGCTGTCGGGTGACATCATAGTGACGCTACTGAGCCCCAAAGGGTGGGGCTAGCAGCCACGAACCAGGAAGGGAAGGATAGGGTGATTTCTTGCCCTCTCCTCACCACTGAAGAGCCCGGGGGGGCAATTGGAGCCCACCCCGGTGAAGAGGCGACCATGCGGAAGGGATCGCGGCCACTAGAGATGAGCGAACTTTTGAAAAATTAGATTCGACTGATTCGCCGAATTTTCCGACAAAAATCGTTTCGACCCAAATTTATTTGCCACGGATCGCTATTAAAAACGGCTATTTCTGAGCCTCCTAGAGCCTCAACAGGGTTGTAAACCATTCTGCCTTGCTGTAACATGCATAGGATGCGTGCTGGGTCAGTGAAATAATACTGTAAATAATTATCACATGCAGATCAGAGCCATCGCTAATAGAATTGCAGAGTGGCACAATTGCAGAGAGTTGAAGTGGCATCACTATGAGGGGCCCCTAGAGTGCCTGAAAAACACACCCTGGAGCTGGCAATAGCAGGAGCCCAAAAATTAGCTGTTCCACACCCTGGAGTTGCAAGCAGCAGCAGCTGCAGGAGCCCAAACATTGCTTTAAAGAGACACTGGAGTTGGCTGCAGGAGGCCAAAATTGGATGAATCACACCCCGGAGTTGCAAGCAGCAGCAGGAGCACAAACATTGCTTTAAAGAGTCACTGGAGTTGGCTGCAGGAGGCCAAAAATTGGATGAATCATACCCTGGAGTTGCAAGCAGCAGCAGCAGGAGCCCAAACATTGCTTAAGAGAAACTGGAGTTGGCAGCAGGAGCAGCAGGAGCCCAAACATTGCTTGAAAGACACACTGGAGTGGGCAGAAGGAGCAGCAGGGGCCAAAACATTGCTTGAAAAAGACACTGGAGTTGGCAGCAGGAGCAGCAGGAGCCCAAACATTGCTTGAAAGACACACTGGAGTTGGCAGCAGCAGCAGGAGCCCAAACATTGCTTGAAAGACACACTGGAGTTGGCAGCAGGAGCAGCAGGAGCCCAAACATTGCTTGAAAGACACACTGGAGTCGGCAGCAGCAGCAGGAGCCAAATCATTGCTTGAAAGAGACACTGGAGTTGGCAGCAGGAGCAGCAGGAGCCCAAACATTGCTTGAAAGAGACACTGGAGTTGGCAGCAGCAGCAGGAGGCCAAACATTGTTTGAAAGAGACACTGGAGTTGGCAGCAGGAGCATCAGGAGCCCAAACATTGCTTGAAAAAGACACTGAAGTTGGGAGCAGGAGCAGCAGGAGCCCAAACATTGCTTGAAAGACACACTGGAGTTGGCAGCAGGAGCAGCAGGAGCCCAAACATTGCTTGAAAGACACACTGGAGTTGTCAGCAGGAGCAGCAGGAGCCCAAACATTGCTTGAAAGACACACTGGAGTTGGCAGCAGGAGCAGCAGGAGCCCAAACATTGCTTGAAAGACACACTGGAGTTGGCAGCAGGAGCCCAAACATAGCTTGAAAGAGACACTGGAGTTGGCAGCAGGAGCAGCAGGAGCCCATAAATTGGCTAAATGACACCCTGGAGTTGCAAGCAGCAGCAGCAGGAGCCCAAAAATTGGCTGAATGATACCCTGGAGTTGGGAGCAGCAGCAGCAGCAGGAGCCCAAACATAGCTTAAAAGAGACATTAGAGTTGGGAGCAGGAGCAGCAGGAGCCCAAACATTGCTTGAAAGAGATACTGGAATTGGCAGCAGGAGCAGCAGGAGCCCAAACATTGCTTGAAAGACACACTGGAGTTGGCAGCAGGAGCAGCAGGAGCCCAAACATTGCTTGAAAGACACGCTGGATTTGGCAGCAGGATCCCAAACATTGCTTGAAAGAGACACTGGAGTTGGCAGCAGCAGGAGGCCAAACATTGCTTGAAAGAGACACTGGAGTTGGCAGCTGGAGCAGCAGGAGCCCAACCATTGCTTGAAAAAGACACTGGAGTTGGCAGCAGGAGCAGCAGGAGGCCAAAATTGGCTGAATGACACCCTGGAGTTGCAAGCAGCAGCAGCAGGAGCCAATACATTGCTTGAAAGAGACATTGGAGTTGGCAGCAGGAGCCCAAACATTGCTTGAAAGAGACATTGGAGTTGGCAGCAGCAGCAGGAGGCCAAACATTGCTTGAAAGAGACACTGGAGTTGGCAGCAGGAGCATCAGGAGCCCAAACATTGCTTGAAAAAGACACTGGAGTTGGGAGCAGGAGCAGCAGGAGCCCAAACATTGCTTGAAAGACACACTGGAGTTGGCAGCAGCAGCAGCAGGAGCCCAAACATTGCTTGAAAGTCACACTGGAGTTGGCAGCAGGAGCAGCAGGAGCCCAAACATTGCTTGAAAGACACACTGGAGTCGGCAGCAGCAGCAGGAGCCAAATCATTGCTTGAAAGAGACACTGGAGTTGGCAGCAGGAGCAGCAGGAGCCCAAACATTGCTTGAAAGAGACACTGGAGTTGGCAGCAGCAGCAGGAGGCCAAACATTGCTTGAAAGAGACACTGGAGTTGGCAGCAGGAGCAGCAGGAGCCCAAACATTGCTTGAAAAAGACACTGGAGTTAGGAGCAGGAGCAGCAGGAGCCCAAACATTGCTTGAAAGACACACTGGAGTTGGAAGCAGGAGCAGCAGGAGCCCAAACATTGCTTGAAAGACACACTGGAGTTGGCAGCAGGAGCAGCAGGAGCCCAAACATTGCTTGAAAGACACACTGGAGTTGGCAGCAGGGGCCCAAACATTGCTTGAAAGACACACTGGAGTTGGCAGCAGGAGCCCAAACATAGCTTGAAAGAGACACTGGAGTTGGCAGCAGGAGCAGCAGGAGCCCAAACATTGGCTGAATGACACCCTGGAGTTGCAAGCAGCAGCAGCAAGAGCCCAAAAATTGGCTGAATGATACCCTGGAGTTGCAAGCAGCAGCAGCAGGAGCCCAAACATAGCTTAAAAGAGACATTGGAGTTGGGAGCAGGAGCAGCAGGAGCCCAAACATTTCTTGAAAGAGATACTGGAATTTGCAGCAGGAGCAGCAGGAGCCCAAACATTGCTTGAAAGACACACTGGAGTTGGCAGCAGAAGCAGCAGGAGCCAATACATTGCTTGAAAGACACGCTGGAGTTGGCAGCAGGAGCCCAAACATTGTTCGAAAGAGACATTGGAGTTGGCCGCAGCAGGAGGCCAAACATTGCTTGAAAGAGACACTGGAGTTGCCAGCTGGAGCAGCAGGAGCCCAAACATTGCTTGAAAAAGACACTGGAGTTGGCAGCAGGAGCAGCAGGAGGCCAAAATTGGCTGAATGACACCCTGGAGTTGCAAGCAGCAGCAGGAGCCAATACATTGCTTGAAAGAGACATTGGAGTTGGCAGCAGGAGCAGCAGGAGCCCAAACATTGCTTGAAAGACACACTGGAGTTGGCAGCAGCAGCAGCAGGAGCCCAAACATTGATTGAAAGAGACACCGGAGTTGGCAGCAGTAGCAGCAGGAGCCCAAACATTGCTTGAAAAAGACACTGGAATTGGCAGCAGGAGCAGCAGGAGCCCAAACATTGCTTGAAAGACACACTGGAGTTGGCAGCAGCAGCAGCAGGAGCCCAAACATTGCTTGAAAGACACACAGGAGTTGGCAGCAGGAGCAGCAGGAGCCCAAACATTGCTTGAAAAACACACTGGAGTCGGCAGCAGCGGCAGCAGGAGCCCAAAACTGCTTGAAAGAGACACTGGAGTTGGCAGCAGGAGCCCAAACATTGCTTGAAAGAGACACTGGAGTTGGCAGCCGGAGCTGCAGGAGCCCAAACATTGCTTGAAAGACACACTGGAGTTGGCAGAAGCAGCAGGAGGCCAAACATTGCTTGAAAGAGACACTGGAGTTGGCAGCAGGAGCTGCAGGAGCCCAAACATTGCTTGAAAGACACACTGGAGTTGGCAGCAGCAGCAGGAGCCCCAACATTGCTTGAAAGAGACACTGGAGTTGCAAGCAGCAGCAGCAGGAGCCCAAAATTGCCAGAAAGACACACACTGGAGTTGGCAGCAGCATTAAGAGAACATATACAGATTTTCGGCACAGATATCTTATCCGAAGAATATTAACAAAAAGTAAGAGTAACGTAAAGCATTTTCTCAATAATTACTTTTGGTCTGATGCGGAGGAATGTCTGTAACTGGAGAGCAGCGCCTTAAATCTGTTTTGCACGATCCATATTTCTTTAGTGTTGGTCTGGAACCATGATCAATCTACTCTAATGCATCAGGCATTGGTGGGTGGAAATCTTGGCTGATCCATGCCCGATTCATTTCCACGCAGGCCAGTCTCTGAAAAAAAAACATTTTTGAAGCATACTGGAGCACATTGAATTGCTCTCATCAGAGCATCACTTACGCACATCTAAGAGTTTCATCATTTTGTTCATGTTAAAGTCTTCAGGGCCTAGTTACTACTTAGTGAAAGACCATAGATAGTTACACACCTGCTGCTCTTTTCGACAAATCCTGTTTTAAGTGTAGTGTAGCGTTTTGCCCTCCCCTCATATACGCACTAAGTATGTCAGGCAGAGAAGTGGCAGGATGGGCACAGAGAAGTTGCAGAGGCCTAAATTCATGAAGCAGAGGTTGCAGCAGACTAGGGGTGAGTGGCAGCAGGAGTCTCAGTGAGAGGACTGATCCCCCGGGATCAGCTAGCGGTCGTGTCTTGACCAGCAACCCATCTGCCATCATCCATTGGTTAACACGATCATCCACTGCATCACAAGTGACATCTGACACCCCCCATCAACTGTCGGTTATGTCTTATGCTTAGGGTTCAGCTCCACTATTAAGTGAGGACAATCTGATAATTATAGATGAGCGAACTTTTGAAAAATTCGATTCGACCGATTCGCCGAATTTTCCGACAAAAATCGGTTCGACCCGAATTTATTTGCGACGAATCGCTATTAAAAACGGGTATTTCTGAGCCTCCTAGAGCCTCAATAGGGTTGTAAACCATTTTGCCTGGCTGTAACACGCATAGGATGCATGCTGGGTTAGTTAAATAATACTGTAAATAAATATCACATGCAGATCAGAGGCATCGCTAATAGAATCGCAGAGCGGCACAATTGCAGAGAATTGAAGTGGCATCACTATGAGGGGCAGGAGCCCAAACATTGCTTTAAAGAACCACTGGAGTTGGCAGCAGCAGGAGCCCAGAAATTGGATGAATCACACCCTGGAGTTGCAAGCAGCAGCAGGAGCCCAAACATTGGTTGAAAGAGACACTGGAGTTGGCAGCAGCAGGAGCCCAAAAATTGACTGACACACCCTGGAGTTTCAAGCAGCAGCAGGAGCCCAAACATAGCTTGAAAGAGACACTGGAGTTGGCTGCAGGAGCCCAAAGATTGGATGAATCACACCCCGCAGTTGCAAGCAGCAGCAGCAGCAGCAGCCCAAATATTACTTTAAAGAGGCACTGGATTTGGCAGCAGGAGCCCAAAATTGGATGAATCACACCCTGGAGTTGGCAGCAGCAGCAGAAGCCCAAACATTACTTTAAAGAGACACTGTGGTTGGCTTCAGGAGCCCAAAAATTGGATGAATCACACCCTGGAGTTGGCAGCAGCAGCAGCAGGAGCCCAAACATTACTTTAAAGAGACACTGGAGTTGGCTTCAGGAGCCCAAAAATTGGATGAATCACACCCTGGAGTTGGCAGCAGCAGCAGCAGGAGCCCAAACATTACTTTAAAGAGACACTGGAGTTGGCAGCAGGAGCCCAAAGATTGGAAGAATCACACCCTGGAGTTGGCAGCAGCAGCAGCAGGAGCCCAAACATTACTTTAAAGAGACACTGGAGTTGGCTTCAGGAGCCCAAAAATTGGATGATTCACACCCTGGAGTTGGCAGCAGCAGCAGGAGCCCAAATATTACTTTAAAGAGACACTGGATTTGGCTTCAGGAGCCCAAAAATTGGATGAATCACACCCTGGAGTTGGCAGCAGCAGCATCAGGAGCCCAAATATTACTTTAAAGAGACACTGGAGTTGGCTTCAGGAGCCCAAAAATTGGATGATTCACACCCTGGAGTTGGCAGCAGCAGCAGCAGGAGCCCAAATATTACTTTAAAGAAACACTGGAGTTGGCTTCAGGAGCCCAAAAATTGGATGAATCACACCCTGGAGTTGGCAGCAGCAGCAGGAGCCCAAACATTACTTTAAAGAGACACTCTAGTTGGCTTCAGGAGCCCAAAAATTGGATGATTCACACCCTGGAGTTTGCAGCAGCAGCAGCAGCAGGAGCCCAAACATTACTTTAAAGAGACACTGGGGTTGGCAGCAGGAGCCCAAAAATTGGATGAATCACACCCTGGAGTTGGCAGCAGCAGCAGCAGGAGCCCGAACATTACTTTAAAGAGACACTGGAGTTGGCTTCAGGAGCCCAAAAATTGGATGAATCACACCCTGGAGTTGGCAGCAGCAGCAGCAGCAGGAGCCCAAACATTACTTTAAAGAGACACTGGAGTTGGCAGCAGGAGCCCAAAGATTGGATGAATTACACCCTGGAGTCGGCAGCAGCAGCAGAAGCAGGAGCCCAAACATTACTTTAAAGAGACACTGGGGTTGGCTTCAGGAGCCCGAGAATTGGATGATTCACACCCTGGAGTTGGCAGCAGCAGCAGGAGCCCAAATATTACTTTAAAGAGACACTGGATTTGGCAGCAGGAGCCCAAAATTGGATGAATCACACCCTGGAGTTGGCAGCAGCAGCAGGAGCCAAAACATTACTTTAAAGAGATACTGGGGTTGGCTTCAGGAGCCCAAAAATTGGATGAATCACACCCTGGAGTTGGCAGAAGCAGCAGCAGGAGCCCAAACATTACTTTAAAGAGACACTGGAGTTGGCTTCAGGAGCCCAAAAATTGGATGAATCACACCCTGGAGTTGGCAGCAGCAGCAGGAGCCCAAACATTACTTTAAAGAGACACTGGGGTTGGCTTCAGGAGCCCAATAATTGGATGAATCACACCCTGGAGTTGGCAGCAGCAGCAGGAGCCCAAACATTACTTTAAAGAGACACTCTAGTTGGCTTCAGGAGCCCAAAAATTGGATGATTCACACCCTGGAGTTGGCAGCAGCAGCAGGAGCCCAAATATTACTTTAAAGAGACACTGGAGTTGGCTTCAGGAGCCCAAAAATTGGATGAATCACACCCTGGAGTTGGCAGCAGCAGCAGCAGGAGCCCAAACATTACTTTAAAGAGACACTGGGGTTGGCTTCAGGAGCCCAAAAATTGGATGATTCACACCCTGGAGTTGGCAGCAGCAGCAGCAGCAGGAGCCCAAACATTACTTTAAAGAGACACTGGGGTTGGCAGCAGGAGCCCAAAAATTGGATGAATCACACCCTGGAGTTGGCAGCAGCAGCAGCAGGAGCCCAAACATTACTTTAAAGAGACACTGGAGTTGGCTTCAGGAGCCCAAAAATTGGATGAATCACACCCTGGAGTTGGCAGCAGCAGCAGCAGGAGCCCAAACATTACTTTAAAGAGACACTGGAGTTGGCAGCAGGAGCCCAAAGATTGGATGAATCACACCCTGGAGTCGGCAGCAGCAGCAGCAGCAGCAGGAGCCCAAACATTACTTTAAAGAGACACTGGGGTTGGCTTCAGGAGCCCAAGAATTGGATGATTCACACCCTGGAGTTGGCAGCAGCAGCAGGAGCCCAAATATTACTTTAAAGAGACACTGGATTTGGCTTCAGGAGCCCAAAAATTGGATGAATCACACCCTGGAGTTGGCAGCAGCAGCATCAGGAGCCCAAATATTACTTTAAAGAGACACTGGAGTTGGCTTCAGGAGCCCAAAAATTGGATGATTCACACCCTGGAGTTGGCAGCAGCAGCAGCAGGAGCCCAAATATTACTTTAAAGAAACACTGGAGTTTGCTTCAGGAGCCCAAAAATTGGATGAATCACACCCTGGAGATGGCAGCAGCAGCAGGAGCCCAAATATTACTTTAAAGAGACACTGGATTTGGCAGCAGGAGCCCAAAATTGGATGAATCACACCCTGGAGTTGGCAGCAGCAGCAGGAGCCAAAACATTACTTTAAAGAGATACTGGGGTTGGCTTCAGGAGCCCAAAAATTGGATGAATCACACCCTGGAGTTGGCAGAAGCAGCAGCAGGAGCCCAAACATTACTTTAAAGAGACACTGGAGTTGGCTTCAGGAGCCCAAAAATTGGATGAATCACACCCTGGAGTTGGCAGCAGCAGCAGCAGCAGGAGCCCAAACATTACTTTAAAGAGACACTGGGGTTGGCTTCAGGAGCCCAATAATTGGATGAATCACACCCTGGAGTTGGCAGCAGCAGCAGCAGCAGGAGCCCAAACATTACTTTAAAGAGACACTCTAGTTGGCTTCAGGAGCCCAAAAATTGGATGATTCACACCCTGGAGTTGGCAGCAGCAGCAGCAGGAGCCCAAATATTACTTTAAAGAGACACTGGAGTTGGCTTCAGGAGCCCAAAAATTGGATGGATCACACCCTGGGGTTGGCAGCAGCAGCAGCAGGAGCCCAAACATTACTTTAAAGAGACACTGGGGTTGGCTTCAGGAGCCCAAAAATTGGATGATTCACACCCTGGAGTTGGCAGCAGCAGCAGCAGCAGGAGCCCAAACATTACTTTAAAGAGACACTGGGGTTGGCAGCAGGAGCCCAAAAATTGGATGAATCACACCCTGGAGTTGGCAGCAGCAGCAGCAGGAGCCCAAACATTACTTTAAAGAGACACTGGAGTTGGCTTCAGGAGCCCAAAAATTGGATGAATCACACCCTGGAGTTGGCAGCAGCAGCAGCAGGAGCCCAAACATTACTTTAAAGAGACACTGGAGTTGGCAGCAGGAGCCCAAAGATTGGATGAATCACACCCTGGAGTCGGCAGCAGCAGCAGCAGCAGGAGCCCAAACATTACTTTAAAGAGACACTGGGGTTGGCTTCAGGAGCCCAAGAATTGGATGATTCACACCCTGGAGTTTGCAGCAGCAGCAGGAGCCCAAATATTACTTTAAAGAGACACTATGGTTGGCTTCAGGAGCCCAAAAATTGGATGAATCACACCCTGGAGTTGGCAGCAGCAGCAGGAGCCCAAACATTACTTTAAAGAGACACTGGGGTTAGCTTCAGGAGCCAAAAATTGCATGATTCACACCCTGGAGTTTGCAGCAGCAGCAGGAGCCCAAACATTACTTTAAAGAGACACTGGGGTTGGCAGCAGGAGCCCAAAGATTGGATGAATCACACCCTGGAGTTGGCAGCAGCAGCAGCAGGAGCCCAAGCATTACTTTAAAGAGACACAGGGGTTGGCTTCAGGAGCCCAAAAATTGGATGAATCACACCCTGGAGTTGGCAGCAGCAGCAGCAGGAGCCCAAACATTACTTTAAAGAGACACTGGGGTTGGTTTCAGGAGCCCAAAAATTGGATGAATCACACCCTGGAGTTGGCATCAGCAGGAGCCCAAAAATTGGCCTAAAGACATAAATATGTTTTGCACCATTTGGAAAGTGTAAAACGTGGCACTATGCTGAATCTAGTCGCATGCATCAGGCATTGGTGGGTGGAAATCCTGGCTGATCCATCCCTGATTCATTTTGACAAAGGTGAGTCTCTCCACATTTTTAGTTGACAGACGAGTTCTCTTTGCCGTAACTATGGCCCCCGCCGCACTAAACACCCGCTCAGATGGCACGCTACTTGCCGGGCAGGACAGCTTTTCCAGGGCAAACTCTGCTAGTTGCGGCCACAAATCAAGTTTGGCTGCCCAGAAGTCCAGCGGATCCTCAAGGTGTGTTGGCATGGTCATGTCAAAGTATGACATGACCTGCTGGTTCAGGTCCTGCTCCAGGTCTTCCTGCTGCTCATGAGTAGCCTTACTATGCGGGTGTAGAAAGCTACTCATTAGCGACTGAAGACTGAGGCTGCTGCTGATGGAGCTGCTGCTGCTGCTCCTGCCAACCCCCCCAGCAGCCATGGCAGTGGAAGGTGAGCGCAGAGGTCCCCTCGAGTCAGACCTGCGAGAGTTTGGACCATGGCGCAGATAGGCATCGGTCTACTGCCTACGTAGAATGTCTTTGTAGTAGTCCCTCTCGGTGGGTTTAAAAAATGCCCCCATTTTGTGCCGGAAGCGAGGGTCCAATAAGGTGGACAGCCAGAAGTCATCCCGCCGACAGATGGAAACAATTCTGGGGTCACTACGCAAGCACGTGAGCATGCTTCCTGCCATTTGCGCAAGTGACTCGGATGGACTACCTGTCTCCATCTCCTCTGCATACTGCCACGGTGTGCCCGGGTCCTCTGTCTCGCCTTCCTCAAAAACCTCTAGCTCCTCTGGCTGCTCCTGCTCCTCCTCTCCTGTCCGCTGACTAGATAAACCAGCCATTTCGCCAAGCCTAAACTGTGTTTCGCTGGGCAACTCCTCCTCCTCTTCCTCCTCCTCCTCCAGTTCAGCTCCAACGGGGTTCATGTGGCCGTAAGATGTAAACGCCATGTCTCCAGTGCCCTGACCAGCCATGGTTTCCAACATGTGCTGTAGTACATGAAGCAGTGGAATCACGTCGTTCATCCCGTAATCCTGCCGACTGACAAATAAAGTGGCTTCCTCAAAGGGCCTGAGCAAACGGCAGGTGTCACGTATGAGCTGCCACTGGTTGACATTGAAGTTACACAGGGGAGTCCCCCTATCTGCTTGGATCATCAGGAAATCCGTGATGGCTTTTCTCTGTTCATATAATCGGTCCAACATGTGAAGGGTGGAATTCCAACGGGTGGAAACATCGCAAATCAGACTATGTTGGGGGATACCGTTCTGACGCTGTAGCTCAAGAAGGGTGTGTTTGGCGGTGTATGAGTGGCTGAAGTGCATGCAAAGTTTCCTTGAAGTTGTTAGGATGTCTTGCAGATGGGGGGACCACTTCAGAAACCGCTTGACAACCAGATTGAAGACGTGAGCCATGCAGGGGGCATGGGTCAGGCTTCCTTGGCGCAGCGCAGACAAAATGTTCTTCCCATTGTCGGTAACCATGATTCCCATTTTAAGTTTTCTTGGAGTAAGCCATGTTTGGATTTCCTGATGAATAAATTTAAGCAGTTCCTCCCCTGTGTGACTCCGATCGCCAAGACAAACCATGTGAAGCACTGCGTGACACCTCCGTGCCCTGCACACATGGTAGACTGGAGGGGCACTGAGACTTGAGCCTACAGTGGAGGGTGAGGAGATGGCGGAGGATGAGGAGGCCGAGTCGCACAGTGTCACAGGCCCAACGGGCAGGGAACGCGGAGGCCGAAGCGGCGTGACCTGTCCAAGTTGCTGCTGCAAAGGGACCACATTCACCCAGTGGGCCGTAAACGACATGTACTGTCCCTGACCGTAGTTACAGCTCCAGACGTCGGCGCTGCCATGCACTTTGCTACACACCGACAGGCTCAAGGACTGGGCCACCTTCTGTTCAACTAAAGTGTGCAGCGCTGGTACTGCCTTCCTGGCAAAGAAATGACGGCTTGGGACTCTCCACCTCGGCTCGGCACAAGCCATCAGTTTTCTGAAAGGTGCAGAGTCCACCACCTGAAAAGGGAGCGCCTGCAGCACCAGCAACTTGGACAGGAGCACATTCAGCTTCTGCGCCGTAGGATGAGTGGGCGCATACTGCTGTCTCCTGGACATGGCTTCGCTGATGGATTGCTGGCGGGATGCATGACTTGGAGGAGGAGGAGCAGGAGCGACAGAGGATGGGTATGACGCACAGCTGCCTTCGGCTGAGGTGCTGGAGCCTTGGCTGGCAGAAATTGGGAGCGGCGTGCCACTCGGTGAGGAAGCAGTCTGGCCCACCTCTCCGGAGCCTAGGTTCTCCCAGGCCACTTTATGGTGATGCTGCATATGTTGACGCAGGGCCGTGGTGCCAACATTTGGACCCTGGCCACGCTTCACCTTCTGCCTACATATCTTGCATGTGGCCATGTTACCCTCCTGCGGATGCTTCAGGGAAAACTGCCACACTGCCGAGTAGCTACTTTTCCCACCAACAGGCCTCACTGATTCGCTGCTATTGTCGCCAACTCCAGGAACCCCTGCCCCACTACCCCCTGATAAGGTAGCCTGCCGCGCAGCAGGTGCTCTACCCCGGCCCCGGCCCCGTTTGGCTCCAGTCTTTGCAATTGTGCCCCCATGCTGCCTGCCAACCATGCTGCTAACACCTTGCTGCCTGAGCTGCTGACTCCGGGGCAACCTGCGCCCCTCTTCTCCTGATGATGACGATGAAGCCCCTTCATCACCCGGCTCCCAAGTGCGATCGGCTTCATCGTCATCATCATTATCACCGAGTTGTGGCTGTACGTCACTGATGTTCGTGGATTCGTCAACAGTGTCTGGCGCAGGAGCTGGAACACTCGCAGCACCCACGACACTGTGCACATCACTATTTGTCTGCCTAGCTAAAGAAGCCACCTCCATTTCTTGGCTGGGCAGTAGCTGCTGACTGTCCTCTATCTGATCGTCCTCCTCACTAAAGAGTGGAGCTGAACCCAAAGCATAGGATACGTCGCTGGGGGAGGGAATGGCGTAGGACAGAGGCAATGGGAGGACAGGGACTGCTCTCGGGGCATGCCAACTCAGGGTTGTGTCAGAGGAACCTACCGACCCTAGATTGGGGGTCTCAGACGTAACTTGTGATGATGTTGTTGATGAGCGCGTTAACCAATCTACCACGGCAGATGCGTTACTGGTGGAGACCCGACCGCTAGCAGATACTGGCAGATTAGGTCTCTCAGCGTGACTCCTGCTGCTACTGGCCCCCAGTCTGCTGCGACCTCTGCCTGCGGAATCTTGGCCTCTGCCACTCCTCTTTTCACTTCCAGGCACTTGTCTGCCCGACATAGTCTAACTGGCGTGGTAGTAGGTGATATTTTAAGAACCCCCAGGCAGCGGTGGGTCTATATGAAACAGAATATAATGCACACCAAAAGTGAGCAGTAACACTAAGCCTCCAACAGGCCTGCTTAGTGTAAATAAGAGAGCTGCTTAGTGTAAATAAAGAGGGGTATGGTATGTTACAGAATGGGATGCCCCAACAGCAGAGCACCTGGGAGCAGTAGTACTATGCACAGCAAAAGTGTCTTTATCAGGCCAAATTACTTTTAGAATAAGTGAAAAGGGTTATAGTAAATAGAGGCTGGTGTAGTCACAGAATGGGATGCCCCAACCAGAAGTGCACCTGGGAGCAGTAGTACTATGCAAAGCAAAAGTGTCTTTATCAGGCCAAATTACTTTTAGAATAAGTGCAAAGGGTTATAGTAAATAGAGGCTGGTGTAGTCACAGAATGGGATGCCCCAACAGCGGAGCACCTGGGAGCAGTAGTACTATGCACAGGAAAAGTGTCTTTATCAGGCCAAATTACTTTTAGAATAAGTGCAAAGGGTTATAGTAAATAGAGGCTGGTGTAGTCACAGAATGGGATGCCCAAACCCGAAGTGCACCTGGGAGCAGTAGTACTATGCAAAGCAAAAGTGTCTTTATCAGGCCAAATTACTTTTAGAATAAGTGCAAAGGGTTATAGTAAATAGAGGCTGGTGTAGTCACAGAATGGGATGCCCCAACCCGAAGTGCACCTGGGAGCAGTAGTACTATGCAAAGCAAAAGTGTCTTTATCAGGCCAAATTACTTTTAGAATAAGTGCAAAGGGTTATAGTAAATAGAGGCTGGTGTAGTCACAGAATGGGATGCCCAAACCGCAGTGCACCTGGGAGCAGTAGTACCATGCAAAGCAAAAGTGTCTTTATCAGGCCAAATTACTTTTAGAATAGGTGCAAAGGGTTATAGTAAATAGAGGCTGGTGTAGTCACAGAATGGGATGCCCCAACCCGAAGTGCACCTGGGAGCAGTAGTACTATGCAAAGCAAAAGTGTCTTTATCAGGCCAAATTACTTTTAGAATAAGTGCAAAGGGTTATAGTAAATAGAGGCTGGTGTAGTCACAGAATGGGATGCCCAAACCCGAAGTGCACCTGGGAGCAGTAGTACTATGCAAAGCAAAAGTGTCTTTATCAGGCCAAATTACTTTTAGAATAAGTGCAAAGGGTTATAGTAAATAGAGGCTGGTGTAGTCACAGAATGGGATACCCCAACCCGAAGTGCACCTGGGAGCAGTAGTACTATGCAAAGCAAAAGTGTCTTTATCAGGCCAAATTACTTTTAGAATAAGTGCAAAGGGTTATAGTAAATAGAGGCTGGTGTAGTCACAGAATGGGATGCCCAAACCCGAAGTGCACCTGGGAGCAGTAGTACTATGCAAAGCAAAAGTGTCTTTATCAGGCCAAATTACTTTTAGAATAAGTGCAAAGGGTTATAGTAAATAGAGGCTGGTGTAGTCACAGAATGGGATGCCCAAACCGCAGTGCACCTGGGAGCAGTAATACTATGCAAAGCAAAAGTGTCTTTATCAGGCCAAATTACTTTTAGAATAAGTGCAAAGGGTTATAGTAAATAGAGGCTGGTGTAGTCACAGAATGTGATGCCCCAACCCGAGGTGCACCTGGGAGCAGTAGTACTATGCAAAGCAAAAGTGTCTTTATCAGGCCAAATTACTTTTAGAATAAGTGCAAAGGCAAAGGGTTATAGTAAATAGAGGCCGGTGTAGTCACAGAATGGGATGCCCCAACCCGCAGTGCACCTGGGAGCAGTAGTACTATGCACAGCAAAAGTGTCTTTATCAGGCCAAATTGCTTTTAGAATAAGTGCAAAGGGTTATAGTAAATAGAGGCTGGTGTAGTCACAGAATGGGATGCCCCAACCCGAAGTGCACCTGGGAGCAGTAGTACTATGCAAAGCAAAAGTGTCTTTATCAGGCCAAATTACTTTTAGAATAAGTGCAAAGGGTTATAGTAAATAGAGGCTGGTGTAGTCACAGAATGGGATGCCCCAACCCGCAGTGCACCTGGGAGCAGTAGTACTATGCACAGCAAAAGTGTTTTTATCAGGCCAAATTACTTTTAGAATAAGTGCAAAGGGTTATAGTAAATAGAGGCTGGTGTAGTCACAGAATGGGATGCCACAACCGCAGTGCACCTGGGAGCAGTAGTACTATGCAAAGCAAAAGTGTCTTTATCAGGCCAAATTAGTTTTAGAATAAGTGCAAAGGGTTATAGTAAATAGAGGCTGGTGTAGTCACAGAATGGGATGCCCCAACCTGCAGTGCACCTGGGAGCAGTAGTACTATGCAAAGCAAAAGTGTCTTTATCAGGCCAAATTACTTTTAGAATAAGTGCAAAGGGTTATAGTAAATAGAGGCTGGTGTAGTCAAAGAATGGGATGCCCAAACCGCAGTGCATCTGGGAGCAGTAGTACTATGCAAAGCAAAAGTGTCTTTATCAGGCCAAATTACTTTTAGAATAAGTGCAAAGGGTTATAGTAAAAAGAGGCTGGTGTAGTCACAGAATGGGATGCCCCAACCCGAATGCACCTGGGAGCAGTAGTACTATGCAAAGCAAAAGTGTCTTTATCAGGCCAAATTAGTTTTAGAATAAGTGCAAAGGGTTATAGTAAATAGAGGCTGGTGTAGTCACAGAATGGGATGCCCAAACCGCAGTGCACCTGGGAGCAGTAGTACTATGCAAAGCAAAAGTGTCATTATCAGGCCAAATTACTTTTAGAATAAGTGCAAAGGGTTATAGTAAATAGAGGCTGGTGTAGTCACAGAATGGGATGCCCCAACCCGAAGTGCACCTGGGAGCAGTACTACTATGCAAAACAAAAGTGTCTTTATCAGGCCAAATTACTTTTAGAATAAGTGCAAAGGGTTATAGTAAATAGAGGCTGGTGTAGTCACAGAATGGGATGCCCCAACCGGAGTGCACCTGGGAGCAGTAGTACTATGCAAAGAAAAAGTGTCTTTATCAGGCCAAATTACTTTTAGAATAAGTGCAAAGGGTTATAGTAAATAGAGGCTGGTGTAGTCACAGAATGGGATGCCCCAACAGCAGTGCACCTGGGAGCAGTAGTACTATGCAAAGCAAAAGTGTCTTTATCAGGCCAAATTAGTTTTAGAATAAGTGCAAAGGGTTATAGTAAATAGAGGCTGGTGTAGTCACAGAATGGGATGCCCCAACCCGAAGTGCACCTGGGAGCAGTAGTACTATGCAAAGCAAAAGTGTCTTTATCAGGCCAAATTACTTTTAGAATAAGTGCAAAGGGTTATAGTAAATAGAGGCTGGTGTAGTCACAGAATGGGATGCCCCAACCCGAAGTGCACCTGGGAGCAGTAGTACTATGCAAAGCAAAAGTGTCTTTATCAGGCCAAATTACTTTTAGAATAAGTGCAAAGGGTTATAGTAAATAGAGGCTGGTGTAGTCACAGAATGGGATGCCACAACCGCAGTGCACCTGGGAGCAGTAGTACTGTGCAAAGCAAAAGTGTCTTTATCATGCCAAATTACTTTTAGAATAAGTGCAAAGGGTTATAGTAAATAGAGGCTGGTGTAGTCACAGAATGGGATGCCCCAACCCGAAGTGCACCTGGGAGCAGTAGTACTATGCAAAGCAAAAGTGTCTTTATCAGGCCAAATTACTTTTAGAATAAGTGCAAAGGGTTATAGTAAATAGAGGCTGGTGTAGTCACAGAATGGGATGCCCCAACCAGAGTGCACCTGGGAGCAGTAGTACTATGCACAGCAAAAGTGTCTTTATCAGGCCAAATTACTTTTAGAATAAGTGCAAAGGGTTATAGTAAATAGAGGCTGGTGTAGTCACAGAATGGGATGCCCCAACCGCAGTGCACCTGGGAGCAGTAGTACTATGCACAGAAAAAGTGATTTTATCAGGCCAAATTACTTTTAGAATAAGTGCAAAGGGTTATAGTAAATAGAGGCTGGTGTAGTCACAGAATGGGATGCCCCAACCGGATTGCACCTGGGAGCAGTAGTACTATGCACAGCAAAAGTGTCTTTATCAGGCCAAATTACTTTTAGAATAAGTGCAAAGGGTTATAGTAAATAGAGGCTGGTGTAGTCACAGAATGGGATGCCCCAACCGGATTGCACCTGGGAGCAGTAGTACTATGCACAGCAAAAGTGTCTTTATCAGGCCAAATTACTTTTAGAATAAGTGCAAAGGGTTATAGTAAATAGAGGCTGGTGTAGTCACAGAATGGGATGCCCCAACCGGAGTGCACCTGGGAGCAGTAGTACTATGCACAGCAAAAGTGTCTTTATCAGGCCAAATTACTTTTAGAATAAGTGCAAAGGGTTATAGTAAATAGAGGCTGGTGTAGTCACAGAATGGGATGCCTCACAGCAGACTTGAGATCAGTTCAGTATATATGCACAGTAAGTGTATAAGCAGCCTGAAAACGCTAACAAAGCCAGTCAGCCAGCCAGGCTGGATGAAAAAAAAAAAAATCTCCCTGTGACTGCCTCCGATTTTTCCTAACTTTCCTTGCTTCTCGCTGACCTCCTGCCTGTCTCCTGCCTCTCTCCTGCCTGTCCTTGTCTGTCCCTGTCTGTCTAAATGTCTCTCCCTGACTACAGCAGCGTCCTGTCTCTCACGAATGCAATAGAGAAATGAGGAAAAGCAAGATGTCCGCCGCCTTAAATAGCGCTGTGACGTCACCGGGCTTGCTGGCTGCTGATAGGCTGCATGTGACTGCCCCAGCATGCACTGGAGCGGGGTAGATGTCTGGACATGTCCCGTCCGCCATCTTAGAATGCCTGTAATGTAAATGAATGGATGTTAAAGGAAAACTTCGAGCGATCGAAGCACGGGGAAATTCGGATTCGATCCGAATCAAATTTTTCATGAAATTCGGATCGAATCCGGGTTCGTCCGGATCGATTCGATCATCCCTACTGATAATCAGAAAAATCAGCAAAAAAATGCCCAGCCAAGAGTGGAGGAGACACTCGCTGCTTCTTCCACTAGGCGGGCAATTAGTGATGAGGAGAGAGGCGTGGGAGGTGGTGTTGCAAGTGTTTTGGCTTCTTAAGCAGACACTGTTGAGGAACCTGAGGAGGACATCAGTGACTTTTGAGGGCACTTTTAAAGGCTTAGAGTGATGGAGAGTGACAGATTTAGCGGCCAGCATGGTGGCAGAAGGGGAAAGTATGGAGGCAAATGTGCTCGGGGTAGACCACTTGCGCGGCAGGCTATCTTCCCAGGAGGTAGTGGAAGAGGGTCCCTGGAGTTGGCGGCAGCGGCGGCGGCGGCGGCAGCAGCAGTGAACTAGTGCGGACTGTTGGTAGGAAAAATCAGCTACAAGGCCATGTGGCAGTTTTTCATCAAGCATCCGCAGGAGGTTAACATGGCTATATGAAAGATGTGTAGGCAAAAGGTGAAGTGTGGCCAGGGTCCCAATGTTGGACCCACAGCCCTGCGTCAACATTTGCAGCGTCACCATCAAGTGGCCTGGGAGAGTTGGCTCCAAAGTGGTGGTCCAGCCTGCTGCATTGCCCAGTGGCACGCCGCTCTCTGTTCCAGCCAACCAAGGCTCCCCCACCTCCTGTGTGTCATACCCATCTTCTGTCGCTCCAGATGCTCCTCCTCCTCTTAATCCAAGTCAGTCATTCCGCCAGCAATCCATTTGCCAAGCCATGTCCAAGAGACAACAGTATGTGCCCACTCATCCAATGTGCAGAAGCTAAATGTGCTCCTGTGTAAGTTGCAGGTGCTGCAGTCCCTCCCTTTTGAGTTGGTGGACCTTTCAGAGAACTGATGGCTTGTGCCGAGCCGAGGTGGAGAGTCCCATGCTGTCATTTCTTTGCGAAGAAGGCAGTACCAGCCCTGTACAATTTTGTTGAACAGAAGGTGGGCCAGTCCTTTAGCCTGTCAGTGTTTACCAAAGTGCACAGCAGTGCCTACGTCTGGAGCTGTAATTACGGTCAGGGACACTATATATCCTTTAAGGCCCACTGGGTGATTGTGGTTCCTGCACAACCGCAACTTGGACAGGTCCCTCCGCTGTGGCCTCCATGCTCCTAGGCCTTTGTGCCTGTGACAGTGCACTTGTCTCACAGAAAAAAGTGGCTAATTGTCAATTACATATTAAGAGTTAACATTTATCTTATTTGAACAAATTTATAATAATAACATATAATAACATATAACATAGCAACAATAACATCTAACATAATAACAGTAAAATATAAAATGTATCAACATTTTTTTGGGGGGGGGGATTTTTTTTTTTCAGATTTTGTAATTTTTAAAAACATATATATTTTTATTTTTTTGAATTTTTTTTATATTTTTTATTCATTGTCTTTTTTTAATATTTTGTGAAATTTGTACCATTTTTTTTTTATTTTTAATTTTTTTTTCTAAATATTTTTTTTTTATTTTTTTTTTTCCAGTGCCCTTCCAGCCTACCACGTGTGCAGAACACGGCGGTTTCACGCTGTTCTTCACAGGGTTTGCCTTGAGCCACAGAGCCACACATTGGGAGGAACTGCTAAAAATGAGAACTCAATAAATTAAATCATGGCTTACTCCACGAAAACTGCAAATGGGACCCATGGTGACTGACACTGGGAAGAACATCTTGTCTGTGCTGCGACAAGGAAGCCTGAGCCATGCGTCCTGCCATGGCACTCGTGTTCATCTGCAAGACATCCTAACAATGGGAAGGAAACTTTGCATGCACTTCAGCCACTCCTACACCGCCAAGCACACCCTTCTTGAGCTTCAGCATCAGAACGGTATCCCCAAACATAGTCTAATTTGCGATGTTTCCACCCATTGGAATTCCACCCTCCATATGCAGGATCGACTATAGGAACAGAGAAAAGCCATCACGGATTTCTTGATAATCCAAACGGATAGGGGGACTCCCCTGTGTAACTTCAATGTAAACCAGTGGAAGCTCATACGTGACACCTGCCGTTTGCTCAGGCCCTTTGAGGAAGCTACTTTATTAGTCCGTCGGCAGGACTATGAGATGAACGATGTGATTCCACTGCTTCATGTACTACAACACATGTTGGAAACCATGGCTGGTCAGGGCACTGGAGACATGGCGCATACATTTCACAGCCACATGAAGCCTGTGGGGGCTGAAGTGGAGGAGGAGGAGGGGCACAGCGAAGCACAGTTTAGGTTTGACAAAATGGCCATTTTATCTAGTCATCTGACAGGAGAGGAGGAGCAGGAGCAGCCACAGGAGCTAGAGGGTTGTGAGGAAGGTGAGACAGAGGACCCAGACACACCGTGGCAGTTTGCAGTGGAGATGGAGACAGGTAGTCCCTCCGAGTCACTTGCACAAATGGCATGATGCATGCTCACGTGCTTGCGTAGTGACTGCAGAATTGTCTCCATTTGTCAGCGGGATGACTTCTGGCTCTCCACCTTATTGGACCCTCGCTTCCGGCACAAAATGGGGGCATTTTTTACACCCACTGAGAGGGAGGACAAACTGACCTACTACAGAGACATCCTACGTAGTCAGTTGGGCGATGCCTATCTGCGCCATGGTCCATACTGTGATGCCCAGCGGGACACCAGCCTTCTGTATGCAGGCAACCCCCAATCTCCACCGCCGCTTCTGCCTATAGTCAAGCCCCCGTTTGCCGGGACGCTAGGTACGCCTCACCAGACACGGTTGCTCCCAGGTCTTTATAGGTGCAAAGGATGGCTGCTTACGGTGAAGGCCGATGAACCACAAGGGTATCCCGAAGCCGAGCTCGTTCACAGGTAGTCAATCCGGAGGATGCGTCAGAGTACAGGGATGAGACAGGTGTGTAGTCAGGAGTAGCCAAAGGGTCAAGCCAGGAGGTCAAAGATCGCGGGGTATCCAGAGGGGCAGGCAGCTTCGTGGTCAGACAAAGCAGAGGTCAGTACAGGTAGCAGACAGGAATGGTCGATCAAGCCGTGTCGGAACTGAACCGGCACAAAATGGGGGCATTTTTTAAACCCAACGAGAGGGAGGACAAACTGACCTACTACAAAGACATTCTACGTAGTCAGTTGGCCGATGCCTATCTGCGCCATTGTCCATACTCTCGCAGGTCTGACTCGAGGGGACGTCTGCAATCACCTTCCACTGCCATGGCTGCTGGGGGGGTGGAAGGAGAAGCAGTAGCAGCTCCATCAGCAGCAGCCTCAGTCTTCAGTTGCTAATGAGTAGCTTTCTACACCCACATAGTGAGTCTACTCATGAGCAGCATGAAGACCTGGAGCAGGACCTGAGCCAGCTGGTCGTGTCATACCTTGACATGACCATGCCTACACACCTTGATGATACGCTGGACTTCTGGGCAGCCAAACTTGACTTGTGGCCGCAACTTTGCCCTGGAAAAGCTGTCCTGCCCGGTCAGCAGTGTGCCATCTGAGTGGGTGTATAGTGCGGCGGGGGCCATAGTCATGCCAAGGAGAACTTATCTGTCCACGAATAATGTGGAGAGACTCACCTTTGTGAAGATGAATCAGGCATGGTTCAACCAGGATTTCCAGCCAACAATGGCTGATCCATGGTAGTAGCTGATGCATGGTAGCTCCTTATGCTGCTGCCAACTCCAGGGTGTGTCTTTCAGGCAATATATGGGCTCCCTATGTTGCTGCCAACTTCTGGGTGTGTCTTTCAGACAATATATGGGCTCCCTATGCTGCTGCCAACTCCTGGGTGTTTCTTTCAGGCAATATATAGGCTCCCTATGCTGCTGCTGCCAGCTCATATGTGTGTCTTTCAGGCAATATATGGTCTCCTAATGCTGCTGCTGCCAACTCCAATGTGAGCACTCTTAAAAGACGCATGATAGCATATTTGGGATGCCCCCCGGTTAAAGGCAATGGCTGCTGGCAATTTGACAAAGTGATTTTCTTTACAAAATGCAACCAGTTAATAGACAGGTACTCTTGAAATATTACTGCTAGTGTTTGGGATGCCCCCTCCTCACATACAAAGGAGGCCTCCCATGATTGCGGAAAAGTGACGTTAATTATAAAATGCAAGCAGTTATTAGACAGGTAGTCTTGAGATATTTATGCTAGTGTTTGGGATGCCCATGTGGGCTGCGGACTTTACAGCAGACACAGAAAAATTCAAACTGCGATATATTTATGAGAAATAGCCTTTAAAAGCTGCATTAGTGTAACAGATAGGGTCAAATGTGCTGGTTTGGGATACCCTGAGGCCTGGTGTTTTTACAGCACACACAAAAACAATTCAAACTGCAATATTTTTATGATAAATAGCCTTTAAAAGCTGCTTTTGTGTAACAGATAGGGTCAAATGTGCAGGTTTGGGATACCCTGTGGCCTGGTATTTTTACAGCAGGACAAAAGCCAATAAAAAATGCAATGGCTTAATAAAGCTGAAGCTGAACAAGCTTATTTAGTATAACAGAGAGGGTGCAACATGCAGGTTTGGGATACCCTGCGGCCTGGTGTTTTGAAAGCAGGCAAAAACCAATTCAAAATGCAATAGCTTAATAAAGCTGAGGCTGAACAAGCTTATTTAGTATAACAGATAGGGTGCAACGTGCAGGTTTGGGATACCCTGCGGCCTAGTGTTTTGGCAGCAGGACAAAAACAAATTAAAAATACAATAGCTTGATTAAGCTGAGGATGAAGAAGCGTATTTAGTATAACAGATAGGGTGCTACGTGCAGGGATACCCTGCGGCCTAGTGTTTTAGCAGCAGACCAAAAACCAATTCAAAATGCGATAGCTTGATTAAGCTGAGGATGAACAAGCATATTTAGTATAACAGATAAGGTGCTACGTGCAGGTTTGGGATACCCTGCGGCCTAGTGTTTTGGCAGCAGGACAAAAGTCAATTCAAAATGCAATAGCTAAATTAAAATGAGGCTGAACAACGCTTATTTAGTATAACAGATAGGGTGCTACGTGCAGGTTTGGGATACCCTGCGGCCTAGTGTTTTGGCAGCAGGACAGAAAACAATTCAAAATGCAATAGCTTGATTAAGCTGAGGATGAACAACGCTTATTTAGTATAACAGTAAGGGGACTACGTGACGGTTTGGGATATCCTGCGGCCTAGGGTTTTGGCAGCAGGACAAAACCCAATTCAAATTGCAATAGCTTAATTAAAATGAGGCTGAACAACGCTTATTTAGTATAACAGATAGAGTGACATGTGCTGGTTTGGGATGCCCATGTGGGCTGTTGTATTTAAAACAGACAAAACCCAATTCAAAACGCAACAGCTTAATTAAAATGCGGCTGAACAACGCTTATTTAGTATAACAGTAAGGGTGCTACGTGCAGGTTTGGGATACCCTGCGGCCTAGTGTTTTGGCAGCAGGACAAAAACCAATTCAAAATGCAACAGCTTAATTCAAATGAGTCTGAACGATGCGTATTTAGTATAACAGATAGGGTGCTACGTGCAGGTTTGGGATACCCTGCGGCCTAGGTTTTGGCAGCAGACAAAAACGAATTCAAAATGCAATAGCTTAATTAAAATGAGGCTGAACAATGCTTATTTAGTATAACAGATAGGGTGCTACGTGCAGGTTTGGGATACCCTGCGGCCTAGTGTTTTGGCAGCAGGACAAAACCCAATTCAAATTGCAATAGCTTAATTAAAATGAGGCTGAACAACGCTTATTTAGTATAACAGATAGGGTGACATGTGCTGGTTTGGGATGCCCATGTGGGCTGTTGTATTTAAAGCAGACAAAACCCAATTCAATACGCAACAGCTTAATTAAAATGAGGCTGACCAAGGCTTATTTAGTATAACAGATAGGGTGCTACATGCAGGTTTGGGATACCCTGCGGCCTAGTGTCTTGGCAGCAGGACAAAACCCAATTCAAAATGCAACAGCTTAATTAAAATGAGTCTGAGCAATGCTTATTTAGTATAACAGATAGGGTGCTACGTGCAGGTTTGGAAAACCCTGCGGCCTAGTGTTTTTTCAGCAGGACAAAACCCAATTCAAAATGCAATAGCTTAATTAAAATGAGGCTGAACAACGCTTATTTAGTATAACAGATAGGGTGCTACATGCAGGTTTGGGATACCCTGCGGCCTAGTGTTTTGGCAGCAGGACAAAAACCAATTCAAAATTCAACAGCTTAAAAAAATGAGTCTGAACAATGCTTATTTAGTATAACAGATAGGGTGCTACGTGTAAGTTTGCGATACCTTGCGGCCTAGTGTTTTGGCAGCAGACAAACAACAATTCAAAATGCAATAGCTTAATTAAAATGAGGCTGAACAACGCTAATTTAGTATAACAGATGGGGTGCTACGTGCAGGTTTGGAAAACCCTGCGGCCTAGTGTTTTGGCAGCAGGACAAAACCCAATTCAAAATGCAATAGCTTAATTAAATTGAGGCTTAACAACGCTTATTTAGTATAACAGATAGGGTGCTACATGCAGGTTTGGAATAACCTGCGGCCTAGTGTTTTGGCAGCAGGAAAAAACCCAATTCAAAATGCAATAGCTTAATTAAAATGAGGCTGAACAACGCTTATTTAGTATAACAGATAGGGTGCTACGTGCAAGTTTGGGATACCCTGCGGCCTAGTGTTTTGGCAGCAGGGCAAAACCCAATTCAAATTGCAATAGCTTAATTAAAATGAGGCTGAACAACGCTTATTTAGTACAACAGATAGGGTGACATGTGCTGGTTTGGGATGCCCATGTGGGCTGTTGTATTTAAAGCAGACAAAACCCAATTCAAAACGCAACAGCTTAATTAAAATGAGGCTGAACAAGGTTTATTTAGTATAACAGATAGGGTGCTACATGCAGGTTTGGGATACATTGCGGCCTAGTGTTTTGGCAGCAGACAAAAACCCAATTCAAAACGCAATAGCTTAATTAAAATGAGGCTGAACAACGCTTATTTAGTATAACAGATAGGGTGCTACGTGCAGGTTGGAAAACCCTGCGGCCTAGTGTTTTTTCAGCAGGACAAAACCCAATTCAAAATGCAATAGCTTAATTAAAATGAGGCTGAACAAAACTTATTTAGTATAACAGATAGGGTGCTACATGCAGGTTTGGGATACCCTGCGGCCTAGTGTTTTGGCAGCAGGACAAAACCCAATTCAAAATGTAATAGCTTAATTAAAATAAGGCTGAACAACGCTTATTTAGTATAACAGATAGGGTGCTATGTACAGGTTTGGGATACCCTGCGGCCTAGTGTTTTTGCAGCAGGACAAAAGCGAATTCAAAATTCAATAGCTTAAATAAAATGAGGCTGAACAACGCTTATTTAGTATAACAGATAGGGTGCTACGTGCAGGTTTGGGGTTTCCTGCGGCCTAGTGTTTTGGCAGCAGGAAAGAAAACAATTCAAAATGCAATAGCTTGATTAAGCTGAGGATGAACAACGCTTATTTAGTATAACAGATAGGGTGCTACGGGCAGGTTTGGGATACCCTGCGGCCTAGTGTTTTGGCAGCAGGACAAAAACCAATTCAAAATGTAACAGCTTAATTTAAATGAGTCTGAACAATGCATATTTAGTATAACAGATAGGGTGCTACGTGCAGGTTTGGGATACCCTGCGGCCTAGTGTTTTGGCAGCAGGACAAAACCCAATTCAAATTGCAATAGCTTAATTAAAATGAGGCTGAACAACGCTTATTTAGTATAACAGATAGGGTGACATGTGCTACGTGCAGGTTTGGGATACCCTGCGGCCTAGTGTTTAGGCAGTAGACAAAAACCAATTCAAAACGCAATAGCTTAATTAAAATGAGGCTGTACAACACTTTTTTAGTATAACAGATGGGGTGCTACGTGCAGGTTTGGAAAACCCTGAGGCCTAGTGTTTTTTCAGCAGGACAAAACCCAATTCAAAATGCAATAGCTTAATTAAAATGAGGCTGAACAACGCTTATTTAGTATAACAGATAAGCTGCTACGTACAGGTTTGGGATACCCTGCGGCCTAGTGTTTTGGCAGCAGGACAAAAGCCAATTCAAAATGCAATAGCTTAATTAAAATGAGGCTGAACAACGCTTATTTAGTATAACAGATAGGGTGCTACGTACACGTTTGGGATACCCTGCGGCCTAGTGTTTTTTCAGCAGGACAAAACCCAATTCAAAATGCAATACCTTAATTAAAATGAGGCTGAACAACGCTTATTTAGTATAACAGATAGGGTGCTACATGCAGATTTGGAATAACCTGCGGCCTAGTGTTTTGGCAGCAGGAAAAAACCCAATTCAAAATGCAATAGCTTAATTAAAATGAGGCTGAACAACGCTTATTTAGTATAACAGATAGGGTGCTACGTGCAAGTTTGGGATACCCTGCGGCCTAGTGTTTTGGCAGCAGGACAAAACCCAATTCAAATTGCAATAGCTTAATTAAAATGAGGCTGAACAATGCTTATTTAGTATAACAGATAGGGTGACATGTGCTGGTTTGGGCTGCCCATGTGGGCTGTTGTATTTAAAGCAGACAAAACCCAATTCAAAACGCAACAGCTTAATTAAAATGAGGCTGAACAAGGCTTATTTAGTATAACAGATAGGGTGCTACATGCAGGTTTGGGATACCCTGCGGCCTAGTGTTTTGGCAGCAAACGAAAACCAATTCAAAACGCAATAGCTTAATTAAAATGAGGCTGAACAACGCTTATTTAGTATAACAGATAGGGTGCTACGTGCAGGTTGGAAAACCCTGCGGCCTAGTGTTTTTTCAGCAGGACAAAACCCAATTCAAAATGCAATAGCTTAATTAAAATGAGGCTGAACAACACTTATTTAGTATAACAGATAGGGTGCTACATGCAGGTTTGGGATACCCTGCGGCCTAGTGTTTTGGCAGCAGGACAAAACCCAATTCAAAATGCAATAGCTTAATTAAAATGAGGCTGAACAACGCTTATTTAGTATAACAGATAGGGTGCTACGTACAGGTTTGGGATACCCTGCGGCCTAGTGTTTTTGCAGCAGGACAAAAGCTAATTCAAAATTCAATAGCTTAATTAAAATGAGGCTGAACAACGCTTATTTAGTATAACAGATAGGGTGCTACGTGCAGGTTTGGGATATCCTGCGGCCTAGTGTTTTGGCAGCAGGAAAGAAAACAAATCAAAATGCAATAGCTTGATTAAGCTGAGGATGAACAACGCTTATTTAGTATAACAGTAAGGGTGCTACGGGCAGGTTTGGGATACCCTGCGGCCTAGTGTTTTGGCAGCAGGACAAAAACCAATTCAAAATGCAACAGCTTAATTAAAATTAGTCTGAACAATGGATATTTAGTATAACAGATAGGGTGCTACGTGCAGGTTTGGGATACCCTGCGGCCTAGTGTTTTGGCAGCAGGACAAAACCCAATTCAAATTGCAATAGCTTAATTAAAATGAGGCTGAACAACGCTTATTTAGTATAACAGATAGGGTGACATGTGCTGGTTTGGGATGCCCATGTGGGCTGTTGTATTTAAAGCAGACAAAACCCAATTCAAAACGTAACAGCTTAATTAAAATGAGGCTGAACAACGCTTATTTTGTGTAACAGGGTGCTACATGCAGGTTTGGGATACCCTGCCGCCTAGTGTTTTTTCAGCAGGACAAAACCCAATTCAAAATGCAATAGCTTAATTAAAATGAGGCTGAACAACGCTTATTTAGTATAACAGATAGGGTGCTACGTGCAGGTTTGGGATATCCTGCGGCCTAGTGTTTTGGCAGCAGGACAAAAACCAATTTAAAATGCAACAGCTTAATTAAAATGAGTCTGAACAATGCATATTTAGTATAACAGATAGGGTGCTACGTGCAGGTTTGGGATACCCTACGGCCTAGTGTTTTGGCAGCAGGACAAAACCCAATTCAAATTGCAATAGCTTAATTAAAATGAGGCTGAACAACGCTTATTTAGTATAACAGATAGGGTGACATGTGCTGGTTTTGGATGCCCATGTGGGCTGTTGTATTTAAAGCAGACAAAACCCAATTCAAAACGCAACAGCTTCTTTAAAATGAGGCTGAACAAGGCTTATTTAGTATAACAGATAGGGTGGTTTGGGATACCCTGCGGCCTAGTGTTTTGGCAGCAGGACAAAACCCAATTCAAAATGCAATAGCTTAATTAAAATGAGGCTGAACAATGCTTATTTAGTATAACAGATAGGGTGCTACGTGCAGGTTTGGGATAGCCTGCGGCCTAGTGTTTTGGCAGCAGGACAAAAACCAATTCAAAATGCAACAGCTTACTTAAAATGAGTCTGAACAATGCTTATTTAGTATAACAGATAGGATGCTACGTGTAAGTTTGGGATACCTTGCGGCCTAGTGTTTTGGCAGCAGACAAAAACCAATTCAAAATGCAATAGCTTAATTAAAATGAGGCTGAACAACGCTAATTTAGTATAACAGATGGGGTGCTACGTACAGGTTTGGGATACCCTGCGGCCTAGTGTTTTGGCAGCAGGACAAAACCCAATTCAAAATTCAATAGCTTAATTAAAATGAGGCTGAACAACGCTTATTTAGTATAACTGATAGGGTGCTACGTGCAGGTTTGGGATACCCTGCAGCCTAGTGTTTTGGCAGCAGGACAAAACCCAATTCAAAATGCAATAGCTTAATTAAAATGAGGCTGAACAACGCTTATTTAGTATAACAGGTAGGGTGCTACGTACAGGTTTGTGATATCCTGCGGCCTAGTGTTTTGGCAGCAGGACAGAAAACAATTCAAAATGCAATAGCTTGATTAAGCTGAGGATGAACAACGCTTATTTAGTATAACAGATAGGGTGCTACGTGCAGGTTTGAGATACCCTGCGGCCTAGTGTTTTGGCAGCAGGACAAAACCCAATTCAAATTGCAATAGCTTAATTAAAATGAGGCTAAACAACGCTTATTTAGTATAACAGATAGGGTGACATGTGCTGGTTTGGGATGCCCATGTGGGCTGTTGTATTTAAAGCAGACAAAACCCAATTCAAAACGCAACAGCTTAATTAAAATGAGGCTGAACAACGCTTATTTAGTATAACAGGGTGCTCCATGCAGGTTTGGGATACCCTGCGGCCTAGTGTTTTTTTAGCAGGACAAAACCCAATTCAAAATGCAATAGCTTAATTAAAATGAGGCTGAACAACGCTTATTTAGTATAACAGATAGTGTGCTACGTGCAGGTTTGGGATACCCTGCGGCCTAGTGTTTTGGCAGCAGGACAAAAACCAATTCAAAATGCAACAGCTTAATTAAAATGAGTCTGAGCAATGCTTATTTAGTATAACAGATAGGGTGCTACGTGCAGGTTTGGGATACCCTGCGGCCTAGTGTTTTGGCAGCAGACAAAAACCAATTCAAAACGCAATAGCTTAATTAAAATGAGGCTGAGCAACGCTTATTTAGTATAACAGATAGGCTGCTACGTACAGGTTTGGGATACCCTGCGGCCTAGTGTTTTGGCAGCAGGACAAAAGCCAATTCAAAATGCAATAGCTTAATTAAAATGAGGCTGAACAACGCTTATTTAGTATAACAGATAGGGTGCTACATGCAGGTTTGGGATAGCCTGCCGCCTAGTGTTTTGGCAGCAGGAAAAAACCCAATTCAAAATGCAATAGCTTAATTAAAATGAGGCTGAACAACGCTTATTTAGTATAACAGATAGGGTGCTACGTGCAAGTTTGGGATACCCTGCGGCCTACTGTTTTGGCAGCAGGACAAAAGCCAATTCAAATTGCAATAGCTTAATTAAAATGAGGCTGAACAACGCTTATTTAGTATAACAGATAGGGTGACATGTGCTGGTTTGGGATGCCCATGTGGGCTGTTGTATTTAAAGCAGACAAAACCCAATTCAAAACGCAACAGCTTAATTAAAATGAGGCTGAACAACGCTTATTTAGTGTAACAGGGTGCTACATGCAGGTTTGGGATACCCTGCCGCCTAGTGTTTTTTCAGCAGGACAAAACCCAATTCAAAATGCAATAGCTTAATTAAAATGAGGCTGAACAACGCTTATTTAGTATAACAGATAGGCTGCTATGTACAGGTTTGGGATATCCTGCGGCCTAGTGTTTTGGCAGCAGGAAAGAAAACAATTCAAAATGCAATAGCTTGATTAAGCTGAGGATGAACAATGCTTATTTAGTATAACAGTAAGGGTGCTACGGGCAGGTTTGGGATACCCTGCGGCCTAGTGTTTTGGCAGCAGGACAAAAACCAATTCAAAATGTATTAGCTTAATTTAAATGAGTCTGAACAATGCATATTTAGTATAACAGATAGGGTGCTACATGCAGGTTTGGGATACCCTGCGGCCTAGTGTTTTGGCAGCAGGACAAAACCCAATTCAAATTGCAATAGCTTAATTAAAATGAGGCTGATCAACGCTTATTTAGCATAACAGATAAGGTGACATGTGCTACGTGCAGGTTTGGGATACCCTGCGGCCTAGTGTTTTGGCAGCAGACAAAAACCAATTCAAAACGCGATAGCTTAATTAAAATGAGGCTGAACAACGCTTTTTTAGTATAACAGATGGGGTGCTATGTGCAGGTTTGGAAAACCCTGTGGCCTAGTGTTTTGGCAGCAGGACAAAACCCAATTCAAAATGCAATAGCTTAATTAAAATGAGGCTGAGCAACGCTTATTTAGTATAACAGATAGGCTGCTACGTACAGGTTTGGGATACCCTGCGGCCTAGTGTTTTGGCAGCAGGACAAAAGCCAATTCAAAATGCAATAGCTTAATTAAAATGAGGCTGAACAACGCTTATTTAGTATAACAGATAGGGTGCTACATGCAGGTTTGGGATAGGCTGTGGCCTAGTGTTTTGGCTGCAGGACAAAACCCAATTCAAAATGCAATAGCTTAATTAAAATGAGGCTGAGCAACGCTTATTTAGTATAACAGATAGGCTGCTACGTACAGGTTTGGGATACCCTGCGGCCTAGTGTTTTGGCAGCAGGACAAAAGCCAATTCAAAATGCAATAGCTTAATTAAAATGAGGCTGAACAACGCTTATTTAGTATAACAGATAGGGTGCTACATGCAGGTTTGGGATAGCCTGCCGCCTAGTGTTTTGGCAGCAGGACAAAAACCAATTCAAAATGCAACAGCTTAATTAAAATGAGTCTGAACAATGCTTATTTAGTATAACAGATAGGGTGCTACGTGTAAGTTTACGATACCTTGCGGCCTAGTGTTTTGGCAGCAGACAAAAACCAATTCAAAATGCAATAGCTTAATTAAAATGAGGCTGAACAACGCTAATTTAGTATAACAGATGGGGTGCTACGTGCAGGTTTGGAAAACCCTGCGGACTAGTGTTTTGGCAGCAGGACAAAAGCCAATTCAAAATTCAATAGCTTAATTAAAATGAGGCTGAACAACGCTTATTTAGTATAACAGATAGGGTGCTACGTGCAGGTTTGGGATATCCTGCGGCCTAGTGTTTTGGCAGCAGGAAAGAAAACAATTCAAAATGCAATAGCTTGATTAAGCTGAGGATGAACAACGCTTATTTAGTATAAAAGTAAGGGTGCTACGTGCAGGTTTGGGATATCCTGCGGCCTAGTGTTTTGGCAGCAGGACAAAAACCAATTCAAAATGCAACAGCTTAATTAAAATGAGTCTGAACAATGCATATTTAGTATAACAGATAGGGTGCTACGTGCAGGTTTGGAATACCCTGCGGCCTAGTGTTTTGGCAGCAGGACAAAACCCAATTCAAATTGCAATAGCTTAATTAAAATGAGGCTGAACAACGCCTATTTAGTATAACAGATAGGGTGACATGTGCTGGTTTGGGATGCCCATGTGGGCTGTTGTATTTAAAGCAGACAAAACCCAATTCAAAACGCAACAGCTTATTTAAAAT
Source organism: Gastrophryne carolinensis (assembly GCA_027917425.1). Taxonomy (NCBI): domain Eukaryota; kingdom Metazoa; phylum Chordata; class Amphibia; order Anura; family Microhylidae; genus Gastrophryne; species Gastrophryne carolinensis. The sequence goes on along the minus strand of CM051239.1, from coordinate 190,174,616 downwards.
GAGGCTGAACAAGGCTTATTTAGTATAACAGATAGGGTGGTTTGGGATACCCTGCGGCCTAGGGTGACATGTGCTGGTTTGGGATGCCCATGTGGGCTGTTGTATTTAAAGCAGGACAAAACACAATTCAAAATGCAATAGCTTAATTAAAATAAGGCTGAACATTGCTTATTTAGTATAACAGATAGGGTGCTACGTGCAGGTTTGGGATAGCCTGCGGCCTAGTGTTTTGGCAGCAGGACAAAAACCAATTCAAAATGCAACAGCTTAATTAAAATGAGTCTGAACAATGCTTATTTAGTATAACAGATAGGGTGCTACGTGTAAGTTTGGGATACCTTGCGGCCTAGTGTTTTGGCAGCAGACAAAAACCAATTCAAAATGCAATAGCTTAATTAAAATGAGGCTGAACAACGCTAATTTAGAATAACAGATGGGGTGCTACGTACAGGTTTGGGATACCCTGCGGCCTAGTGTTTTGGCAGCAGGACAAAAGCCAATTCAAAATTCAATAGCTTAATTAAAATGAGGCTGAACAACGCTTATTTAGTATAACTGATAGGGTGCTACGTGCAGGTTTGGGATACCCTGCAGCCTAGTGTTTTGGCAGCAGGACAAGAACCAATTCAAAATGCAACAGCTTAACTAAAATGAGTCTGAGCAATGCTTATTTAGTATAACAGATCGGGTGCTATTTGCAGGTTTGGGATACCCTGCGGCCTAGTGTTTTGGCAGCAGACAAAAACCAATTCAAAATGCAATAGCTTAATTAAAATGAGGCTGAAAAATGCTAATTTAGTATAACAGATGGGGTGCTAGGTGTAGGTTTGGAAAACCCTGCGGCCTAGTGTTTTGGCAGCAGGAAAAAACCCAATTCAAAATGCAATAGCTTAATTAAAATGAGGCTGAACAACGCTTATTTAGTATAACAGGTAGGGTGCTACGTACAGGTTTGTGATATCCTGCGGCCTAGTGTTTTGGCAGCAGGACAGAAAACAATTCAAAATGCAATAGCTTGATTAAGCTGAGGATGAACAACGCTTATTTTGTATAACAGATAGGGTGCTACGTGCAGGTTTGAGATACCCTGCGGCCTAGTGTTTTGGCAGCAGGACAAAACCCAATTCAAATTGCAATAGCTTAATTAAAATGAGGCTAAACAACGCTTATTTAGTATAACAGATAGGGTGACATGTGCTGGTTTGGGATGCCCATGTGGGCTGTTGTATTTAAAGCAAACAAAACCCAATTCAAAACGCAACAGCTTAATTAAAATGAGGCTAAACAACGCTTATTTAGTATAACAGTGTGCTACATGCAGGTTTGGGATACCCTGCCGCCTAGTGTTTTTTCAGCAGGACAAAACCCAATTCAAAATGCAATAGCTTAATTAAAATGAGGCTGAACAACGCTTATTTAGTATAACAGATAGGGTGCTACGTGCAGGTTTGGGATATCCTGCGGCCTAGTGTTCTGGCAGCAGGAAAGAAAACAATTCAAAATGCAATAGCTTGATTAAGCTGAGGATGAACAACGCATATTTAGTATAACAGTAAGGGTGCTACGTGCAGGTTTGGGATACCCTGCGGCCTAGTGTTTTGGCAGCAGGACAAAAACCAATTCAAAATGCAACAGCTTAATTAAAATGAGTCTGAACAATGCATATTTGGTATAACAGATAGGGTGCTACGTGCAGGTTTGGAATACCCTGCGGCCTAGTGTTTTGGCAGCAGGACAAAACCCAATTCAAATTGCAATAGCTTAATTAAAATGAGGCTGAACAACGCTTATTTAGTATAACAGATAGGGTGACATGTGCTGGTTTGGGATGCCCATGTGGGCTGTTGTATTTAAAGCAGACAAAACCCAATTCAAAACGCAACAGCTTATTTAAAATGAGGCTGAACAACGCTTATTTAGTATAACAGATAGGGTGGTTTGGGATACCCTGCGGCCTAGTGTTTTGGCAGCAGGACAAAACCCAATTCAAAATGCAATAGCTTAATTAAAATGAGGCTGAACAATGCTTATTTAGTATAACAGATAGGGTGCTACGTGCAGGTTTGGGATAGCCTGCGGCCTAGTGTTTTGGCAGCAGGACAAAAACCAATTCAAAATGCAACAGCTTAATTAAAATGAGTCTGAACAATGCTTATTTAGTATAACAGATAGGGTGCTACGTGTAAGTTTGGGATACCTTGCGGCCTAGTGTTTTGGCAGCAGACAAAAACCAATTCAAAATGCAATAGCTTAATTAAAATGAGGCTGAACAACGCTAATTTAGTATAACAGATGGGGTGCTACGTACAGGTTTGGGATACCCTGCGGCCTAGTGTTTTGGCAGCAGGACAAAAGCCAATTCAAAATTCAATAGCTTAATTAAAATGAGGCTGAACAACGCTTATTTAGTATAACTGATAGGGTGCTACGTGCAGGTTTGGGATACCCTGCAGCCTAGTGTTTTGGCAGCAGGACAAAACCCAATTCAAAATGCAATAGCTTAATTAAAATGAGGCTGAACAACGCTTATTTAGTATAACAGGTAGGGTGCTACGTACAGGTTTGTGATATCCTGCGGCCTAGTGTTTTGGCAGCAGGACAGAAAACAATTCAAAATGCAATAGCTTGATTAAGCTGAGGATGAACAACGCTTATTTTGTATAACAGATAGGGTGCTACGTGCAGGTTTGAGATACCCTGCGGCCTAGTGTTTTGGCAGAAGGACAAAACCCAATTCAAATTGCAATAGCTTAATTAAAATGAGGCTAAACAACGCTTATTTAGTATAACAGATAGGGTGACATGTGCTGGTTTGGGATTCCCATGTGGGCTGTTGTATTTAAAGCAGACAAAACCCAATTCAAAACGCAACAGCTTAATTAAAATGAGGCTGAACAATGCTTATTTAGTATAACAGGGTGCTCCATGCAGGTTTGGGATACCCTGCGGCCTAGTGTTTTTTTAGCAGGACAAAACCCAATTCAAAATGCAATAGCTTAATTAAAATGAGGCTGAACAACGCTTATTTAGTATAACAGATAGGGTGCTACGTACAGGTTTGGGATATCCTGCTGCCTAGTGTTTTGGCAGCAGGACAGAAAACAATTCAAAATGCAATAGCTTGATTAAGCTGAGGATGAACAACGCTTATTTTGTATAACAGATAGGGTGCTACGTGCAGGTTTGAGATACCCTGCGGCCTAGTGTTTTGGCAGCAGGACAAAACCCAATTCAAATTGCAATAGCTTAATTAAAATGAGGCTAAAAAACGCTTATTTAGTATAACAGATAGGGTGACATGTGCTGGTTTGGGCTGCCCATGTGGGCTGTTGTATTTAAAGCAGACAAAACCCAATTCAAAATGCAACAGCTTAATTAAAATGAGGCTGAACAACGCTTATTTAGTATAACAGATAGGTTGCTACGTGCAGGTTTGGGATACCCTGCGGCCTAGTGTTTTAGCAGCAGGACAAAACCAATTCAAAATGCAACAGCTTAATTAAAATGAGTCTGAGCAATGCTTATTTAGTATAACAGATAGGGTGCTACGTGCAGGTTTGGGATACCCTGCTGCCTAGTGTTTTGGCAGCAGACAAAAAACAATTCAAAACGCAATAGCTTAATTAAAATGAGGCTGAACAACGCTTATTTAGTATAACAGATGGGGTGCTACATGCAGGTTTTAAAACCCTGCGGCCTAGTGTTTTTTCAGCAGGACAAAACCCAATTCAAAATGCAATAGCTTAATTAAAATGAGGCTGAACAACGCTTATTTAGTATAACAGATAGGGTGCTACGTACAGGTTTAGGATACCCTGCGGCCTAGTGTTTTGGCAGCAGGACAACAGCCAATTCAAAATGCAATAACTTGATCAAAATGAGGCTGAACAATGCTTATTTAGTATAACAGATAGGGTGACATTTGCTGGTTTGGGATGCCCATGTGGGCTGGTGTATTTAAAGCAGACAAAGCCCAAATCAAAATGCAATAGCTTAATTAAAATGAGGCTGAACAACGCTTATTTAGTATAACAGATAGGGTGACATGTGCTGGTTTGGGATGCCCATGTGGGCTGGTGTATTTAAACCAGACAAAAAACAATTCAAAATACACTATTTGATTAAGCTGAGGAGGATGAACAAGCGTATTTAGTATAACAGATAGGCTGCTAAGTGCAGGTTTCGGATGCCCTGCGGCCTGGTTTTTAAAGGCAGACCAAAAACCAATTCAAAATGAAATACATTGATTAAGCTGAGGAAGAATGAACAAGCGTATTTAGTATAACAGATAGGCTGCTAAGTGCAGGTTTTGGATGCCCTGTGGCCTGGTGTTTTTTTTGTTAAAGGCAGACCAAAAACCAATTCAAAATACAATACTTTGATTAAGCTGAGGAGGATGAACAAGCGTATTTAGTATAACAGATGGGCTGCTAAGTGCAGGTTTGGGATGCCCTGTGGCCTGGTGTTTTTTTTGTTAAAGGCAGACCAAAAACCAATTCAAAATACAATACTTTGATTAAGCTGAGGAGGATGAACAAGCGTATTTAGTATAACAGATAGGCTGCTAAGTGCAGGTTTGGGATGCCCTGCGGCCTGGTGTTTTTTTTTTTTGTTAAAGGCAGACCAAAAACCAATTCAAAATGAAATACATTGATTAAGCTGAGGAAGGATGAACAAGCGTATTTAGTATAACAATTAGGCTGCTAAGTGCAGGTTTGGGATGCCCTGCGGCCTGGTGTTTTTTTTGTTAAAGGCAGACCAAAAACAAATTCAAAATGAAATACATTGATTAAGCTGAGGAAGGATGAACAAGCGTATTTAGTATAACAGATAGGCTGCTAAGTGCAGGTTTGGGAAGCCCTGCGGCCTGGTGTTTTTTTTGTTAAAGGCAGACCAAAAACCAATTCAAAATACAATACTTTGATTAAGCTGAGGAGGATGAACAAGCGTATTTAGTATAACAGATAGGCTGCTAAGTGCAGGTTTGGGATGCCCTGCGGCCTGGTGTTTTTTTTTTGTTAAAGGCAGACCAAAAACCAATTCAAAATACAATACTTTGATTAAGCTGAGGAGGTCAGGGTATTTAGTATAACAGATAGGCTGCTAAGTGCAGGTTTCGGATGCCCTGCGGCCTGGTGTTTTTTTTTGTTAAAGGCAGACCAAAAACCAATTCAAAATGAAATACTTTGATTAAGCTGAGGAAGGATGAACAAGTGTATTTAGTATAACAAATAGTCTGCTAAGTGCAGGTTTGGGATGCCCTGCGGCCTGGTGTGTTTTTTGTTAAAGGCAGACCAAAAACCAATTCAAAATACAATACTTTGATTAAGCTGAGGAGGATGAACAAGCGTATTTAGTACAACAGATAGGCTGCTAAGTGCAGGTTTAGGATGCTGGTGTTTTTTTTTTTGTTAAAGGCAGACCAAAAACCAATTCAAAATGAAATACTTTGATTAAGCTGAGGAAGGATGAACAAGCGTATTTAGTATAACAAATAGGCTGCTAAGTGCAGGTTTGGGATGCCATGCGGCCTGGTGTTTTTTTGTTAAAGGCAGACCAAAAACCAATTCAAAATGAAATACATTGATTAAGCTGAGGAAGGATGAACAAGCGTATTTAGTATAACAGATAGGCTGCTAAGTGCAGGTTTGGGATGCCCTGCGGCCTGGTGTTTTTTTTGTTAAAGGCAGACCAAAAACCAATTCAAAATACAATACTTTGATTAAGCTGAGGAGGATGAACAAGCGTAATTAGTATAACAGATAGGCTGCTAAGTGCAGGTTTGGGATGCCCTGCGGCCTGGTGTTTTTTTTTGTTAAAGGCAGACCAAAAACCAATTCAAAATGAAATACTTTGATTAAGCTGAGGAAGGATGAACAAGTGTATTTAGTATAACAAATAGGCTGCTAAGTGCAGGTTTGGGATGCCCTGCGGCCTGGTGTTTTTTTTTTTGTTAAAGGCAGACCAAAAACCAATTCAAAATGAAATACTTTGATTAAGCTGAGGAGGATGAACAAGCGTATTTAGTAAAACAGATAGGCTGCTAAGTGCAGGTTTCGGATACCCAGGTGGGCTGTTTTTTTTTTTGTTCAAGGCAGACCAAAAAATATTTCTGACAAAAATCGTTTCGACCCGAATTTATTCGCGACGAATCGCTATTAAAAATGGCTATTTCTGAGCTTCCTAGAGCCTTAATAGGGTTGTAAACCATTCTGCCTTGCTGTAACACGCATAGGATGCGTGCTGGGTTAGTGAAATAATACTGTAAATAATTATGACATGCAGATCAGAGGCATCGCTAATAGAATCGCAGAGCGGCACAATTGCAGAGAGTTGAGGTGGCATCACTATGAGGGGCCCCTATAGTGCCTGAAAAACACACACTGGAGCTGGCAGCAGCAGGAGCCCAAAAATTAGCTGAATCACACCCTGGAGTTGCAAGCAGCAGCAGGAGCCCAAACATAGCTTGAAAGAGACACTGGAGTTGACAGTAGGAGCCCAAAAATTGGATGAATGACACCCTGGAGTTGCAAGCAGCAGCAGCAGCCGGAGCCCAAACATTGCTTTAAACAGACACTGGAGTTGGCTGCAGGAGCCCAGAAATTGGATGAATCACACCCTGGAGTTGCAAGCAGCAGCAGGAGCCCAGACATAGCTTGAAAGGGACACTGGAGTTGGCTGCAGGAGCCCAAAAATTGGCTGAATCACAACCTGGAGTTGCAAGCAGCAGCAGCAGCCCAAACATTGCTTTAAAGAGACACTGGAGTTGGCTGCAGGAGCCCAGAAATTGGATGAATCACACCCTGGAGTTGCAAGCAGCAGCAGGAGCCCAGACATAGCTTGAAAGAGACACTGGAGTTGGCTGCAGGAGCCCAAAAATTGGCTGAATCACACCCTGGATTTTGCAAGCAGCAGCAGCAGCAGGAGCCCAAACATAGCTTGAAATAGACACTGGAGTTGGTTGCAGGAGCCCAAAAATTGGCTGAATCACACCCTGGAGTTGCAAGCAGCAGCAGCAGGAGCCCAAACATAGCTTGAAAGAGACACTGGAGTTTGCTGCAGGAGCCCAAAAATGGGTGAATCACACCCTGGAGTTGCAAGCAGCAGCAGCAGCAGCAGGAGCCCAAACCTAGCTTGAAAGAGACACTGGAGTTGGCTGCAGGAGCCCAAAAATTGGATGAATCACACCCTGGAGTTGCAAGCAGCAGCAGGAGCCCAAACGTTGCTTTAAAGAGACACTGGAGTTGGCAGCAGGAGGCTAAAAATTGGATGAATAACACCCTGGAGTTGCAAGCAGCATCAGGAGCCCAAACATTGCTTTAAAGAGACACTGGAGTTGGCTGCAGGAGCACAAAAATTCACACCCTGGAGTTGCAAGCAGCAGGAGCCCAAACATAGCTTGAAAGAGACACTGGATTTGGCTGCAGGAGCCCAAACATTGGATAAATCACACCCTGGAGTTGCAAGCAGCAGCAACAGGAGCCCAAACATAGCTTGAAAAACCACACGGGAGTTGGCTTCAGGAGCCCAAAAATTGGACGAATCACACCCTGGAGTTGCAAGCAGCATCAGGAGCCCAAACATTGCTTTAAAGAGACACTGGAGTTGGCTGCAGGAGCACAAAAATTGGATGAATCACACCCTGGAGTTGCAAGCAGCAGGAGCCCAAACATAGCTTGAAAGAGACACTGGATTTGGCTGCAGGAGCCCAAACATTGGATGAATCACACCCTGGAGTTGCAAGCAGCAGCAGCAGGAGCCCAAACATAGCTTGAAAGACCACACGGGAGTTGGCTGCAGGAGCCCAAAAATTGGATGAATGACACCCTGGAATTGCAAGCAGCAGCAGCAGCGGCAGCAGCAGCCCAAGCATAGCTTAAAAGAGACACTGGAGTTGGCAGCAGGAGCCCAAAAATTGGCTGAATCACACCCTGGAGTTGCAAGCAGCAGCACGAGCCCAAACATAGCTTGAAAGAGACACTGGAGTTGGCTGCAGGAGCCCAAAAATTGGATGAATCACACCCTGGAGTTGCAAGCAGCAGCAGCAGCAGCAGGAGCCCAAACATAGCTTGAAAGAGACACTGGAGCTGGCTACAGGGGCCCAAAAATTGGATGAATCACACCCTGGAGTTGCAAGCAGCAGCATGAGCCCAAACATTGCTTAAAAGAGACACTGGAGTTGGCTGCAGGAGCACAAAGATTGGATGAATCATACCCTGGAGTTGCAAGCAGCAGCAGGAGCCCAAACATTGCTTTAAAGAGACACTGGAGTTGGCTGCAGGAGGCCAAAAATCGGATGAATAACACCCTGGAGTTGCAAGCAGCATCAGGAGCCCAAACATTGCTTTAAAGAGACACTGGAGTTGGCTGCAGGAGCACAAAAATTGGATGAATCACACCCTGGAGTTGCAAGCAGCAGGAGCCCAAACATAGCTTGAAAGAGACACTGGATTTGGCTGCAGGAGCCCAAACATTGGATGAATCACACCCTGGAGTTGCAAGCAGCAGCAGCAGGAGCCCAAACATAACTTGAAAGACCACACGGGAGTTGGCTTCAGGAGCCCAAAAATTGGACGAATCACACCCTGGATTTGCAAGCAGCAGAAGCCCAAACATAGCTTGAAAGAGACACTGGAGTTGACAGTAGGAGCCCAAAAATTGGATGAATGACACCCTGGAGTTGCAAGCAGCAGCAGCAGCAGGAGCCCAAACATAGCTTGAAAGAGACACTGGAGTTGGCTTCAGGAGCCCAAAATTGGATGAATGACACCCTGGAGTTGCAAGCAGCAGCAGCAGCCCAAACATAGCTTGAAAGAGACACTGGAGTTGGCAGCAGGAGCCCAAAAATTGGCTGAATGACACCCTGGAATTGCAAGCAGCAGCAGCAGCCCAAGCATAGCTTGAACAGTTGACAGTAGGAGCCCAAAATTGGATGAATGACACCCTGGAGTGGCAAGCAGCAGCAGCAGCCCAAACATAGCTTGACAGAGACACTGGAGTTGGCAGCAAGAGCCCAAAAATTGGCTGAATGACACCCTGGAATTGCAAGCAGCAGCAGCAGCAGCCCAAGCATAGCTTGAAAGAGACACTGGAGTTGGCAGCAGGAGCCCAAAAATTGGCTGAATGACACCCTGGAATTGCAAGCAGCAGCAGCAGCAGCCCAAGCATAGCTTGAAAGAGACACTGGAGTTGGCAGCAGGAGCCCAAAAATTGTCTGAATGACACCCTGGAGTTGCAAGCAGCAGCAGCACCAACAGAAGCCCAAGCATAGCTTGAAAGAGACACTGGAGTTGGCTGCAGGAGCCCAAAAATTGGCTGAATCACACCCTGGAGTTTCAAGCAGCAGCACGAGCCCAAACATAGCTTGAAAGAGACACTGGAGTTGGCTGCAGGAGCCCAAAAATTGGATGAATCACACCCTGGAGTTGCAAGCAGCAGCATGAGCCCAAACATTGCTTTAAAGAGACACTGGAGTTGGCTGCAGGAGGCCAAAAATGGATGAATAACACCCTGGAGTTGCAAGCAGCATCAAGAGCCCAAACATTGCTTTAAAGAGACACTGGAGTTGGCTGCAGGAGCACAAAAATTGGATGAATCCCGCCCTGGAGATGCAAGCAGCAGCAGGAGCCCAAACATAGCTTGAAATAGACACTGGAGTTGGCTGCAGGAGCCCAAAAATTGGATGAATCACGCCCTGGAGTTGCAAGCAGCAGCAGGAGCCCAAACATTGCTTTAAAGAGACACTGGAGTTGGCTTCAGGAGCCCAAGAATTGGATGAATCACACCCTGGTGTGGCAAGCAGCAGCAGGAGCCAAAACATTGCTTTGAAGAGACACTGGAGTTGGCAGCAGGAGGTCAAAAATTCGATGAATCACACCCTGGAGTTGCAAGCAGCAGGAGCCCAAACATAGCTTGAAAGAGACACTGGAGTTGGCTGCAGGAGCCCAAACATTGGATAAATCACACCCTGGAGTTGCAAGCAGCAGCAGCAGGAGCCCAAACATAGCTTGAAAGACCACACGGAAGTTGGCTTCAGGAGCCCAAAAATTGGACGAATCACACCCTGGATTTGCAAGCAGCAGCAGCAGGAGCCCAAACATAGCTTGAAAGAGACACTGGAGTTGACAGTAGGAGCCCAGAAATTGGATGAATGACACCCTGGAATTGCAAGCAGCAGCAGGGGCCCAGACATAGCTTGAAAGAGACACTGGAGTTGGCTGCAGGAGCCCAAAAATTGGCTGAATCACACCCTGGATTTGCAAGCAGCAGCAGCAGCAGGAGCCCAAACATAGCTTGAAAGAGACACTGGAGTTGACAGTAGGAGCCCAAAAATTGGATGAATGACACCCTGGAGTTGCAAGCAGCAGCAGCAGCAGCAGCCCAAACATAGCTTGACAGAGACACTGGAGTTGGCAGCAGGAGCCCAAAAATTGGCTGAATGACACCCTGGAGCTGCAAGCAGCAGCAGCAGCCCAAACATAGCTCGAAAGAGACACTGGAGTTGGCAGCAGGAGCCCAAAAATTGGCTGAATGACACCCTGGAATTGCAAGCAGCAGCAGCAGCAGCAGCAGCCCAAGCATAGCTTGAAAGAGACACTGGAGTTGGCAGCAGGAGCCCAAAAATCGTCTGAATGACACCCTGGAGCTGCAAGCAGCAGCAGCAGCAACAGAAGCCCAAGCATAGCTTGAAAGAGACACTGGAGTTGGCTGCAGGAGCCCAAAAGTTGGCTGAATCACACCCTGGAGTTGCAAGCAGCAGCACAAGCCCAAACATAGCTTGAAAGAGACACTGGAGATGGCTGCAGGAGCCCAAAAATTGGACGAATCGCACCCTGGAGTTGCAAGCAGCAGCATGAGCCCAAACATTGCTTAAAAGAGACACTGCAGTTGGCTGCAGGAGCACAAAAATTGGAAGAATCACACCCTGGAGTTGCAAGCAGCAGCAGGAGCCCAAACTTTGCTTTAAAGAGACACTGGAGTTGGCTGCAGGAGGCCAAAAATTGGATGAATAACACCCTGGAGTTGCAAGCAGCATCAGGAGCCCAAACATTGCTTTAAAGAGACACTGGAGTTGGCTGCAGGAGCACAAAAATTGGATGAATCCCACCCTGGAGTTGCAAGCAGCAGCAGGAGCCCAAACATAGCTTGAAAGAGACACTGGAGTTGGCTGCAGGAGCCCAAACATTGGATTAATCACACCCTGGAGTTGCAAGCAGCAGCAGCAGCAGGAGCCCAAACATAGCTTGAAAGAGACACTGGAGTTGGCTGCAGGAGCCCAAAAATTGGATGAATCACGCCCTGCAGTTGCAAGCAGCAGCAGGAGCGAAAACATTGCTTTAAAGAGACACTGGAGTTGGCTTCAGGAGCCCAAGAATTGGATGAATCACACCCTGGTGTTGCAAGCAGCAGCAGGAGCCAAAACATTGCTTTGAAGAGACACTGGAGTTGGCAGCAGGAGGTCAAAAATTGGATGAATCACACCCTGGAGTTGCAAGCAGCAGCAGGAGCCCAAACATAGCTTGAAAGAGACACTGGAGTTGGCTGCAGGAGCCCAAAAATTGGATGAATCACACCCTGGAGTTGCAAGCAGCAGCAGGTGCCCAAACATTGCTTTAAAGAGACACTGGAGTTGGCAGCAGGAGGCCAAAAATTGGATGAATCACACCCTGGAGTTGCAAGCAGCAGCAGCAGGAGGCCCAATATTGGCTGAAAGGCAAACCCTGAAGTTGGCATCAGCAGGAGCCCAAAAATTGGCCTAAAGACATAAAAATGTTTTGCACCATTTGGAAAGTGTAAAACGTGGCAACATGCTGAATTTATTCGCATGCATCAACCATTGGTGGATGGAAATCCTTGCTGATCCATCCCTGATTCATTTTCACAAAGATGAGTCTCTCCATATTTTAAGTTGACAGACGAGTTCTCCTCGCCGTAACTATGGCCCCCGTCGCACTAAACACCCGCTCAGATGGCACGCTACTTGCCGGGCAGGACAGCTTTTCCAGGGCAAACTCTGCTAGTTGCGGCCACAAGCCATGTTTGGCTGCCCAGAAATCCAGCGGATCCTCAAGGTGTGTTGGCATGGTCATGTCAAGGTATGACATGACCTGCTGGTTCAGGTCCTGCTCCAGGTCTTCCTGCTGCTCATGAGTAGGCTCACTATGCGGGTGTAGAAAGCTACTCATTAGCGACTGAAGACTGAGGCTGCTGCTGATGGAGCTGATCGTCCTCCTCACTAAAGAGTGGAGCTGAGCCCAAAGCATAGGATACGTCGCTGGGGGAGGGAACGGCGTAGGACAGAGGCAATGGGAGGACAGGGATTGCTCTCGGGGCATGCCAACTCAGGGTTGTGTCAGAGAAACCTGCCGACCCTAGACTGGGGGTCTCAGAGGTAACTTGTGATGATGTGGATGACCGCGTTAACCAATCTACCACGGCAGATGCGTTACTGGTGGAGACACGACCGCTAGCAGATACTGGCAGATCAGGTCTCTCACCATGACTCCTGCTGCCACTCGCCCCTAGTCTGCTGCGACCTCTTTCTGCAGAATCTTGGCCTCTTTCACTCCTCTTTGAACATCCTGGCACTTGTCTGCCTGACATTTTTATGCGCAATAGGTACTTTAAAAAATGTGTTTACTTTAAAAAGCAGAAGCTAAGTAAAGTGAGGAACTGCTTATATGCACCAGATACTATGAAAATTGGCAATATGGGATAACCTGCGGCCTGGTGTTTTGACAGCAGGGCAAAAACCAATTCAAAATGCAATAGCTTAATAAAGCTGAGGATGAACAAGCTTATTTAGTATAACAGATAGGGTGCAACGTGGTGGTTTGGGATACCCTGCGGCCTGGTGTTTTGACAGCAGGACAAAAACCAATTCAAAATGCAATAGCTAAATAAAGCTAAGGCTGAACAAGCTTATTTAGTATATCAGATAGGGTGCAACGTGGAGGTTTGGGATACCCTGCGGCCTGGTGTTTTGACAGCAGGACAAAAACCAATTCAAAATACAATATCTTAATAATGCTGAGGATGAACAAGCTGATTTAGTATAAAAGATAGGGTGCAACGTGGTGGTTTGGGATACCCTGCGGCCTGGTGTTTTGACAGCAGGACAAAACCAATTAAAAATGCAATAGCTAAATAAAGCTGAGGATGAACAAGCTTATTTAGTAAAACAGATAGGGTGCAACGTGGTGGTTTGGGATACCCTGCGGCCTGGTGTTTTGACAACAGGACAAAAACCAATTCAAAATGCAATAGCTTAATAAAGCTGAGGATGAACAAGCTGATTTAGTATAAAAGATAGAGTGCAACGTGGTGGTTTGGGATACCCTGCGGCCTGGTGTTTTGACAGCAGAACAAAAACCAATTCAAAATGCAATAGCTTAATAAAGCTGAGGCTGAACAAGCTTATTTAGTATAACAGATAGGGTGCAACGTGTTGGTTTGGGATACCCTGTGGCCTGGTGTTTAGACAGCAGGACAAAAACCAATTCAAAATGCAATAGCTTAATAAAGCTGAGGATGAACAAGCTGATTTAGTATAAAAGATAGAGTTCAACGTGGTGGTTTGGGATACCCTGCGGCCTGGTGTTTTGACAGCAGGACAAAAACCAATTCAAAATACAATAGCTTAATAAAGCTGAGGCTGAACAAGCTGATTTAGTATAACAGATAGGGTGCAATGTGGTGGTTTGGGATACCCTGCGGCCTGGTGTTTGGACAGCAGGACAAAAACCAATTCAAAATGCAATAGCTTAATAAAGCTGAGGATGAACAAGCTGATTTAGTATAACAGATAGGATGCAATGTGGTGGTTTGGGATATCCTGTGGCCTGGTGTTTAGACAGCAGGACAAAAACCAATTCAAAATGCAATAGCTTAATAAAGCTGAGGATGAACAAGCTGATTTAGTATAAAAGATAGAGTGCCACGTGGTGGTTTGGGATACCCTGCGGCCTGGTGTTTTGACAGCATGACAAAAACCAATATAAAATGCAATAGCTTAATAAAGCTGAGGATGAACAAGCTGATTTAGTATAACAGATAGGGTGCAACGTGGTGGTTTGGGATGCCCATGTGGGCTGGTGTTTTGACAGCAGGACAAAAACCAATTCAAAATGCAATAGCTTAATAAAGCTGAGGCTGAACAAGCTGATTTAGTATAAAAGATAGGGTCACATGTGCTGGTTTGGGATGCCCATGTGGGTTGGTGTTTTGACAGCAGGACAAAAACCAATTCAAAATGCAATAGCTTAATAAAGCTGAGGCTGAACAAGCTGATTTAGTATTAAAGATAGGGTCACATGTGCTGGTTTGGGATGCCCACGTGGGCTTGGGTTTTTACAGGAGGCCAAAAACCTAATCAAAATGCAATAGCTTAATAAACCTGAGGCTGAACAAGCTGATTTAGTATAAAAGATAGGGTCACATGTGCTGAAATGGATTGCCCATGTGGCCTGGGGTTTTTACAGCAGACAAAAAAAATGTAAACTAATCCAGTTATGAGAAATGCTTGTGTATAACAGATAGGGTTAAATATGCCACTGCTAAGATGGAATGCACAGTGGCAAGGAATATTTACAGCACAAAGAACACCGATTGAACACTGATCTGGCAAATGAAAATAAAAAAAGCTTTCCCTCTCACTGTCCCTGCCTGGATCGTTCCCGATTTTTCCCTATCTTTCCCTGGTTCTGTCTGCCTCTCTGTGGGTCTCAACGACTGTCCCTGCCTATCTCTAAGTCTCTCCCTGTCTGCAGCAACCACCGCTGTTTCTGGAATGCAAGGCTGTAATGCGCAAAAGGAAAATGGCCGCCGTTTATATAGCACGGTGACGTCACTTGGCTTCCTGATAGGCTGCATGTGACCTTCCCATGATAACTTGCCCCAGAGAATATGTCTGGACATGTTCATCCACCATTTTAGAATGCCTGTAATTGAAATAAATGGAGTTTAAAGGAAAACTTCGATTGATCTAATCGCGGGGAAGTTCGGATTCGTTCAGAATCAAATTTTTCAAGAAATGATTCGCTCAGCCCTAGTCCCTATGGGTTGGGGTACTGAACCCGAACCAGGTCCCCTTTGAAATCAGTGGGGACCTGAACTTTGGTAGGTGGCTGTGGCGGGGGGTGCAGAATGTGAAGCAGGAGCACGCTGCTGTAACTTACCTCTGTCCACGATCCACTTTGGTCAGTGGCGGCGTGAGCAGCGTCAATTTGGCCCCAGCCAAGGCTGCAAAAAGATGGCCGCTGACTCCCATAAGTGCGGACACTCCTAGTGCCGGCACTAGGATTGCCTTGCCCATGGGAGCTGGCGGACACATTTTTGTAGCCCCGCTGGGGCCAAATTTCAAGTCTGCTGCCTCTGCCGCCGCTGACAGAAGAGGTTCGGGCAGAGGTATGTCACAGCAGTTTCCTGCTGCTGCAACCGTAGGTGAAGCAGGTTGATGAGCTGGGTTTGGGAACCTGGATGCGCAAAGTTTGGTATGAACCCCAACTTTACGGTTCAGGTTTGGATTTAAACTGTTAATTATTAAATATATATATATATATGTTACTGCACAAAAATGTTTATTATATATATACAGGGACTTACATAACCCTAATGGGGCTCCATAGCAAGGCCCGCATCATGAGCCCCCATCAGCAACCCCCCATTGGGGCGGAAACTCACCAGCCGGGTACAGCCTTAAATGGAGGCGTGCAGCAGCAAGGGAGATGTGCAGCGTGCACAGCGCCGAGGAAGCCCCCCACACTGCCTGGCAGCAAGGAAGACACGCCTACAGTGGCGAGGGGGAGGCACGACAGAGAGGGAGATGCATGCAGCGTGCCCTGCAGCGAGGGAGTCACAAGGCTGTGACTTACCTCAGTCCATGATCCTCTTCTTTCAGTGGCAGCAGCAGTAGTGTCAGCAGCGGCAGTAGCCCAGCCGGGGCTACTATGGCAGCCGGCTTTTAGCACTTTTTATCATTTTAACCTCAGTTCACAAGCAAAAAGATACACTGATTGCAAAACTCAATTCCATGAACATAATAGTACCCTTCTCCCCTTGGTTTGAGTTAAAGTGTATGTACTTCTTTTTCTACAGAAAGTTGAGCTTTAACTTTCCAAATACATTACACCCATTTTTTTCTGTTATGGAGCTGAAAACCATTTACAACCACATTGAATTTCTGATTATATCTTCCCATGTGGTCAGCAAATACATCTTCATTCTATAAATTATGCTTTCTTCAATATTTCTGTCTACATAAAATCTTTTAATAACAAGGTTCTTTGTCTGCCCCTCAAATCTGCAGGCATACTCGTACCATAAATCAGTTTATATGCCATGAAATCATGTAGTTATTGTGCAGTGTTTTCTTCTTTGATAAAATAACCTTGTGTCCAATGGCATAAAGATAAATCCAACTGGCTTGAGAGATAAAGTGTTTACTTTACATGGTAAATTACATATCTGTTAATAAATATAATGGTAGCCATTGTCAATGACTACAGGAAACACATTTATATGGGACACATATATGGTATATATAGCCAGTGCCCTTTTCCCTAACATTCTTACATTAAGCATAGTATAGCAATTGGTAGTGATGTTAAAATATGTTCTGTCCTGCTATGTTATGTCCTGTTTGACAAGTATTTTGGAATATTCTGGTTCCTATCACCTAAATCTGTGAAAGTGTTCTTTGCTCACCTGCTGTTTTGCGTGTAGTGCACGACTAGTCCTAATGGAATTATTCTCTGTGAGCATCTCAGCCTTGTTATGTATTCCACCCACTCCTGTTTCACACATTACTTTGTCGCAGCTCCAGTACAAGGAACATATGGTAAGTGGGCCTAGCTTGGTTGGGGGTTAGGCAGTTATTTTGACTGTGGGGCATCCAAAATCCTTGCCAAAAATGGTATAACTTGGTACCCATGAATCCCAGAATGCTGCATATGCTGTCTCTACCAATACCTTTTCTGGACAAGCATTTAGAAATTTAGAGACCATACGGTCCATCTAGTCTGCCCTTATGTGTATACTGTATGTACTCTTTATCTTAGGATAGATGTGTGCTTATCCCAGGCATGTTTAAATTCAGTTGGTTTTTCAACTACCTCTGCTGGAAGTTTGTTCCAAGCATCTACTACTCTTTCTGTAAAATATTTTTTTCTAACATTGCTCCTGATCTTCCCCCCGACTAGCTTTAGGTTGTGTCCCCTTGTTCTATCATTAAGCTTCTTCTTAAAAACACTTCCCTCCTGAACCTTATTCAATCCTTTCACATATTTAAAGGTCTCAATCACGTCCCCCCTCTCCCTTCTTTCCTCCAGACTGTACAAATTAAGTTCTTTAAGTCTCTCCTGATAAGTTTTTTTTTTTTTATTCTTTATTTTCATTTTGCAAAGTATAATAATATACAACATAAAAAAAGAAAAAGAAACAAATAAGGAAAGTGAGGCTGTCCGTAGCTCACAGAGTACATTTTCAACTTTAATGCATGAACATACCACAACATCTTGAACAGGACACACTACAAAAAAGAATAGACTAAAAGTGGAGAAAAAAGAAAAAACAAGAAGGGGAGGGACAAAAAGAAAGAAGGGGGTAGCGGGATAGTGGGGTAGGGAGGGGGAACCCGCTCTGAAGCACTTCGGCTTTACTCCTGAAGATACCCAAGGTAATCGGCCGATAGGGTAAACTGATCCCAGGCACACCAAATCTCTCTGTATTTGTCAAGGGTGTCCTTCATTGAGGCCGTAAGCTCCTCCATCCTACTTACGTCCCTCACTCTAGCCAGCCACATCACTGTTGTTGGAGGATCGGGTGATTTCCAACACGCAGGTATACATGACTTTGCGGCGTTCAGCAATGGGGCTAGGAGGGATTTTCCCCTCTTGCAGATCGAGGCGGGGGCCAAGTTAAGGAGGTAGCTGGCCGGATCCTCTCCCAGGTCAAGTGTAGTACTATTTTCCGGACATTATCCCAAAACTTAGTAAGGCCAGTGCAGTTCCAGAACATATGAAGCATTGTGCCCCTTTCACGTGAGCATCTCCAACAAAAGGGGCTGGAAAAGGGCAACATCTTAGCCAATCTAGATGGCACGTAATACCATCGGGTCAAAATTTTATATGAGGCTTCTTGATATCTGCTAGAAATAGAAGCTGTATGAGCCAGCTGAAACATAGCTTGCCTCTGTTCTGCTGAGAAGTTTCTGTTAAGTTCCCTCTCCCATCCCTCCATGCAAGGGGGCACAAAGGACTCCGGGGGGCTACTAAGCAGGGCATAGGCATGCGACAAAGCCCCTCTGAAATGGCCGGCCCCAATGCAAAGTCGTTCAAAAGGAGTCAATGGTCTATCAGCTTCACCCGGCCGGTCCACAGATTTCTGGTAATGTGACAGCTGGAAAGCCCACCAGAAATTAAGTGGCGGAAGCGAGTGCCTAGCAGCCAAATCCCCCGGCCCACACCACCCACCCCCTCGCGCATATGTATGAGCCTATAACAATTTTGATGCGCCCACGAACGGAGGCCACAGTCAGACTGGCTCACCGGGAAATCTGGGTGCCCTATCACTGCCGTTAGAGGTGACATGGAGGGGGAGATATCCGGCTTCGGGAAGACCCTCGCCACCACCTTCCTCGTGGGGCCTATTGTTGGGTGTTTGTTGAGAGTTTGGAGCTGACCCGGTGGGATCCAAGGGAGTCCCGGAAGGAAGGCATGCAAGGCTTCTTGTTCAATGTGTGTCCATTGTTTAAACGTGGAATGCCTGCACCAGTCGATCACCCTGACCAGGTGAGTCGCAGCATGATACAGCCTCCAATCTGGGAGGCCCAGGCCTCCGCTAGCCTTGGGAAGGGTCAGGAGGGATGCTGCCAATCGGTGTGATTTCCCAGCCCAAACAAACCTCGAGCACAACCCGCTAGTCTCTTAAAGAATGTGTGGGGGCCTCTATTGGAAGAGCCTGGAAGAGATACAGCACTCTGGGTAGTATGTTCATCTTAACAATATTCACCCGGCCGAACCAGGTGAATGCACTCCTGTTCCACCACCGAAGATCCTCCTCCAACCTCCTCAACAACGGCGGAAAGTTGAGACCATAAATCATCTGAGGCTGAGCCGATATTTGCATCCCCAGGTAAGTCACCGCCTCCCCCTCCCATTTGAAGCGGAAGGTCTTTGAGATCTGCTCTATTCTTTTGGGAGGAATGTTAAGGGCTGAGGATTTCTGGCAGTTTATTTTATAATTAGACACTGCCTGGAAGTCCCAGAGCTCTGCCAGCAGGACGGGCAGAGTGGTTTCTGGCTTAGTGATAAAGAAAATCAGGTCGTCAGCATACGCTGCCACCTTGTGTTCAACGTGACCAACCCGTACTCCGGCCACATCCGAGTTCTTCCTGACGCAAGTGCGCAAGAGTGGTTCTAAAATCAACACGAAAATCAATGGTGAAAGCGGGCACCCCTGGCCCGTCCTGTTTGATTGATTAAATGGTTCGGAGGGAGCCCGTTTACTATGACAGACGCAGAGGGGCATGAATAAGAAGCCTTAATCCAGTTGGTCATATTTTTTCCAAGGCCAATATGACTGAGGGTTGCAAACAAAAACTCCCAGCTGACCCTGTCAAACGCCTTCTCTGTGTCCGTTGAGAGGAGCAAAGTACCCGGCCCCCCCGTACGTGCCTGATGAATCAAATTGATGACCCTCGTGGTGTTGTCCCTACCCTCTCTTGTAGGAACAAAGCCAACCTGGTCCCAGTAGACGAGATGAGGGATGAGGGGCGCCAGTCTGTCCGCAATAACCTTGTTGAATAGTTTCAGGTCGCAATTCAATAAAGAAATGGGCCTATAGCTGCCACACTGCATCGGGTCTTTGCCCGCCTTCGGGATGATCGCGATGTGGGCTCGGAGTGTGTCTCTGGGCGGGGGGCATCCGTCCTTCAGGGAGCCGAAGGAAGCAATAAACTGAGGGCCGAGCAGCTCCGGAAATACCTTGTAATATCCCAAGTTGAAACCGTCTGGGCCCGGTGCCCGTCCAGGTCTAGTGCCTTTAATGGCCCTCAGGAATTCCTCCATCTCAATCTCCCCCTCGAGGGCGTTAATCACCTCTCTATTGAGTCTAGGGAGCTCTGATTCCCGAATATAGGAAGCAATACGATTCAGATGCGTAGATGAATGCTCCTGGGGTAAATTGTAGAGGCTTTCATAGAATTCCCTGAAGGCCAGCGCTATATCAGATGTCAGGTGTTTCCTGCCCCCCTTCGGATCTTGAATAACTGAGATAAAATTCCTCCCACGTTGAGCTTTCAGTGGTCTCGCTAGGGCCTTACCCGACTTGTTGCCATATTCGTAGAAGAATCTACGACTCCCAGCTGCACATTTTTTAGCCTCAGTGAGGCAGATATCCCTAAGGGACTCCCGAAGATTCACTAATTTGACCCCTAGTTCCCTGTCCAGGGTCTGCTTGTGCCTAGTTTCAAAAGTCAGTATCTCTTGAGTCAGCCGGGCAATTTGTTCATTTCTTAGGTTTTTAAGGTGCGAGCCATGTTTAATTAGCAGGCCCCTGACCACGCACTTGTGGGGCCTCCCACACCGACATCCGTGAGACCCCCTCGGTGACGTTAACAGAGAAATAGTCCACGATGGCCTAATGAATATCGGCCCTAACCTCAGGGTCCTGCAGGAGCGAATTGTTCAATCTCCACTGACCTCTGTGGGGTGGGGTATCCGGAATGGAGAGGATGACCGAGACAGGCGCGTGGTCTGAGATAGTTATCTGCCTAATGTCCATGCTGACCACCAAGTGTAAGAACCTGTGTGGGACCAGGAAGAAGTCTATGCGTGAGTAGGAGTTATGTGGTGCAGAGAAAAACGTATAGTCCCTCTCCCTGGGGTTGAGTGTCCGCCACGCGTCCATCAGTTGATTCCTATGGAGTAGGGCCTTAATTTTTTTAAGCATAGAAAAGGGGATTTTCGAGACCCCCCTAGAAGTATCCAATCCAGGATCTAGAACTATGTTAAAGTCCCCTCCCAACAGAAGAACCCCCTCTGTAAAAGCCATGAGTTTCTCTAGGGTGGAGTGGAGGAACTTGTGTTGATTAGAGTTGGGGCAGTAGCATGTTGCTAGAGTAATTTTTAAAGAGTGTTCCCTTAACAAAGAGAAACCTCCCCCCGGGATCCAAGAGCATCTCGAGATGTGTCCAAGGTAGAGCCCCTGCCAGGAGAATGGCGACTCCCCTAGATTTGGAGTCCGGTGAGGGGCAAAGATATTGAGTTTTAAAGTGACGGTCAGTGAGATTATGGGACCTACCTATTTTGAGGTGAGTTTCTTGTAAAAACGCAATCTGAGTGTGCATGCGCTTCAGTTCCCTGAGGACGGATGATCTCTTAAGGGGAGAATTCAAACCCTTTGCATTGAGGGATGTGCACTTTACCTTGGATGTGCACTTTACCTTGGACTGATATGGAGACAAGGGACCCGGGGTCAAATTCCACAGAAATGAAGACCAAAACAAAACAAAACAACAAAAACTATAGAAGAATAAGAGAGCACAGAGCAAGACAAGACAAAACAAAAAAGAACAACCACACGTATGTAAATACAACACAAATAAACTTTTCCACCACAATAACTACAGGGATGCATCAAAGAAAATCCCTGCAGCTAGGCGCGGACTTAAACGGGGAATAAAGTTACTGCTCCCCAAAAAGGAGGTCCCCCACTCGTCATGCAAATGATGCAGACACCCACCCAACAATTCAAATAACATTTTCAGACGCCCCCTGGCACCCCCGTCAACGATCCGCTAAGCCCGCCGGTGCAGGTAAAGGGCTGCTCAGAGCCCAGCTGAACATATAACGGAGTGGCCAGTGAGGCAACATTATTGTAACAACAGCAAATAGATAACATGGCATAAAAAAAAAAAAAATTAAAAAAAAAAGTACATAGATGAGACAGCTTTGGCAGAAGAACACAACGATGGCCCTTTTTGAGTTAGGTCTCACTGTCGCGGGCCCGTGGTTTAGGCGGTGGGCCTCTGGTATTTCTTCTGCACGACGTGCCCACGCCCCCCTCTCGTCTAGCCCAGCGAGGCGGGGGGCCCGCCCCCACAGACTGGGAGGGAAGGAGCGAAGAAGGATCCAGCCAGTCCGGGACCTCTATTGCCGGCGAGTCCAAGAAAGCGAAAAGTTCAGGGAGGTCCGCCGGGGTTCTTAAATCAAAAACACGCTGGTGTCTCCTCACCAGGAGGTGAAACGGATATCCCCAACGGTAGGAGGCCCCACATTCCCGAATCCTCTCTAGTACAGGTCTCAAAAGGCGCCTCAGGTACAGGGACTGCCTGGAAAAGTCCTGGAACGCCTGCAAAGTGGCACCGTCAAAGTCTATCCGGTCCCTCTCTCGTGCTTTTTTGAGGATTTCCTCTTTTACGGAGAAGTAATGCAGGCGGCAGATGACGTCTCGCGGGCCACCCAGGTCATCAGGTTTAGGCCCCAGGGCTCAGTGGAGGCGGTCGATCACTATTTCTGCAGTGGGTGGACGGCTCAAGATCCCGTTGAAGACACCAGTGACTGTTTGCAACCGTTGATCTGGACCAGTGGCTTCAGGTAAGCCCCTCAGCCTTATATTGTTACGGCGGCTCCTATTTTCTAGGTCATCCAAATGTAGGACCACCGCTTGAGATATGGAATGTTGGGAAGCCATGCTTCTCTCTAGGGCTTCTATTCTTTGGATGGTCGAGATGTGGGACTGTTCCATGCCCGAAACCCTGGATTCCAGGTTGCCCACGGCACCTTGTAAATCAGAGATATCCTTCTTAAAGGTACTTTCAACCCTCAATATAAAGGATTCCAGGTCCGCCTTGGTCGGTAAGGCTTTAAGTTCAGCCCTGATATCTGCAAGGACTCCCACGTGGCAATCTTGAGAGGGGGGAGGGGGACCAACTGGGACGCCCAGACTTCCATCCCGGTAGCTTTGAAAGGCGTCCTGGGCAGCCCTGGTTGTCGGCATCCTGGGTTGCTCCAGTGCAAACCCTTGTTGAGCAGGGGGTGGAGTCCCCCCTTGGCACGAGGGGCCCAGAAGCCGGGAGGGGGAGGATTGGCCCCGAGATTGGTCATCCAGGTGCTGTGATGCGCTCTGATGCGGGATCAGACCATGGTCGCGGGCTTCTCTGCTGCGACTGCCACCCCAAGTCCCTCCATCCTGATCCCCTCTGGAGTGCCATGCAGGGGAGGGAGGGGTGTGCACAGGAGCCCCAGGGGAGAACCACAACCCAACCGGGTTCGAGGAAGCGTCGTGGAGTGCCCGCGAATTCGGGCTTGGTGGGGACACCCCCCTCATTGGCGATGACGCAGATGCCGGGCTCCCCTCGCTCGCGCTGTCTCTGTGCTGTAGGGGCGGCCATTCCGCCTCAACCGCCGCTGGGGTCCCAGCTGGGCGCACAAAGCAGCGGGCCCCGAGCAGCTCCCTAGAGTCCCCCGCCCCAGGGTGGGGTGTCCTGTGCAGGGGCATCCCGCGTTCAGGGTCGCCCACGATGGGGTCAGTAGCGTGGAGTGTGGGCTATAGGTGGCCACGTGGGCACATTGTGCTGGGGAACCAGGCCGCAGCTGCACAGACCCCGCAGCAGCAGACATTGATCTCTGGCGGCTCCCGGCCCCAACGTCAGCCCTCGTCTCCCCCGCCTCCCTCCCCGCCCGGCGGGGATCTCTCTCTTACATGCGGCTCCGGCCGCCCGCTCTTCACTGGCGCGCGCACCGCTCCAGCGGCGCCAGCAGCCATCATGATGGGCTCTGGGTCAGATGCAGAGCCCGACACTCGCCGCCCACCGCCGCTCTCCTCACCTCCCCTCGGGGATGCAGTAGCACAGCCCGCTGGTACCTCTTCGTCCGGACCGCTCGCGGCGTCATCAGTACAGGGGGCCCTTGGATCCTGTGCAGCTCTTGCCTCTCCAACCGGCGCCATGACATGCGGCTCTTCTGCCTCTGGACGCACCACCGCCATCTTGCTGCTCTCCGCGACCTCTCCTCTCCGCCTTCCAGCACCAAGGTAGGCGCTGATCTTGCGCGCTTGAGGGGATGAAACGACTCTCTGCCCTCTCCGCCTCTTAGCCATGCTGGATCCAGCAGATTTGGGTGGGTGAATGCCCAGAAATTGTAGGGTTAAACGGTTGGCCGGAGGGAGCTCACACCACAGACAACCTCACTCCTCCATGCCCGGCCACGCCCCCCCTCCTGATAAGTTTTAAGTTTAAGTCCTTCCACCATTTTTGTTGCCCGCCTTTGGACACATTCTATTTGAATAATGTCTTTTTGCAGGTAAGGTCTCCAGAACTGCACACAGTATTCTAGCTGTGGCCTTACCAGGGCTCTATACAGCGGCATCACAACCTCCCTCTTCCTACTGGTGATGCCTCGAGCTATGCAGCCGAGCATCCTGCTTGCTTTTCCCACTGCCTGGCTACACTGTCCACTCATCTTGCAGCTATCAGTAATCAGTACCCCTAAATCTCTCTCCTCCTGGCTAACACACTCAATTGCAGATCAGAGGGAATAGTCTACCTATTAGAATGTGATTGTCCAAAACAATACATAGGTGAAACAAAAAATTCCAGAAAAACAAGGATACAAGGCCACCTGTCAAACATTAGGCTGGCAAAAAGGGACAGAGATATGGGAAAAACGCTGAGCCCGGTTGCAAGCCATTTCTTGGAGAAACATCAAGGATGCACAGACTGCCTGAGAGTAACGTTTATTGAAAAGGTAAGTCTGGGAGGCAGAGGTGGAAATTTAAAAAGAAAGTTAGAACAACGGGAGCTAGAATGGATGTTTAAGTTGGACACTCGAGCACCTTTTGGTTTAAATGAGGATTTTTCATTTATCTCTTTTTTGGGACGGGATTAATAATAATGGCACTATTATATATAGTATATGTATATTCTTTCATATATATTTGTGTATATAATTTTTGAAATCTTATTGGTTTTTATGTAATTATTCACATGGTTTTGTTGTTTCTCACAGTTTTTCACAGTCTTTATGAAAAAGTGATGATAAAGCTCCCGGAGTCCTGCCCCTTGCCTTCCAAACCTGGACCATATGGATCAGAGAAGAGTTAAAGAAAGAAAAAAGAATATGTGGCTAAAAAGAAGGAAAAAGAAGAAAATGACCATACATGGGGTGGAAGAAGAGTGAGATAAATGTGGACGTTTTGCTTGGAAAAACGACAGCGGGCGGGGAGGTAATGACAGCTTGGAAAGAAAGCGGGCGGGAGGGAGGAATGACAGCTTGGAAAGAAAGTGGGCGGGGCGGGAGGGAGGAGTTACAGCGGGCGGGGAGGTAATGACAGCTTGGAAAGAAAGTGAGCGGGAGGAATGACAGCTTGGAAAGAAAGTGAGCAGGAGGAATGACAGCTTGGAAAGAAAGTGGGCGTGACGGGAGGGAGGAATGACAGCGGGCGGGGAGGTAATGACAGCTTGGAAAGAAAGTGGGCGGGGCGAGAGGGAGGTACTGACAGCGGGCGGGGAGGTAATGGCAGCTTGGTAAGAAAGTGGGCGGGGTGAGAAGGAGGAATGACAGCTTGGAAAGAAAGTGGGCGGGGCGAGAGGGAGGTACTGACAGCGGGCGGGGAGGTAATGACAGTTTGGAAAGAAAGTGGGCGGTGTGGGAGGGAGGTAATGACAGTTTGGAAAGAAAGTGGGCGGGGCGGGAGGGAGGAATGACAGCTTGGAAAGAAAGTGGGCGAGGCGGGAGGGAGGAGTTACAGCAGGCGGAGGTAATGACAGCTTGGAAAGAAAGTGGGCGGGAGGGAGGAATGACAGCTTGGAAAGAAAGTGGGCAGGGAGGGAGGAATGACAGCTTGGAAAGAAAGCGGGCGGGGCGGGAGGGAGGAATGACAGCTTGGAAAGAAAGCGGGCGGGGTGGGAGGGAGGAATGACAGCTTGGAAAGAAAGTGGGCGGGGCGGGAGGGAGGAATGACAGCTTGGAAAGAAAGCGGGCGGGGCGGGAGGGAGGAATGACAGCTAGGAAAGAAAGCGGGCGGGAGGGAGGAATGACAGCTTGGAAAGAAAGTGGGCGGGGCGGGAGGGAGGAGTTACAGCGGGCGGGGAGGTAATGACAGCTTGGAAAGAAAGTGAGCGGGAGGAATGACAGCTTGGAAAGAAAGTGAGCAGGAGGAATGACAGCTTGGAAAGAAAGTGGGCATGACGGGAGGGAGGAATGACAGCGGGCGGGGAGGTAATGACAGCTTGGAAAGAAAGTGGGCGAGGCGAGAGGGAGGTACTGACAGCGGGCGGGGAGATAATGACAGTTTGGAAAGAAAGTGGGCGGGGCAGGAAGGAGGAATGACAGTTTGGAAAGAAAGTGGGCGAGGCGGGAGGGAGGAGTTACAGCAGGCGGAGGTAATGACAGCTTGGAAAGAAAGTGGGCGGGAGGGAGGAATGACAGCTTGGAAAGAAAGTGGGCAGGGCGGGAGGGAGGAATGACAGCTTGGAAAGAAAGCGGGCGGGGCGGGAGGGAGGAATGACAGCTTGGAAAGAAAGCGGGCGGGGTGGGAGGAAGGAATGACAGCTTGGAAAGAAAGTGGGCGGGGCGGGAGGGAGGAATGACAGCTTGGAAAGAAAGCGGGCGGGACGGGAGGGAGGAATGACAGCTTGGAAAGAAAGCGGGCGGGGCGGGAGGGAAGAATGACAGCTTGGAAAGAAAGTGGGCGGGGCGGGAGGGAGGAATGACAGCTTGGAAAGAAAGTGGGCGGGGCGGGAGGGAGGAATGACAGCGGGCGGGGAGATAATGACAGCTTGGAAAGAAAGTGGGCGGGGCGGGAGGGAGGAATGACAGCTTGGAAAGAAAGTGGGCGGGGCGGGAGGGAGGAATGACAGCTTGGAAAGAAAGCGGGCGGGGCGGGAGGGAGGAATGACAGCTTGGAAAGAAAGCGGGTGGGGCGGGAGGGAGGAATGACAGCTTGGAAAGAAAGTGGGCGGGGTGGGAGGGAGGAATGACAGCTTGGAAAGAATGTGGGCGGGGCGGGAGGAATGACAGCGGGCGGGGAGATAATGACAGCTTGGAAAGAAAGTGGGCGGGGCGGGAGGGAGGAATGACAGCTTGGAAAGAAAGTGGGCGAGGCGGGAGGGAGGAGTTACAGTAGGCGGAGGTAATGACAGCTTGGAAAGAAAGTGGGCGGGAGGGAGGAATGACAGCTTGGAAAGAAAGTGGGCAGGGCGGGAGGGAGGAATGACAGCTTGGAAAGAAAGCGGGCGGGGCGGGAGGGAGGAATGACAGCTTGGAAAGAAAGCGGGCGGGGCGGGAGGGAGGAATGACAGCTTGGAAAGAAATCGGGCGGGAGGGAGGAATGACAGCTTGGAAAGAAAGTGGGCGGGGTGGGAGGGAGGAGTTACAGCGGGCGGGGAGGTAATGACAGCTTGGAAAGAAAGTGAGCGGGAGAAATGACAGCTTGGAAAGAAAGTGAGCAGGAGGAATGACAGCTTGGAAAGAAAGTGGGCGTGACGGGAGGGAGGAATGACAGCGGGCGGGGAGGTAATGACAGCTTGGAAAGAAAGTGGGCGAGGCGAGAGGGAGGTACTGACAGCGGGCGGGGAGGTAATGACAGCTTGGTAAGAAAGTGGGCGGGGTGAGAGGGAGGAATGACAGCTTGGAAAGAAAGTGGGCGGGGCGAGAGGGAGGTACTGACAGCGGGCGGGGAGGTAATGACAGTTTGGAAAGAAAGTGGGCGGGGTGGGAGGGAGGTAATGACAGTTTGGAAAGAAAGTGGGCGGGGCAGGAGGGAGGAATGACAGTTTGGAAAGAAAGTGGGCGAGGCGGGAGGGAGGAGTTACAGCAGGCGGAGGTAATGACAGCTTGGAAAGAAAGTGGGCGGGAGGGAGGAATGACAGCTTGGAAAGAAAGTGGGCAGGGCGGGAGGGAGGAATGACAGCTTGGAAAGAAAGCGGGCGGGGCGGGAGGGAGGAATGACAGCTTGGAAAGAAAGCGGGCGGGGAGGGAGGGAGGAATGACAGCTTGGAAAGAAAGTGGGCAGGGCGGGAGGGAGGAATGACAGCTTGGAAAGAAAGCGGGCGGGGCGGGAGGGAGGAATGACAGCTTGGAAAGAAAGCGGGCGGGGCGGGAGGGAAGAATGACAGCTTGGAAAGAAAGCGGGCGGGGCGGGAGGGAGGAATGACAGCTTGGAAAGAAAGCGGGCGGGGCGGGAGGGAGGAATGACAGCTTGGAAAGAAAGTGGGCGGGGCGGGAGGGAGGAATGACAGCGGGCGGGGAGATAATGACAGCTTGGAAAGAAAGTGGGCGGGGCGGGAGGGAGGAATGACAGTGAGGTGGGAGGGAGGTAATGACAGCTAGGAAAGAAAGTAGGCGGGGCGAGAGGGAGGAATGACAGCTTGGAAAGAAAGTGGGCGAGGCGGGAGGGAGGAGTTACAGCGGGCGGAGGTAATGACAGCTTGGAAAGAAAGTGGGCGGGAGGGAGGAATGACAGCTTGGAAAGAAAGCGGGCGGGGCGGGAGGGAGGAATGACAGCTTGGAAAGAAAGCGGGCGGGGCGGGAGGGAGGAATGACAGCGGGCAGGGAGATAATGACAGCTTGGAAAGAAAGTGGGCGGGGCGGGAGGGAGGAATGACAGTGAGGTGGGAGGGAGGTAATGACAGCTTGGAAAGAAAGTGGGCGGGGTGAGAGGGAGGAACTGACAGCGGGCGGGCAGGTAATGACAGCTTGGAAAGAAAGTGGGCGGGAGGGAGGTAATGACAGCTTGGAAAGAAAGCGGGTGGGGCTGGAGGGAGGAATGACAGCTTGGAAAGAAAGCGGGCGGGGCGGGAGGGAGGAATGACAGCTTGGAAAGAAATCGGGCGGGAGGGAGGAATGACAGCTTGGAAAGAAAGTGGGCGGGGTGGGAGGGAGGAGTTACAGCGGGCGGGGAGGTAATGACAGCTTGGAAAGAAAGTGAGCGGGAGAAATGACAGCTTGGAAAGAAAGTGAGCAGGAGGAATGACAGCTTGGAAAGAAAGTGGGCGTGACGGGAGGGAGGAATGACAGCGGGCGGGGAGGTAATGACAGCTTGGAAAGAAAGTGGGCGAGGCGAGAGGGAGGTACTGACAGCGGGCGGGGAGGTAATGACAGCTTGGTAAGAAAGTGGGCGGGGTGAGAGGGAGGAATGACAGCTTGGAAAGAAAGTGGGCGGGGCGAGAGGGAGGTACTGACAGCGGGCGGGGAGGTAATGACAGTTTGGAAAGAAAGTGGGCGGGGTGGGAGGGAGGTAATGACAGTTTGGAAAGAAAGTGGGCGGGGCAGGAGGGAGGAATGACAGTTTGGAAAGAAAGTGGGCAAGGCGGGAGGGAGGAGTTACAGCAGGCGGAGGTAATGACAGCTTGGAAAGAAAGTGGGCGGGAGGGAGGAATGACAGCTTGGAAAGAAAGTGGGCAGGGCGGGAGGGAGGAATGACAGCTTGGAAAGAAAGCGGGCGGGGCGGGAGGGAGGAATGACAGCTTGGAAAGAAAGCGGGCGGGGAGGGAGGGAGGAATGACAGCTTGGAAAGAAAGTGGGCAGGGCGGGAGGGAGGAATGACAGCTTGGAAAGAAAGCGGGCGGGGCGGGAGGGAGGAATGACAGCTTGGAAAGAAAGCGGGCGGGGCGGGAGGGAAGAATGACAGCTTGGAAAGAAAGCGGGCGGGGCGGGAGGGAGGAATGACAGCTTGGAAAGAAAGCGGGCGGGGCGGGAGGGAGGAATGACAGCTTGGAAAGAAAGTGGGCGGGGCGGGAGGGAGGAATGACAGCGGGCGGGGAGATAATGACAGCTTGGAAAGAAAGTGGGCGGGGCGGGAGGGAGGAATGACAGTGAGGTGGGAGGGAGGTAATGACAGCTAGGAAAGAAAGTAGGCGGGGCGAGAGGGAGGAATGACAGCTTGGAAAGAAAGTGGGCGAGGCGGGAGGGAGGAGTTACAGCGGGCGGAGGTAATGACAGCTTGGAAAGAAAGTGGGCGGGAGGGAGGAATGACAGCTTGGAAAGAAAGCGGGCGGGGCGGGAGGGAGGAATGACAGCTTGGAAAGAAAGCGGGCGGGGCGGGAGGGAGGAATGACAGCGGGCAGGGAGATAATGACAGCTTGGAAAGAAAGTGGGCGGGGCGGGAGGGAGGAATGACAGTGAGGTGGGAGGGAGGTAATGACAGCTTGGAAAGAAAGTGGGCGGGGTGAGAGGGAGGTACTGACAGCGGGCGGGCAGGTAATGACAGCTTGGAAAGAAAGTGGGCGGGAGGGAGGTAATGACAGCTTGGAAAGAAAGCGGGTGGGGCTGGAGGGAGGAATGACAGCTTGGAAAGAAAGCGGGCGGGGCGGGAGGGAGTAATGACAGCGGGCGGGGAGATAATGACAGCTTGGAGAGAAAGTGGGCGGGGCGGGAGGGAGGAATGACAGCTTGGAAAGAAAGCGGGCGGGGCGGGAGGGAAGAATGACAGCTTGGAAAGAAAGCGGGCGGGGCGGGAGGGAGGAATGAGAGCATGCGGGGAGATAATGACAGCTTGGAAAGAAAGTGGGCGGGGCGGGAGGGAGGAATGACAGTGAGGTGGGAGGGAGGTAATGACAGCTAGGAAAGAAAGTGGGCGGGGCGAGAGGGAGGAATGACAGCTTGGAAAGAAAGTGGGCGAGGCGGGAGGGAGGAGTTACAGCGGGCGGAGGTAATGACAGCTTGGAAAGAAAGTGGGCGGGAGGGAGGAATGACAGCTTGGAAAGAAAGCGGGCAGGGCGGGAGAGAGGAATGACAGCTTGGAAAGAAAGCGGGCGGGGCGGGAGGGAGGAATGACAGCTTGGAAAGAAAGCGGGCGGGGCGGGAGGGAGGAATGACAGCGGGCGGGGAGATAATGACAGCTTGGAAAGAAAGTGGGCAGGGCGGGAGGGAGGAATGACAGTGAGGTGGGAGGGAGGTAATGACAGCTTGGAAAGAAAGTGGGCGGGGCGAGAGGGAGGTACTGACAGCGGGCGGGGAGGTAATGACAGCTTGGAAAGAAAGTGGGCGGGAGGGAGGAATGACAGCTTGGAAAGAAAGTGGGCGGGGCGGGAGGAAGGAGTTACAGCGGGCGGGGAGGTCATGACAGCTTGGAAAGAAAGTGAGCGGGAGAAATGACAGCTTGGAAAGAAAGTGAACAGGAGGAATGACAGCTTGGAAAGAAAGTGGGCGTGGCGGGAGGGAGGAATGACAGCGGCGGGGAGGTAATGACAGCTTGGAAAGAAAGTGGGCGGGGCGAGAGGGAGGTACTGACAGCGGGCGGGGAGGTAATGACAGCTTGGAAAGAAAGTGGGCGGGGCGGGAGGAATGACGGCTTGGAAAGAAAGTGGGCGGGGCGGGAGGGAGGAGTTACAGCGGGCGGGGAGGTAATGACAGCTTGGAAAGAAAGTGAGCGGGAGGAATGACAGCTTGGAAAGAAAGTGGGCGGGAGGGAGGAGTTACAGCCGGCAGGGAGCTAATGACAGTTTGGAAATAAAGTGGGCGGGAGGAATGACAGCTTGGAAATAAAGTGGGCAAGAGGGAGGAGTTACAGCCGGCAGGGATGTAATGACAGTTTGGAAAGAAAGTGGGCGGGGCGGGAGGCAATGACAGTTTGGAAAGAAAGTGGGCGGGGTGGGAGGAATGACAGCTTGGAAAGAAAGTGGGCGGGGCGGGAGGGAGGAGTTACAGCAGGCGGGGAGGTAATGACAGCTTGGAAAGAAAGTGAGTGGGAGGAATGACAGCTTGGAAAGAAAGTGAGTGGGAGGAATGACAGCTTGGAAAAAAAGTGGGTGGGGCGGGAGGAATGACAGCTTGGAAAGAAAGTGAGCGGGAGGGAGGAGTTACAGCGGACAGGGAGGTAATGACAGCTTGGAAAGAAAGTGGGCGGGGCGGGAGGGAGGAGTTACAGTGGGCAGGGAGAAAATCACAGTTTAGAAAGAAAGTGGGCGGGGCGGGGGGGTAATGACAGCTTGGAAAGAAAGTGGGCGGGGCGGGGGGGGAGGAGTTACAGCGGGCAGGGAGGTAATGACAGTTTGGAAAGAAAGTGATCGGGAAGAATGACAGCTTGGAAAGAAAGTGAGCGGGAGGAATGACAGCTTGGAAATAAAGTGGGCGGGAGGGAGGAGTTACAGCGGGCAGGGAGGTAATGACAGTTTGGAAAGAAAGTGGGCGGGGCGAGAGGAATGACAGCTTGGAAAGAAAGTGAGCGGGAGGGAGGAGTTACAGCGGGCAGGGAGGTAATGACAGTTTGGAAAGAAAGTGGGCGGGGTGGGAGGAATGACAGCTTGGAAAGAAAGTGGGCGGGAGGGAGGAATGACAGCTTGGAAAGAAAGTGGGCGAGGCGGGAGGGAGGAGTTACAGCGGGCGGGGAGGTAATGACAGCTTGGACAGAAAGTGGGCAGGGCGGGAGGAATGACAGCTTGGAAAGAAAGTGGGCGGGGCGGGAGGGAGGAGTTACAGCGGGCGGGGAGGTAATGACAGCTTTGAAAGGAAGTGAGCGGGAGGAATGACAGCTTGGAAAGAAAGTGGGCGGGGCGGGAGGAATGACAGCTTGGAAAGAAAGTGGGCGGGAGGGAGGAATGACAGCTTGGAAAGAAAGTGGGCGAGGCGGGAGGGAGGAGTTACAGCGGGCGGGGAGGTAATGACAGCTTGGAATGACAGCGGACGGGGCCGGCAGGCAGGAGCCCACTTTCTTTCCAAGCTGTCATTCACAAAAATCATCCACAAAATTCATACTCTATTATCATCCATTAAATTCATACTCTATTATTATCCATTAAATTCATACTCTATTATCATCCACCAAATTCATTCTCTATTATCATCCATTACATTAATTCTCTATTACCATCCGCAAAATTCATTCTCTACTATCATCCGCAAAATTCATACTCTACTATCATCCGCAAAATTCATACTCTATTATCATCCGCAAAATTCATACTCTATTATCATCGGCCAGGCTCACACTCTGTTATCATCCATTAAATTCATACTCTATTATCATCCTCCAAATTTATTCTCTATTATCATCCTCCAAATTTATTCTCTATTATCATCCATTAAATTCATACGTATTATAATCCTCCAAATTCATACTCTATTATCATCCTCCAAATGTATTCTCTGTTATCATCCATTAAATTCATATTCTATTATCATCCGCAAAATTCATACTCATAATACCATCCACAAAATTCATACTCATTTTATCATCCACAAAATTCATACTCTTATTATCATCCACAAAATTCATACTCTTATTATCATCCACAAAATTCATACTCTATTATCATCCGCCAGGCTCACACTCTATTATCATCCATTAAATTCATACTCTATTATCATCCTCCAAATTCATACTCTATTATCATCCATTAAATTCATACTCTATTATCATCCACCAAATGTATTCTCTATTATCATCCATTAAATTCATACTCTATTATCATCCAGCAAATGTATTCTCTATTATCATCCATTAAATTCATACTCTATTATAAACCGCAAAATTCATACTCATATTATCATCCACAAAATTCATATTCATATTATCATCCACAAAATTCATACTCTATTATCATCCGCCAGGCTCACACTCTATTATCATCCATTAAATTCATACTCTATCATCCATTAAATTCATACTCTATTATAATCCTCCAAATTCATACTCTATCATCCATTAAATTCATACTCTATTATAATCCTCCAAATTCATACTCTACTATCATCCATTAAATTCATACTCTATTATAATCCTCCAAATTCATACTCATATTATCATCCACAAAATTCATACTCATATTATCATCCACAAAATTCATACTCATATTATCATCCACAAAATTCATACTTTATTATCATCCGCCAGGCTCACACTCTATTATCATCCATTAAATTCATACTCTATTATAATCCTCCAAATTCATACTCTATTATCATCCTCAAAATTTATTCTCTATTATCATCCATTAAATTCATACTCTACTATCATCCATTAAATTCATACTCTATTATAATCCTCCAAATTCATACTCTATTATCATCCTCCAAATGTATTCTCTATTATCATCCATTAAACTCATACTCTATCATCCATTAAATTCATACTCTATTATAATCCTCCAAATTCATACTCTACTATCATCCATTAAATTCATACTCATATTATCATCCACAAAATTCATACTCATATTATCATCCACAAAATTCACACTCTATTATCATCCTCCAAATTCATACTCTATTATCATCCGCCAAATTAATTCTCTATTATCATCCATTAAATTCATACTCTATCAATTAACTAAACAAAACGAATTCCCGCTAATCAACTAAATAAATCAGACCACAATCAAGTCCCCGAAACTTATATTCCTTTCCATTTGACTTTCATTTTATTTTCAATCATCAATTTAATTTTAATCATCAGTTAATTAAGTAATAAATACATAAGGTTTGTCCTATTTCCACTACAAAACATTACCAAGTTTTTTTATGCTTTTAATAAGGAAAAGCCGACAATTGAACTAATAAAGAAGAGCCGGCAATAGAGCTATCAAAGAAAAGCCGACAATAGAACTACTGCCTACAACTACATTTCCCAGCAAGCACTGGGAAACACCTGGTTCAAAAAGACAGCAAGGGCATTCCCGCCCCTACCTTGAAATTGTTTTATGAAATTGGTTTAAGATTGATTTAAAATTAATTAGTTTGAGAATATGAATATGCCAGAAAATCTATAAAGTGAGAGGTTTTATATATATATATATATATATATATATATATATATATATATATATATATAACTTAAATGACTATAACATGCAAAAACTAAAATACAAAGAAAATGCCATGGGCAAAAAAGAAGTGTATCTACCCTAAGGCTAAACCTACAAAGTGCTGCTATAGAATCCGATAAGCGCTATCCACATGTGGTGTATACTATATAAACATCTGATCACAGTGTGCAGTGACACTGCACAAATCACAAAAAGGGCCCGCAGTCCTCCCCACTTACCTCACCTTTGCACATGGCACTTTCTTTGTATTTTAGTTTTTGCATGTTTGCATGGGTTGTTGATTTGTTGTGAGCACTGCAAGTTCTTAGCAGTGTATAATACCACGAATAGACAGGACACTATACAAGTAGGCACTAGGCACTTTATGCACTCAGCACTTCCTATAAGCGCCTTTGCACATTGTGATGTACGCCATTGATATTGAATATTGTACGTATTATTAATTGACTATTTATTTGGCACTAGTACAGCCCTGAAGTTCCTCCACACTTTTTTGGGGTTTTATTATGTGTTTTTTTTTTAATTGTTTGTATATATGTTGTTGTGTGTATGTAGTACTATGTATTTATACTCTATATGCTCTAATAAATTGGATATTAGATTTAGCAGTGTGCAACTAGCATTTTTGTGGACCGATTGGTGGGCCAGCCCTGGGGCTCCACCAGATACAGAGGGTTATGATTATATAATAAATAAATGATTATCATAATAGATAATTGGGAAAAAAATAGTTGACGCAATTAACAAATTGGTTATAATGATTAAGTGTTTAAATAATTCAATAAATAAATACATTATTAAATAACTGGATGAATTAGATCTGGATGAATGGAACTGATAAGAATGAATAAATGAATGAAAGTGAATATAATTGATATGATTAAAAATTGAATAGAAGTTGGATAAAAAATGAGAAAGTGATCAAAGAAATTGTTTAGAAAAGATTGTTTATGCACTAGAGGATGTAAATAATGAAAAAAAAAAATAATAATAACACTAATATTAATATCATTATTTTTATCATCACTATTAATAATATTAGGAGAATAATATAATATCATGATCCAAGTAAAATGTATGTGGTAATTTGTGAGTGGGACATGAAAGAGATGTCTGGATTAATTTATATTCTTATTAGTCTATGGAATTATTAGTAAAATATATATATATATATATATATATATATATATATATATATATATATATATATATATATATATAAATAAAATATGGACTTTATATGGCTGTGGAGGTAAGTTGAATAAAATAAGTGAAAATTATGTAAGAATGTGTGAACAGTGGATATAAAATAAGTTATTTATAGGTAAATTGATTATTTATAGGTAAAAAAATAATAATAGATAAAATAATGAGACAATGATAATGATAGGATTTTATTCAAGAAAAGTTCTGGATTTTTGAATTAAACACACTCTCACCACATGGACAAAGTATAAATATGGATTTTAATTACTTTTTAGAAAACAACTAACTAGATTAGTTCCCCTTCAATATTGATCTGTTCCTTAGAAAATATTTGTCTGGACGTTCCCCCTACTCATCAAACTTATTAATTTACTCCTTTACCTGTTCGACTACACTATTTCCATTAACATTAACATTACTATTCAATCATAATTAATTAACTTTTACATTTTTACACCCTTACATCCTTAATGTCACCACCTTTTTATCATTTTCATATCATATAAAATCATTTTGTATCAATTACTTTTTACTAATCCTCTAATAATTTATTCCTCATCCACCATGATCTATATATTTATACTCTTATCATATTTTTATAATATCCTTACTTTATATATCCATCAAATAGTTTTTTATCAATTACTTCTTACTAACCCCTAGTAATTTATTCCTCATCCACCATGATCTATATATTTATACTCTTATCATATTTTTATCATATCCTTAGTTTATATATCCATTCTATCTATTCACGTCTATCCAGTTTCAATTTTACATCCCTCCATCTAATTATTTAATGAATTGTCCCTCTACTAATGATTTAGAGGCCGATTCATCAATAGCGCCAGGTAGCGACAGATGAGCGACTGAAGTATGGCGCTATGAGCGCCGCTAGCGTCAGCCGCGGGCGGTAGCGATTCGCTATAGCAGGCCTCCTCAGTCGCTACCTGGCGTTGTTGGGAACAACGCCTACATTGCTGAATATGATGTTGGCCCTCAGCTTTGTAGGCGCTGTCAGTCAGTGTGACCACGCTATTCTACACAGCGCCTGCGCTTAGCTTTGCTGTGGCCTGGGCATCCAGTACCTTCAGAATAAAACACATTGCAACATGTTTCTTTACTTTTTTGAGTTTTTATTTTGTGTTGAAAAGGAAATTAAATTAAACCAGATATTAGAATATAAATGCAAAATAAAACATAATTAAACACATAGCCACATTTTAATTTATTTTATTTATTTTTTAAAGAAAAAGGAAATACAATTAAACCACCAATGAGAAAGAAAATGAAAATAAAAACAGAACAGAGAAAGAAAAGGAAAATAGAAAAGGAAAATAAAAACATAACTGAGAAAGAAAAGGAAAATAGAAAAGGAAAATAAAAACAGAACAGAGAAAGAAAAGGAAAATAGAAAAGGAAAATAAAAACATAAATGAGAAAGAAAAGGAAAATAGAAAAGGAAAATAAAAACATAAATGATAAAGAAAAGGAAAATAGAAAATGAAAATAAAACAGAACAGAGAAAGAAAAGGAAAATAGAAAATGAAAATAAAAACAGAACAGAGAAAGAAAAGGAAAATAGAAAAGGAAAATAAAAACATAAATGAGAAAGAAAAGGAAAATAGAAAAGGAAAATAAAAACATAAATGATAAAGAAAAGGAAAATAGAAAATGAAAATAAAAACAGAACAGAGAAAGAAAAGGAAAATAGAAAAGGAAAATAAAAACAGAACAGAGAAAGAAAAGGAAAATAGAAAAGGAAAATAAAAACAGAACAGAGAAAGAAAAGGAAAATAGAAAAGGAAAATAAAAACATAAATGAGAAAGAAAAGGAAAATAGAAAAGGAAAATAAAAACATAAATGATAAAGAAAAGGAAAATAGAAAATGAAAATAAAAACAGAACTCAGAAAGAAAATGAAAATTAAAATAGGAAGTAGAATGCAAAGGAAACTTACAACAGAATTAAACACATAGCCACGTGTATCTATATATAGTAGATTTTATTTTTACAATAATAAAAAATTAAAAAAGTAACAGAAGAGAAAATGAAATTCAAAAGTCAAACAGAAAGGAAAAAGCAAAGTAAAGGGAATGAAAGTTTTTAAAGTTCCAATTAGGGTTCAAGGTGCATCTCTTGGTGCCTGAAAAAATAAGAAAAGTGCAGTTAGTATAGATCTTTAAAGTAGTATTGTTGTTGCAAATAAAAAAATGCATTACTTGATAACCAACATTGGCGTCTTACACCCCCCTTAGAGTGGTTTGGATCATCTTACACCCCCCCTTAGAGTGGTTTGGGTCATCTTACACCCCCCTTAGAGTGGTTTGGATCATCTTACACCCCCCCTTAGAGTGGTTTGGCTCATCTTACACCCCCCTTAGAGTGGTTTGGATCATCTTACACCCCCCCTTAGAGTGGTTTGGGTCATCTTACACCCCCCCTTAGAGTGGTTTGGCTCATCTTACACCCCCCTTAGAGTGGTTTGGATCATCTTACACCCCCCCTTAGAGTGGTTTGGCTCATCTTACACCCCCCCTTAGAGTGGTTTGGCTCATCTTACACCCCCCTTAGAGTGGTTTGGCTCATCTTACACCCCCCTTAGTGTTTTTTTGGGCTCATTTTGATGGGAGTTCAAATACATTTAGCCAGTAGTGCAGTACTTGCATTATAGTGAAGGGTAGTTAGTTTACCGCAAAAAAAGAAGTGATCATCCTTTCCCTTAGCTCATCGCCAGTCTGGGTGTCCTCACTTCTTGCTGCGGGCATGTTGGGGATTTCTGGCACCAGTGCTGTCTCCTCGGGGGCTTGGATTCGGTGGCAAATACAAATATTGTGTAGCACACAGCAGGCAAGGATGATCTTGAAGACCTTCTGTGGGCTGTAGAGCATCTCTCCTCCTGGCCGTGCCAAACAGAGAAAGCGTGCTTTCAGCATGCCGATGGTTCTTTCCACAATGCTTCTGGTCTTGCGATGCGCTGCATTGTAGCGTTCATGGGCAGAGGTCCGTGGGTTCCTGACCGGAGTCATGACCCACGTTCTCTGCCCATATCCCTTGTCCGCTGTAGAAAAAACACAAGGAGAGAGACAGCAATTAGTACTAGTACATGTTTTTTTGTGGTTGTTTTGTTAAATTTGGCTTACTAGGCCACATATTTGCTAAATACATTGACATGGTTAATTTATTAAGGAGAACAGTAACAGATGGTGACAGGCATATGAAACCAAAGAGGATCCACTTGCGATAGCTATCCCGCCCTTCTAAACAGTAACACCAACGGCCGTGGTGACTGGAGTCGGGTGAGAGCCTCGCCTATCCTTAAAACAAGCGATTTGTCACTTTTTAAATGTGAGTGCGCACTTGTAGGTTGCATTTTATAATTTTTAACATTAAAAAGCGGGAATACACTAGATTTTCTCTCTTTTGTTTTATCCTACACCTGTACTACCCTGGTGAGCTGAAATCTAGTGCAACCAGCACCTATAGCCCCTAATTGGATATCTACACAGAGGAGAAAGATCTAAGAGGAGTTAATATATACAGCTCTATATTCATTCACCAGCCGGTAAGAGTACCTAGCAACGGTGACGGGCACAGTGGTGACTTTATAAGTTTATGGGCACTGAAAATACTGTATAAGAAAGAACTACAGCCAGATATCACTTTGAATGGAAGAGGAAGAATTATAACTCTACCACTATATAAACAAGGACTATTTAAAGAGCCAGTGTCACCTGTTAAGAAAACTGCTAGCAGCATTTCTCTGTAGTTTTATATTTACAATTTGAACTTTGATACCTGAGGTGCTAAAGGTGCAGCGTTCTAAGAATGAGCTCTGTATTCCTAATTTGAATTTTGACACTAGAAGTGTTAAAGGAGTAGTGTCTCTAAGAATAGGAGCCAACCAAGGAGCCAATACCTCCTAATTAGACCTAATAGAGGCATTCTTTCTGCTCTGTGTTTATATATTTATAATGGTTAATTTATTACCCAGTAGCCAGCCAGCTGGCATTTCGTTGTTATCAAACTTCCGG
Organism: Gastrophryne carolinensis; assembly: GCA_027917425.1. Classification (NCBI taxonomy): domain Eukaryota; kingdom Metazoa; phylum Chordata; class Amphibia; order Anura; family Microhylidae; genus Gastrophryne; species Gastrophryne carolinensis. Next base: position 190,134,611 of record CM051239.1, on the reverse strand, counting down.
CACAGGACTGTCCGCTGCAAGACGTAAGAATCGTGGCATGAGCCGGGGAACCCCGATCTCACCGCCCGCAGCCTCATGTCTGGGTCACAGACCACCATAATATTAAGCGAATGGAACTGCTTCCGGTTTCTGTAGGACAGCTCCTGTGCACGGGGAGGGCGGAAAGGGATATGTGTACCATCAACGCACCCTAGCACATTCGGGATCCCTCCCATCAGATAGAAAGCATGTTTTATTTTGGCAACCTCTTCCTCATCCTCAGGAAACTTGATGTAAATTGGGATTAAATCACAAATTGCCAGAACTACCTGGATTAGTATGCGGCTCATAGTAGCCTGTCTTATCCCGCTGAGGAGGGCGGAGGTTGCCTGGAAGGTCCCTCGTGCCAAAATATTCAGAGTGGCACACAGGCGTACTATGCCTGGAATGGAATGAGTGCGTTTGGTGGATGGCTCGATTTTGTGCTTAATCTGATCATATAGGGACTGTAGTGCAGCACGATTCAGACGAAAGCGGCTCCTGATCTGCTCGTCACTTAAGTCCCATACTGAAAGGCGGATTGCAAAGGAGCGGGGTGCCCTAAGCCTCACAACACCCCGCTCCCTTTCCTCCTGCTCTTTCAGCATACACATACATCCATCCACCCAGACACCATACATCACCCTCTTATCCATCACACACACTCAAGATATATACAAAAAAAAAAAAAAACCACAAACACACAACACACACACAAACAATCACACTCCACACACACCCGCTACAATGCAGCTCACCACAAAACCAGAACTATAGTGGTCCAAACCACCAGCCTGCTGAAAACCAGCTTTCTAAGTTAGGCACAACCAAGAGGGGAGTTGCTGCACAGCCCACAAAAGGCCCCAAAATCAAGCCTCACTTGCTGTATGCTACCCAATATTTGCAGATGCCACCAAAAACAAGCTCCTAAAGAAACAGCACTGATGTCAGAAATCACCCAACAAGCCACAGAGAGTGAGGACAGAAACCAGACAGAGGCTCAAATGAGCTAAGGGAAGCGAGCACAGCACCACACCACAGCCTTTGCCACAGTGTAAGAATACCAGAAGCTTGAAAATTCCTTCCATTTATACTTCTCTTTCAAAAGGGACAGGTCCGCTTTGCCGCCTTTTGCGTCGCTCTGCTATTTCCGGGCGCCAATTAGCCGACCCAGGTGTGCGTAAAACAGAGTGCGCACGCGCACGCTAGTAGCGCTACTAGCGTACGTGAGACGAAACTTGCGTGCATTAACGGACATGGCCCAAAAATCAGTGGTGGCCCAATGAAAGGTAAGCTGCTGTTTTTTTAAATAGCCGTTAGGCTAACCACATGTCACAAGGATTTGAGATACATCAGTCCATTGTTGTATTTGGGTGTGTGTTGTTTGGTTAATCAGGTCTGTAATGAGTTAATTGGCTAACACACATGCTTCAGTCAGTGCAGTGGAGGTGTGGCTAGAAGGAACTGGGCTGTATGTGTGAATCAATTAAGTGGCCTGCTTTTTGATTGGCTGTTAGAGCACATAAAACCTGCCCAACCCTAAGAGATTGCGATGCCATTCTGTAGTCTGCATTTGTGTGTGTGTGCAGCTACAGGATGGAGCCAAATTCAGGACATCTGCCGGCCACAGCAGGCCCAAGTAGGAGTTTGGTGGGTGCTGTGCGCAGACCTCCCTTACGGAAAAGGGCACAGCCTGAAGGTGGGGCAGCACCCCAGGCTAAGCGCCCAGGTGCCAAGAGGGAGCCTGAATTTAATTTGGCTGAGAATAATCATCTTGTGCGCCTTACACTTGCTAAATGGGAGCTGATATTTGGCTCCCAAAGCAAGTCCATAGGCAAACAAGAAAGAAGCAAACTGTGGGATGCCATTGGCGTGGAGCTTAGTAGCACTGCTCAACACCCATGTAGTGGCCCATCCTGCAGGAAACGCTTCTACACTTTGCGAGGGGCCCTTATGAAAAAGATGAATCACGATCTTGATGTGGACAGTGGGACCATCCAGGCTCCAAAGAGTACCTACAGGCCGTATGAGGAGATGCTGAAGGCCAAAATCCCACTGGCTCGGCTGCAGGGTGTGCATCCTGGGGATGACACCACAGGTTGGACTGAAGGTACATATTTTCTGCCTTTTTTACAAACCTAATGTTAATGTATGTGATTAGCATGTTTTCATTCTGACCAACTAACAGTAGGACCTGTGAAGTATTACATTAGAGCTCAAACATTTGTTACTTTTCTGTCTGTTGCTTTCTGCATAGGTGCACATGCTGCTGTCCGGGATGTGCCTCAGGACACCCAAGCTCCTGCCCTTCCAGCAACCTCAAGGCTACCCCAGTCTGCCATTGAAGGTATTTACCCCTAATTTTGGTGCTGGTTGTTTGGGGAACAAATGGGTGTGGGAGCAGCTCAAACAATCGAGTGTTGCACTGTTGAGTATTCATAATATGGGCCTGCGGCCTAATTTCACGCCCACTGTAACACTCACAGCAACTAACTAACAAGGCCCTAACATGTGTAGATATGTTTGAAGCCAGAGATGTGTAGCCATATATCGGCATATCAATGTGGGAGCCACACTGGCCTTGATTAGTGAATATTAGTGAAAGAGCTGCTCACACACACCTTAATGCATGTTGTATTTTTGCACGCACATTAACTATGGCTCAATGTTGGCTTCATTTTTGCCTAGCTCCCATGCCCTTGGCCCCAGCATCTCCTCCGGATCCCACCTACTCTTTGGATGTCGGTAAGTGCATGTGTCCACCTTGCTTTATCCACTTTTACCCAAGTGCATGTGTCTCATTCCTCTTTTTTCTTGGTAGGCCAAGTGACTGGTTCATCTTTGGACCCCACTTCCGATGTTGCAGGTCAACAGGACCCTGTTGGTGTGTATAGCAATACATAATGTATCCTTTATGCTGTTTATGTTACACTGGTTCAATTTGGTTAGTCTACTAATCTACATGTTTGCTTGGTAAACTTGAAGATGCCTCTTGGGAGTGCTTGTTTTCTCCCCAGGGTCAGTCTATTAGTTATTGGAGTGATAGCAATGTATTTGGGCGGACATATTTTTTGCCAAACATTCCCCGTAGTAGTTTGATGAATATTTAGAGACATTCCTTGTGTTTTTTAGTTGACCCGAATATCGGAAGTGGCTGTCCAGAAAGGGCCCCTCAAGTTCAGGCTGCCAGAGATGAGGGTAAGTTGTTTTGCCTTGCTCTAGTCTGTATTTTGGCTCTACTTTTGTTGCACTTGCTTCTGGCAACTTGTGTGTCCACATGTATTTTCAAGGTCCAAGCTCGAGTGAGGACCCCACTCAAGACATCTGGGAGATTGCGGGTATGTGTAATTTAAGCAATGTTTCTGATGTGATTAGCAAAAATTATTGCCTCTTAGTCCTGTAACATACATGTTAACAATCTGAGTTTAACAGATACCTTTGGTCTAGTGTGTATTTTGGCACTTTTTAGAGGTATGGCCTCGATAGCCTAGCCAGGTTACATTTGAGTTTGGGCCACAGACCTACTAACCTGATTTTCCTGTTTAGCATATGCCAACTTGCCGGACATCTCGGATGTGGAATTGCCACTCTCTGGCAGCGAAACCTCGAGCCTACCTGTGCCGGAGGACACGCAGGTAACATGGCTGATGTAGACGACCTAGAACCACATTGGCATGTTCGTGGGTAGTGGATGAAGCAACATGTCACATTTCCTTTCATTGTTGTTTTTGCAGGAGGCGGAACCAGAACCCCAAGCTGGGACCTCTTCCCAAGTCCCATGTGGCCAAGCTTCCGAGGCTCAGACAAGGGTAAGTTGTATAGTGACTGTTTAGGGTAATTATTTTGAGGGGCATACCTGCATTGGTTCTGTTTGACTAAAATGTTGTTTTCTGTTTTGTTAGGCTCAAACCACAGCAAGAGGAGGTGTGGCACCAACCAGTGCTGATTTTTATGAGCTAGGGGTCCAGATGCTGGAGGACTACAGTCGCCAACAGCCGCGTGATGGACCTAATGAGCGCATTGCGGCGTTGGAAAATCAGGTGCTGATGTGTCAGCAACAAAATGAGGCCCAGCAGCGCCAGATCGACCAGTTGCTCCTAAACCAACACCAGAACCAGGAACTTGGTCGGCTGGCCAATCTAATGGAGCAATCTCTCCAGCGCCAGGAAGAATCGATACAGCGCCAGGAAGAATGTCTCCAGCGGCAGGACCAAACTTTGTTGTTGATACAACAGCTCATACAACAGCAGTCTATATTTTTTACTGCACTGTTGTCCCCCAACACCGCCCCTAGCAATGACTCCCAACCTCCCCGGCCACCCAGCCAAGAATATTAATTTTGTTTGTTTTGGTTTTTGTAAATATATTTGCTTCACCCACCTCTAAATTGTGTTTTTCCTAAGACCTAGCTAATAACACAGTCAGGGATGAGTATCTTGATCTAGATATGTCAATGTATTGGTCAATTTAGCCCACACATTTGAGACCATAGCTTACTATGGTTAACACATGAAATGGCTCCAAAGGTATGGCTAAATTGACACACAAATGGGTTTTGAGACAGTTAAACTATGCTTTGCAATGCACCACACTGTAATGATGGTAATCAAAAAATTTATTAGAAAAACATGGCCAACAGGGCCAACATTGCCCAACAAAGGGCATCAAGAGGCCAGCCTTCCCCCCACCCTAACGACGCCGCCGGCGCCTCTTCTTGGCCAGCAGCATCAGCTTCAGGAGCCTGATCTCCCGCCACAGTCTGCGATGCTGGTTTTCACAAGCTGTAGAGATGTAGAAACAACAATTTATTAATAAATTGGATGTGACCTCAACAGACACAGATGTAGCAATGTAATGTCAGTGTGTCCAATTAGGTGACACTCACATTAACATTGTTGACCACTGTGTGCTTATTGGTTAACATGATATGAGTACTATTGACTGGCAGGAATGTGAACAACACATCCCAAGCATACATTTACTCTTAAAGTGTACCAACACCCACCGGTGATCGGCCCTGGAATCTATCAGATTCCCTGCCCGATCACCTCCCTCCCCGCGGGACATCCGAGATCGGGATGTCCCTGGGGGTGAAACCCCCCCAAAACCCCAAAATACCTACCTCAGTTTCGGTGGGGCAGGGCCGCCGGGCCCTCCCTAGCGCCCCTCTAGACGTGTGCGTGCCTGCGCCGGCTGTCTGTGAATGGCCGGCGCAGGCACGCGCGCGTAAAAAGGGGCGCGGGGGAGGCGGAGGAGGAGCCAATTTGCCGTGGCTTGTACGTTTGCTGGAGTCAAAGTGAGTTCAGGGGGTTGTCACACAGCGGTGACGATCAGGGGTGCCCCACCGTAGTGGACCAAGACCCAGGAAAGTCAAAATCCTGGTTGTTGTTCCAGTTTAACTCTTGGGAAGCAAAGAAGGTATAAGTCCCAGTGTGTCCATTTTTGTGTTTAGTCACAGCCAAACATCAGGGCCTAAGTCCTAACGAGTACACGAGTTTGCCCTATAATGTTAGAGGTCCAGACCTAATAGGGCCCATTTGGTTGTGTCTAAGGCAAAAATAGTCTCTATGTGGCCAAATGAAGAATGTGAGCCAACAATCAAGCATGCAAACAGGCATGTTGGATTATTGTACAAACACATTGAATCTAGATGTGTGTGAAATTAACACATAGGTAAATTTTAAATGTCTGCAGATGTGACTATAAGACATAGGTTTCACAAGTCTTTAGGCATATGAAGTGGGATGTACTCACCATCGCAGCTGTGGCGGGGGCCCATGCTGCTGGCCGTCCCTGGAGCTGGGGTGGGGAGGAGGGTCTCTGGCTCCGTCTGCGTAGCAACATCTGTCAACAGAAAGCAAAAGACAAAAACACAATTAGTGGGCCAATGACACCTGACTATTTGACATCCATCTGGTTATTGAGTCTGAAAATGCAAAGGCTTGCATGGTTACATACAGGTTGTCCTAAATTAGCATATTTCCTGGACCATGAGTTAATGTCAATTAGTTAGGGTTGACACATGTATCCCTAAAGAGAATGTGCAAATAACATAGACAGTGCTATGTAAAGGAATCATTAGCAGTTGTTTGGCTAATGTTAATAGTGGGCCACATGTTTGAGCGGGAACAACTTAACCCAAGAAAACAAATTAGAACACCCATCATGGTGTGGGCAGAAACATAGGGGTGGTTGACAGTTGGCTAGCACTGTAGTGGGGTTTGTGAGGTTAGGGTACCTTATCAAACCAGCTGTGACAATGGACCAGGAAACATGTGTCTGTTACAAGTGGGCCTATACACAGGATTGCAGCAAATCTGGGTTTGGGTCCGCTTTGGCAGAGCAACACAATTTGCGTGAGACAACGTACTCCGCGCCCGCTGCCTTCCACACATCACCCCTCGAGTGTGTGCGCACGCGCAGCCCATTTGGAAACAGAGCGCAGGCGCACACACATCTAGAGTGTCACACAGGAGGCTGGGACGGTGGCTTTGGCAACCCCCAAAGAGGTAAGGAGTTTGTGGGGTTTTTTTTGTGGGGGGGGCCCTGGGTGAGGGATGTGATTTGTCATGGAACCTTCGAGAATCCAAGCACTATCAATGTTTGGGGGTACACTTTAATGAATGTCATAACATTGGGAATGTGATGGATAACCACAAACACTTACCATGACTATGCCCGTGGAGAATCCTTCGCCAAAACGCCATGGAGGTGCCGCCTATATGATGCCCTGCAAATTAGAGAGGAATGGCAAGGGCTAAGTACAAATTGCCAGATGAAACCTGTCACAGACTAACAATTAAAAAATGTACACTCACCAGGGGATGAAGCGCCACTTGAAGCCCAGGGAGGGCTCTGAGGAGGAGGCGGGGAGCCTCGGCTCCTCACACTCTGGTCAGAGGATCCACCAGGCAAAGGGCCACCCTCCTCCCTCTCACTCCCTGCTTGAGAGTGGCCCCTTGCCTGGTGAGAGTCCTCAGACTCAGAGTGTGAGGAGCTGAGGCTTGATCCAGCCAGCCCCCCAGCAGCACACTCCTCTGGGGCGTCATCCCCTTCCTCCCCTGGGTCCTCTAAATAGGACCCGCGGGAGGGACCCTCCCCCGATGACTCCCCCGAGTCCGCCTGCCTGGTTCGGGGGAGGAATCCCTTCCCACGTTTCCCCAGGGGAGGACGCTTATCTGTGTGGAGGGGGTGAAAGAAAATAATTAATCTAAAGAGCACAAATGGACACAGCTTAGCAGATGATTCTGCACAAAGGCTAAACAGAACATAAGCTTTAACTTACCTGATGCGTAGGCATCATATAGGCGGTAAACGCCTTCAGGGTCCCGGCGCTTGAAATCTGACCACTTCTGCTGAATTGATCGTATGGTCAGCTCGGTGTGGAAGCGCCGGGACACTGTGGCCTTCACCTCCATGGCAATGCGTTTTTTCCCTCCACGGGCATAGTCATATTCGGCCACGCAGAAGTCCTATGAAAAATGAACAAACAAACTAAAATCAATACATGACATCAGAACAATGTCATAAACAGTTATACAGAGACCAGATCAAAGTGGACCCACACCCAGGATTATCAGTATTCTGGGTTTGTGTGCACTTTGGTGGGCCACACCAATTGTGGGTGGTCCGCTGTCTGCAACCCCCTTGGAAGGCCACAAATACACCACTGAGGACACTCCCACGTCACTCCGCAAGCCAAACACAGCGCTCCGCGCCGCTGTGGTATGCGCATACAAGGCCGTTGGGACGTGCAGACCAGCTCAGCTGGGTCTGCACGGCAAAGTACGCATGTGGCGTTTGACTCTAACAGGGAGTGCGCCTGCACACAAAATTAAAATATGTCTGGCGCAGGGGTACACCCTGCTAGAGGTAAGCGCAATAGGCATCCGCAGCTAACGCATGCACAGATGGGACGGGGCTGAGGTAATTTTTAGGGCCCTCCAGGGGGGGGCATCCCAGCAGGACATCCACAATGGGGATGCCCCACGGGGAGTGATCAAATTTGGTCTGAAAACAAACACATTTCTGACCCAATCCCCCCTGTGTGTTCTGCAACTTTTAAGCTAAAAATACAAAAAACAAATACTCACTTTGACCACCTGGCCATTTACGCGGCTATCCACCCGGGTGCGCGTTTTCTTAGTAGGCCCAGGAGGGGAAGGGGTGGGAGGGGTGCTATTTGGGGAAGGTGAGGTAGGTGGGGGAGGTGGGGGAGGGGTGGTGGGGTCAGAGTCGGAGGAGGAGCTGGGGAGGCGCATAACTCGCCGTCTGGGCAGCATAGTGGAAACGCTAAGGAGGAAACAGGAACCGGAAATGACCCAAGCGACATTGGAAAAAAGTTTAAAAAAAAAAAACGCTACGCGCACCAGCAACAAGCTATTCTCAGCTATGTGCAAAAAAAACTATGTGCAAAAACTAAAATGACGCTTGAAAACAAGCTAGTGGCATAAGCGCAAGACAGTTTTACCTTAAGGTGGCGTTGAAACGCAAAGGAGGATCCCGGAACCGGATATGACGCTAGCAACTGTGCTTCAAAATTCAAACACAAACATGCGCGCAACAGGGACAAGCTAATATCAGCTATGTGCAAGCTAAGTGGCGGAAAAACATTAAAATGACGCTGCAAAACAAGCTATTGGCATAAGCGCTAGACATTTTTACCTTAAGGTGGCGTTGAAACGCAAAGGAGGATCCCGGAACCGGATATGACGCAAGCAACTGTGCTTCAAAATTCAAAAACAAACATGCGCGCAACAGGGACAAGCTAATATCAGCTATGTGCACGCTAAGTGGCGGAAAAACATTAAAATGACGCTGCAAAACAAGCTAGGGCCAAAGGTGCCACAAATTATTAGCTTGATTTAGCAGGGGATTCTACATACTGTAATGCATAGGTCCTTCTAAAGCATACACCGTTGTGCTTAAATATACAAATCTTATTCCTTCACAAAGTCATCACACAATCAAACTAGACAACTACCTGAAAATGTGGCACACATGAGAATGCATAACGGGTTGTTATGAGCTGGTACGACTGAATGTTAATCCTGCAATATGTGGCCAGGCACGCTCACAACTACAGTGTATTCATTAACAACGACTGGGGTCGCGGGAAGTGAATTCCTTGCAAATGGCAGAAGGGCACATGTATGAACAGCACAGCGCTGCACAACGCAGCGCAGCGAGGCACAGCGACGCTCGCGCCGCCACATAGCGAATTAAAACAGCGACTGCACAAACACTGACCAACACAGATTCATCAAGGACAGGGCTGCCGAATAGCTTGGGCGCTGACAATTTCGAAGAGCGAACGTGACCGCCCAACCTGACAGGCTACAAAATAGCTTTACAAGCCCCGTTTGTGTGGAAAACCAGCGATTTTGATGCCAATGAGTTTGGGTGGAGGAGATGCAATTCCCATGTCACTCACAACATTACATTGTGAAAAATAAAAAAAAATTCTAATACATATAAATAACCAGCCAGATTCATAAAACATATCAATATAAACATGTGTTGAATTTTGTACCAAAGAAAAAAACCCCAAAACCACTAAAAACAATCATTGCAGCGTCTGCCATTGAAATGTATGGGAGAGCGGCAGGTAGCGCCAGGTAATACGTGTCGCTGTGAAGGAATTTGCAGCGGCGCTGTTCGGGCCAGCCGGCTTCATGATGAATGCCGCGCTAGCCGTCGCTCTCACCGGCGCTAGCCTCATTTAGCTTGATAAATGCGTCATTGTGACCGCCGCCGGGCGTACTTGAGTCGGTAGTCGCCGTTAGCTGCCGCTACCTGGCGCTCGTCAGACACTACCTGGCGCTATCGCTTGATGAATAAGGGCCTTAATCATTTTCTATTTTTTTTTTATTTGATCAACCAATAACTAATTATTTAATTATGAACTTACAGTACCCACTATTAATATACACTAATTTATAGTATCTAACTTTCTAATGAATTGCCCCCCTACCAAAATTTTAATAAAATTATTGTTTATTTATTAGATCAATCAATAATTTATTATTTAATCATTAATTTATACTATCCACTATTAATTTATATTATCTACAATTATTTAACATGTTCCACTATATTCAGTATATCATATTGGTACTTCTTTATTTTTTTTTCCATGATAAGTTATCATCCTACTACTTTTAATCTGTGATAATACATTCTATCACATGTAATGATTCAACTAACCTTTGTGTATCCACAGCGCACCTACACCAATCTTTTTCCTTCTAGGGCTACACCTAAATTGAAATTGATTAACACACCACAATTTTTCCTGGGAATCACAGGTTTTCCTGCTGTAGGAGCCGCTCATATTATCCAATTGCGCTTTATCCTCAAAACCAACTTGTACTATCTATATATATATATATATATAATCTATCTATTTATCTAATTAATCTATCTTTCTAATTAATCTATCTATCTATCTATCTATCTATCTATCTATCTATCTATATATCTAATTATAATAAATAATATTTATAATATATATATATATATATATAGTATAACATTTACCTCTTTTTAAATACATATACACTTATTTTTTCCTTCACACAAACCCAGTATAACCTTTTCACACAAGCCCAGTATAACCTTTTCACACAAACCCAGTATAACCTTTTCACACAAACCCAGTATAACCTTTTTACAATTTTACCATTTATTCATATTTAATAATATATATATATATATATATATATATATATATATATATATATATATACTTAAATCTAAGTTCCCCCACACAAATATAACTCTTCTATTTATATACGGAATTTATAAACATGATTCCCCTTTTTCCATACACAAGCAGGATCCAAAATAGAGTACAAACACAATACTTTTATATGCGCAGAATCTCTGCAGAGTCGGGTGCACAGGTGAACACTTAATTACAATACCTTGTGACATTTGTATAATAATCTGTTACATATACATAGCCTGAGAACGAGCTCTGTGCAACAGCACAGCCTCCTGGCACCATCTTGAAACTCTTTACAATGCTCATTCATTCTTTCAATGTTTGATTTTTTATATATGTGAATACATTTTTAACTGTTCATTCATTCTTTAAATGTTTATCTATTTATTTTATGCTTATTCCTTCACGCCTGAGGAAAAACATACTCCAAGCAAACACTTATCTTAACAAGAAACTAATAATCCGCAAACAGGAAGAGCAGCTCAGTTGAGACTGATAAACAGAGCCACTGCATCAGCCCCGTTAATTCACAACAGACTCGCTGACAGCACACCCAGCTGATGACTAATTTGCTGCTCTCTGGAAACTACAAGCAGAGAACTACGCCTCCCATGATCCTCTGCCTTTCTATTTATTCAGCACACAACCCACCTGAACAAACTAATTGAACCGGAAGACGTTCTTGAAGAAACCCGCGTCGTTCTACACTGAGAAGATACTTTCAGAACAGCGACAACAATCCAGACTGTTGTAGAGGACTTTTGGAAACGTATCCCTCTATTCCAGGTATTTTAGTTTATTTTCTAGTGTTTTTATAGTGTGTACATGCCGGCATGGTGGGAGCGGGGAAGCCGGCCACATTGTCAGCTGTGCAACCCGGCTTCTGCAGCCCGCTGACAGTGCAGCCAGCTTCCTCTGCTCCCACCATACCGGCATGTAGGTAAGTGTGTGCTACATGCCGGTATGGTGGGAGCCGGGGAGGCCGGCTGCACTGTCAGCGGGAGGCGGAAGCTGGTTTGCACAGCTGACAGTGTAGCCGGCCTCCTCGGCTCCCACCAGGCCGGCCTTTTTTTTAAATTTCAGGAAAACTTCGATCGATCGAATCGCGGGGAAATTCGGATTCGTTCAGAATCGAATTTTTCCTGAAATTCGGAACGAATTCGGGTTTGTCCGGATCGATTCGCTCATCCCTAGGTGTATTCTCAATATTTTAGTGTGAAATATGTGCAAAACATTTTTTACAATTTGTTGTTTTTTTGTAATAGAAAATGTAAGTTTGTCAATAAAATCTTATTGCGTGTGAAATCCCCATTCGTCCTGGTTACAACGGTACCACATATGTATTAGTAGACACCCTTTCCTGCCCAGTAGACTCCCCCAAACTGAGACAGCGCTTTAGGAGATTTTCAGATAGAATACAAGTGTGCTAGGAGCTATGCGCACCTTGCAGTTTTTCAAGAAAAAAACTCTTTACATTTGAACCCCCCCAACACAAACTATATATTCTCTGGAAGTACACACCCCAAGCTTTTTAGGCATACCAGGCTTGTTGATGTAGGCACAGTTTTCTGGAAGCAATCCCTCATTTAATCCCTTACTTGCACAGGTTTTTCCTAAAAAAAGAATAAAAAGCAGAATCAAAGCCACATTTTCCTAAAAATATGAAAACAAGAAAAAAACAAGTTAAATCTGAAAAAGCAACATCTCCTGAACAGAACAATACATTACATGCATAGGTACTGTCAAGGGAAGAGTTGGCAAACACCCCAAAGTAAAGCATGCACGTAACAGTAATTTTACTTAAAAATTTCAACTCTGCAGACAAAGTGTGCACCTTGCGCTTTTTCTAGCAAAACAGCCCTTACATTTGGAATACCCCCCACAAACCATATAGTCCCAGAAAGTACATACATTAAGCTAAGTGTACCCAGCTTGTTGTAGTGCGCAAATCTTTCTGGAAGTAATCCCTCCAAGAATTCTTAGGTTGCACAGGGTTTCCCTAAAAAATGTATAAAAAAGCAGAATAAAAAACACATTTACAAATAAAATACAACTACTATCCACACTATAAAGTGTTAAATCAAGAAACAAATTGGCGGGGGACCCCATTTTTTGGGGAATTTTAAAGGTTAAAAACCCTCAAAAATCCCCCTAAAAATTATGTGAGGTCCCTCCTACCCAGCATTACCAGCCCAGGGACAAGCTATGGGGGCTTGTAGAACAGGACGCAGGCCTTAAGCCTTGTGAACTGGTCTCATAGATCCCTTACCAGTTCATAAAGGATTAAATGTAAAAAAAAAAACACACCGACACAGAGAAAACATATTTTATATATATCTTTTTTTATATATACTTACCTCCCATCCATCCTGGTGCACTGTGTCCCATGCTGATCACTTTGGCTTCTGCTCTTCTGCTGCTGCTGGAAGCCTTTTTAACCTGCTGGACGATAAAAAAAATGACATATGGCCCCCCCTTTTTTTTTAAACAGAACTTGTTGGCGGCTGAAGTGGAGGGGCGCCCTATTCCGAGCACTCTTCTGCAGCCAGAGGAGCCCGGGGTGGATCCAAGGCCCCCAGGATGAAAAGGAGATCCAGCTGGATCGAACGAGGGGGTCAGTTGACCCTAAGATAGCAGCAGGGGGAAAATCAGGCATGTAGATTCTACGTGCTTGGCACTGAAAGTGTTAATGAAATCTTGCGAGACACTATCTGCGTCTGCAATATATCAATGGCTGAAGATAGCCAACGCTCTGGGCTCGACCTCTCCTGGCCATGCGCTGGGCTTTTAAAAGTGTGTGCTAGCAAATGTGCTAGCAATCCCTAGCACCGGCTTGGAGCACCAGAATTACAGTGTATTTAACACTGGAAATACACACTGCCCGCACGGGCGCTGTAAAAAGGGAATAACCGCCATACAGCACCTATTGCTATCCCCAACTTTTTTGTTTTGGGGTGATGACAGCACATTTACAATGCGGAAACACCAGGAATTTCATTAGGGACATGTGAATGACATGACTCAGGTTTTGCATGGCCCAAATCGCAAATTTGAAGCGCAACCCAAAAGTGCAAAAAAAGGATAGAAAAACAATTCCAAACAGCCCAGGGATCCCAAAGCACATGCACCAGCCCAAAAAAAGTGGCCAAAAAATTACAACCTTCCCATCCCATTGAAATCTGTGGGATAAGACCACAGAGCACGTGCTGTGTGCCTGGTCTTATGTGGCACCCTAGGGAACACATCGTAGGACACTACCTGGCACTATCAGAGGTGCTATGGATTTTTAACTTGATAAATACACCTTTTGCACTGGGATCTAACATTCACTTGACATTCATCTGGCACTACGTGGTACTAGCGCTTCTTAAATAAACCCTATAGTCAGGTAAAACAGACTTTACATTTTAATACAGTGAAAAAAATATTATTTATCTGTCTAACTTAAAGCAAGCAAAACCAGACCTAGCATCTATAAGACGCTAGGTCTAGTTTGCATTCCACCAATGAGGCATCCCAATTTGGCATGCCCTGTTGTGTAAAACCCCCTCAATCACCTGATATGCCTCGTCATCAAAGCCCACAGCACATGCATGGGTGATGACGGAATCACTCTGGAGGAGAGGCACGCCTTAAAATATTTTTCAGGTATATTTATCTTATAATCATCAGACCTGTTTTTCCAACTAATCAATCCATTCGCAACAAATTGGTGTGATTGTTGCAATTTGATGATCAAACAATCTGTGATATGCTTCCAGCACAGCCACACAGCCACACCAGACTCAGCAGAGAGATTATACAGCTTTAGACATACAAAGTAGATCCAGAAACACACATCACTTCATTCTATTATGAAATTTAAAAACAAAAAAAACTTAAATATTTCTAGGTTGTTTACATGAAAAGAATTAAAGTCCCTGCCTGGGCATACATAAACTTTCTCCCACCTTATCCCCCTTGGGAACAGTGTATAATTAGCCATTTCAAATCTCTGATTATATGTAAATACCTTATTCAATCAAAACCCCTTTTTTGCTTCTTTGGGGTCAATAGGAAGGGCAGATTATGGCACAGCTTTATGAGTTATTAGCCAGCCATCCATGCTGTGGTCAAAAACAGCTTTGGGACCACTGTGACTTGTCAGGCTCAGTCAAGCTAAGAGCACCAAAGGACAGAGTGGCTGTTAGATCACTTTTTTGTGTGGTGTTGGAGAAATTATAATGAAAGGAGGGCAAACTTTGGAGCCCTGCTATGACTTTTTGGAAGAGAAAATGAGACAGGAATGAGCCGATTGACGCCTTATTTTTGCCTTTGGGTTTATAATCCCTTTAACCCTTTAAACGCCAGCCACGTAAAATTTACGTGGCTGCCTCCCCTGCAGTTAACCGCCAGCCACGTAAATTTTACGTGCCTGAATTTACCACTAATAGTATAAAAGGTAAATATAAAAGTCACTTACCTCACCCCTCGTTTGATTCAGCCGGGTCTCCTCTTTAAGATGGTGGGCTCCGATCAACCGTCGGACCTCCTCCGGCTTTTCTGTAAAAAAAATAAAAAAATAAAAATTACATATACTTACCTGCGTGTGCTCTGGCTCCCGCTGACTCTCCTCTTCACCTGGGGGGCCTCCGATCCCCCCCCAGGACTTACCGATCTTCAGGAGAGAGCCCGGGAGGCTCTCTCCTCTTTCCTCCTCGATGGCGGCCGCAATCTTGCCGCTAAGCCCCGCCCCTTGGGCGGGCTAGCGGGTGATTTGCCATTAACCCCAGCCCCCATTACCTGCCTCCCCAAAGGCCAGGGGGGGCAGAAGGGCCCGGGCCACCAAGTGGCTATGCGGGCTAGTAGCCTGCAGGGCCAGGGGCCACCAACGCTGGCCCCTGCACCCTGTTCTACAAGCCCCCATAGCTGGGTAGGGGAGACCCTACGTCATATTTGGGGGGGATTTTTAAGGATTTTTAACCCTTAAAATTCCAAAAAAAATGGGGGTTCCCCCCCTGGGAGGGGGGACCCTATGTCAATTTTTTTTTTTAATTAACCCCTTATGTCCTGTCACCCAGCTGGTAATAAATGCTTCCAGAATTTTGTGGTGTGGTGTGTTTTTTTTTTACATTTAAAGTGGACCAACACCCAGGATTGACTATTCTGGGTATTGGTCCTTTCCCCTGGGGCATCCCAATTGGGGATGCCCTGCTGTGTGAAACCCCCCCCGATCACCCACAATAACTCACCTCACCCAGGTCCTACCGTGCATGTGCGGCCGCTCGTCCAATCAGCGCGCTCAGAGCGGCTGAGTTATGGACGTCTAAGAGACATCTAAGCTCAGCCGCTCTGAGCGCGCTGGTGGCCGCATCCCCCACTTCCCTCTAACAGGGAGCATGCCCGCGCCGGCCATTCATAAATTGCCGCCCTGGGCACACGTCCTGCTAGAGGGATAGCGGGGATGCAGCCCGCGCATGCGCCGTAGGACTGGGATTCAAGTAAGTGGTAGCGGGTGTTCCGGGGGGGTTTCACACAGAGGGGCATCCCGATTTTGGATGCCCTGGGGGGAGGGAATAGAACGGTCCAGAAATCTTATAGATTCCCGGGCCGATCAGCCCTGGGTGTTTGTCCACTTTACCCATTGTGAACTTGTAAGGAGTCCATGAGACCCCTGTACCAGTTCACAAGGCTCGGGAGCTGTCAAGTCACCTGCGGCTAGCTGGTGAGGGGGGGCAGAAGGGCCCGGGCTGATTTAGGCGGTGCGGGCTTGTACTTGGCAGGGCGGGGGGCCACCAAAGCTGGCTCCTGCGCCCTGTTCTACAAGCCCTGCATAGCTGATTCCCGGGCTGGTTATGCTGGGTAGGGGGGACCCCATGTCATTTTTATGGGAATTTTTAAGGGTTTTTAACCCTTTATAGTGTGAAAGTGTGAATTGTAGTTGTATTTTATTTGTACATGTTATAAAGTGTTTTTTCAGTTTGGACAGTTTGAACAGTAACAGGGGACTACCGATACATAAGTGGTACCGTTGTAATCGGGAGAAATGGGGCTTTCACATGCAATATGGTTTTCTTTAATAAAACAAATGTTTTATTTGAAATAAAGGAGACAATTTTCTAAAAAAAAATGTTTAAATTGTTAAACTGTTAAAAAAAACAGTAAAAAAATTGCAAACAAGACATTTCATGTTAAAGCCTAAACTCTGCCACAAAAACAAAATATATGATTTTCCTGGAAATTGCTGCAAAAATCACAGTTAAGCATAGTGCAAAATGGTGAAAAATGACCTGTCAAGAGAAGGTGACAAAGCCTGGGTATTGTTCTGCTCGGGGGATTTTGTGTTTTCAGATTTAGCTTGTTTTTTCTTGTTTGCATATTGATATTTTAGGAAAACTCATTTTTTATTCTGCTTTATTATACATTTTTTAAGGAAACCCTGTGCGACCAAGGAATTCTTTGAGGGATTACTTCCAGAAAGATGGGCCCATTACAACATGCTGGGTATGCTTAGAAAGCTTATCATGTGTACTTTCACTTTTGTGGCGGGTATTCCAAATGTAAAGGGTTGTTTTGGTAGAAAAAGCGCAAGGTGCCACTTTGTCTGCAGAGCTGAAATTTTCAAGCAAAATTACCGTTGTTCACAAGCTTTACTTTTGGGTGTTTGGCAACTCTTCCCTTGACAGTAGCAATGCATGTTGGGTATCGTTCTGTTCGGGGGATGTTGCTTTTTTAGATTAACTTGTTTTTTCTTGTTTGTATCTGGTTTTCTCTAGAAAAATGTGGCTTTGATTCTGCTTTTTATCTTTTTTAGGGAAGCTCTGTGTAACCAAAGAATACATTGAGGGGCAACTTCCAGAAAACTGTGGCAACATCAACAAGCCTGATATGCCTAAAAAGCTTGAGGTGTGTACTTCCAGAGAATATATAGTTTGTGGGGGGTATTTCAAATGTAAAGGGTTGTTTTTATTGAAAAACTGCAAGGTGCACATAGCGCTTAGCATAGCTGTATTTGATCTGAAAATCTCTTAAAGCGCTGTTTCAGTTTGGGGGAGTCTATACCAATACATATGTGGTGCCGTTGTAACCGGGAGAAATTGGGATTTCCCACGCAATAAGATTTTATTGACAAACTTACATTTTTTATTACAAAAAAACACTACAAATTGTAAAAAATTTATTTTTTAAAAAATTTTTTGCACATATCTCACCCCAAAATATTAAGAATACACTTAAAAAATGACAAACAAGACATTTCTTGTTAAACCCCAGAAAAAAACAATATATCATTTTTCTGGGAAATACCTGGAAATCCCTTCAAAAATCACAGTTGAACATGCATAGTGCAAAATAGTGACAAAATGGTCTGGCAACAAAGTGTAACAAAAACTCCAGGTAGGCTGGCGGTTAAAGGGTTAAATGCCAGTCACATAAATTTTAGTTGCCTGATGACCCCCCTCCTCCCTTTTGTAGCAGAAATGAAAAAAAAACGTTCACCTCAGGTCGGGATCCAGCGGCACGGGTATCCTCTTGCCCGGGGGGCCTCCGATCCCCCCCAGGGTCTTCAGCAGGCATCAGAGGTTCTGATATTTGCCACCCCCCGCAACTTCTGACAGCTCAGCCGGCCACCAGTGGGAGAGGCTTTTATATTTGGAGCTGGGTGTCAAACTGCTCCTTCCGCTATAGAAGCTGCTTCCAGGACAAGCTGTCAAAAGTAGCCGGTGATTGTAGAGAGCATGTGTGGGGGTCAGGGGCCTCCTATCCTCTGTCTTCCACAACCAGCTTCTGCCGATCCCCAGCTCCCTGTATGGGACAACAGCACTGAATGGGAGGTTAGTAAAAAAGAAACATGTATTTTTTGTTTTAATTAATGACACTTCGCTCTGGCTGTGTGTGCTTTTTTAAATGTAAGCCTTTGTGAACTTCTAAGGGATCCAAAAGACCCCTATACTAGTTCACAAGGCTTGGGGGGTTGGCAAGTCACCTGCAGCTAGTGGGTCACTTGCCAATAACCCCCCAGCCCCATTACCTGCCTCCCCAAAGCCAAAGGGGGGCCGAAAAACTCACAGCCTGCTAGGGCTATGTGGGGCTGTAGCCGTCAGGATCAGAGGCCACCAAGGCTGGCCTCCACGCCCTGGTCCACAAGCCTCCATAGCTGGTGCCTGAGCTGGTTTTACTGAGAAGAGGGACCCCACACCATTTTTTTAAATATTTGTAACCTTTAAAATAAAAGAAAAAGCCTGTCCCACCAGCCCACGCCCAATAATTTTTATTCAACCCTTGAGAATGCAGATAGTAGTTATATTTTATTTGAAATTGTTATAGAGCACTCTTTTCAGTTTAAGGGGTCTCCTGGGGAGAAACAGGGATCTACTGATACATATGAGGTACCATTGTAATTGGAAGGAATTGAAATTTTAAATGCTATATGATTTTCTTTTAAAAAAAAATGTTATTTTAAAAAAGAGACAAATTAAAAAAAAACATTTACTTTTTTTCTTTAATTTTTATAGAAAACATTATGCACAAAACAAATTGAGAAACAAGATATTTCATTTCTGCCCCAAAAAACAATTTATAATTTTCTGGGAAATTTGGCAAATATCACAGTTAAACATAGTGCAAAATGGTGAAAAATGGTGAAAAATAGTCTGTTCGGTTCAGAGGACCTTGTGCTTGTAGATTTACACAACTTCACCAATGGCTCCAAACACTCTAGACCAAAAATATGACTATGCTGCAAGTTCACCAGATATGTTCCTGTGACCTGATCAGTACCTCTAAAACATACGATGGGAGGAAGGGAGGAATTTTCTTGTGCACATAATACCATCAGTATACTTTTATATTTTATATTATATTTTGGAAAGACGACCTCTGCGTAATAGGAGAGTGTATGACATATGTTTCTGCCTGCTAATCTTGAACCTTTTGGTAAGAATATTTCCTAAGGGTGACGGGCACAGTGTGGACTTTGTGCATGCGCACTGGGATTACAGCCTCTTTTGGATCATACCGAGGAGCTGCGTATTAGTTGAAACACTGAACTGTTTTTGCTCTGTGCTTATTTGGTTACATTCTATTGTGGACTGGTGGGATAAGTGGTCCAGCAAGTTTGAGCATTTTTAAAGACATAAAGTTATCTTCATATGTAATTGAACCATCATTATTGAGATTAAGCGCGGTGTTTTCCTGTATTTGATTTTATTTTAGTGTTTTATTCCACATACACCAGCAGCTCCCCTTCCTGCCGCCTAGCAGATGGATATCTTTTCTTTTTGTACAGTGGGGCAGGTGGATTTTGCCACACTGATTTCAAATAAAGAACCATCTGAGAGACGGACTAATCTAGAAGATGAATTTAAAGGTTTATATAAGTTGTTAAACAAGGAATTAAGATTAATTTGGGATATAGCCACCCTTGAACATTACTTGGCAAAAAAAATGGTACCCCAACAGCTCAGATGGTCTCTTAAAATATATGATGGAGACTCTAGTCCTGAATCACAAGATTACTGGTCCAATTTTTTCAATGAGTGTGGGTTATTACTATTAGAGAAACTTATCTATAAAAAAAAGGAACAATTAAACCTTCTAGACAAACAGAAGGATATTTTTAAAGAGAAATTAACCCCTCTCAGTGGTGAAACGGACTTCATCCAGCGTTCAGATGGCTTGAAAGAAAAATTGGGGAAGGATGAGACAACTATTAGACTAAAAAAGGTGAAAAAATTCCAGCGGGACCAATGGGATTACACTAACAATAGGGTGTTTAAATGGCAGTCAGAGACTGTTACACCGAGGGAAGAAACTCTCTCAGCGGTTACCATCAATAATTTGGGGCCCCACACTAGAGATTTGGGAAATAGGGAGTTCAATCATGCACCCCGAAACAATGAATTTAAACACCCCAGACCCAAAGATCGGACCCGTAGATTTGAATCAACTAGAGTGCCACCCCATAGGTACCCGGGCAAATATTTTCCGAGGGGTAATCATAGGACCCCTGAGGTAGTGAGAACTCCCTCTAGGGACTCTGCAACACTCTTGCCCCTTACCCCAAGGGCTCCCCAATCCCCTTTTCGGGTACAACAGGAGAGACCAGTGAACCCGCAAGACGATACCCCCCTTCGAGACAAGGGGAGACCTATGGAACAACGTCACAGATTCTCTGTGAAAAGGAAAGGGGGAGAAAGAGGGGGAAGCGAGGAGGAACGAGACATCAGAAGGCCAAGGTGGCTATAGGGACAGGTATTTTCAATTTAAGTTCTACTATTTTATCTCAAGATGAGTTGGCCATATTAGATAAAGGCCTTAAGTATGCACCCCCGAGGAATCTAAACAAGTTTTCCACATTCATCGATATTCACAAATATATAAGGAAATTGAATATAAAAAATTTTTTTGTGAATCAGATCAATAACCAGACTGATAAACATGTTGCACCACAGATGACTCCACCCCTTTTTAAACACACATCCTTGAGGAATAAATCCCTGTTTAATCCGCCTAATCTATCCAATTCCTCTGTGGACACTTTTAAGAATGTGGTGATTAGGGATCTAAAAAAGTTGGATGTGAATAGAAAACGGTGGCCAACGAATTGCTTTAGGGGTTTTCGAGGACTGGAGCAGAAACATGATCTGGTTATTAAGCCAGCTGATAAAGGGGGAGGGTTAGTGGTGATGAACAAGTCTGATTATCTAGCGGAAATGGCCAGACTTTTATCTGATGGGGAAACCTATGAAATTTTACCTACTGATCCCACTGATCAATATAAACGGGCCTTGGATGGATTGCTGGCTAGAGGGTTAGAGCAAGGAATTTTGACTCAGAAAGAGTGGGATTACCTTTCCCCCAAAGTGCCTAAAATCCCCACCATCTATCAATTACCTAAGATACATAAATCGCTGGTTAAACCTCCGGGCCGTCCAATTGTCAGTGGGGTGGGTTCTTTAACCTGCCGCCTGGGAGAGTATGTTGACTCTTTTCTCCAAGAATTGGTTGTCACATTGCCGTCCTATTTGAAGGATTCGAGCCAGGTGCTAGAGTTATGTAGCACCATAAGAGTTGGGGATGACTACATTCTGGCAACTTCAGATGTCACCTCTCTCTATACCGTAATCCCCCATGAGAAAGGCATTCTTGCGGTTAAACATTTTTTGAGTCAAGGCTCTACTTTACAAACTGCCCAGGTGGATTTCCTGATAGAATGCCTAACGTTCGCCCTTAAGCACAACTATTTTTGGTTTGGTAATTCATTTTACCTACAAAAAACGGGCGTAGCCATGGGGGCTAAATTTGCACCCAGTATGGCAAATTTGTATGTAGGATGGTGGGAGGCACAATTTTTACACTCCAAAGATTGGTCCAATCTAGTTGTATGGAAACGATACATAGATGATGTTTTCGTCATCTGGAAGGGGTCACAATCTGATTTGGATTCCTTTTTCCATGGGGTGAATGGGAATGATTTCAATCTAGAGTTCTCCACAGAAAGCAGTGAGCTATCTGTAAACTTTCTTGATCTAACGATCAAGAAATCAGGCTCTGCTCTGGTCACCTGTACATACTTTAAGGCCACCGATAGGAATGGTTATGTCCCTAGGGATAGCTGTCACCATCCTAAGTGGTTGGATGCTATCCCTAGGAGTCAATTTACTCGGTTGCGACGGAATTGCACTTCCTTGGAGGATTATGATTTACAATCTTCACTCCTGACGCAACGGTTTCTGGATAAAGGCTATAATGCCAATGAGACCTTGACACAGAGGAATCAAATTAGGGCTGTCGATAGGTCCTCCTTATTTAGCTCCACTACTAGGAACAACCATTCTTCTTCCCTTGATTTTGCATTTATTACCTCATTTAGTGCACAGCACAAAGTCTTGGGGCAACTTTTTTCTAAACATTGGCACATTTTGAGAAGTGATCCAAGCCTAGGGCCACTTCTGCCTGATCGTCCTAAATTAATTTTCAGGAAAGCACCCAATTTAAAAGATTTAATTACCAAAAGTTTTACAGATCCCCCCAAAAAATTGGGAGGGACTTTAGCAACCATGGAAGGGTTTTTCCGTTGTGGGTCCTGTATGGGTTGTAAACTACTTTGTGGACAACCGAAATCAGTGAAAACCTTTATTTCCCATCAGGGTTTGAAGGAGTTTCGGATTAATAAGTTTATCTCCTGTAATTCCACTTTTGTGGTTTATCTATTAATTTGTCCCTGTGGGCTGTACTATGTGGGTAGGACCACAAGAGAACTAAAGGTCCGCATTAGGGAACATTTGTATAACATCCGAAGGGGTTTCACCCAACATAGTCTATCGGCACACTTTAAAGAAAAACATAATTGTGACCCCAAGGGATTAACCTTTGTGGGGATAGATAGGGTGGAGAAACATTGGAGAGGTTCCCATTTAGTGCGAGAGGTTTCCCAACGGGAGACCAAATGGATTTTCCTATTGGACACCCTATCTCCTAAGGGCTTAAATGTTGAACTGGATTTGAATTGTTTCATAGATAGTGCTTGATTAATATACTGTGCACCATTTCAAATTTTAAATACATTTTTTATTGTATTTTTACATGGATATTTTGTTATATGTATATATGTTTATTTGGGCATAACAAGCTAATTTGTGCTCTTATTGTTGCATTGTGACTGGGTGGTGTTTCCCTGAGATCCCCACTGTTTTTTAAGCTGTTTTTAATCCCTTTTTGTAGTTTTAGTAATCTTTGACCTATGTTTATCTCTGCTGTAGCAGCTCTATTTATACGAGCTGCTTTTACTAGTGATGCATAATCCATTGCGATTCCCTGTAGTTTGGTGGCCTGAATATGTTTCTTCTATGTCCCAATTAATAATCGCTAGGGTAATTCCCTTGTGTTTTATTGTATGTTATTCCTTGCCGACTACCATTGTGCAGATTTGCTGGAGCGCTGTTTGCTATTGCTCGGCGCTCGATTATGCTGTCTGTCTCTGTTTGCTGGACGTCATTAGCAATGGATGTGATCGAGCATCCATTCACTGCACTGGCCATTGTGCATGATGCTTGCAGCACACTCTGAACCAAGCTTTGCTACCTTTCTTACACCAGGAAATGGAGGGGTGAGTGTGTTTTAATTTTTCTATATATTGGCCCCACTCTATCCACTCTCTGCCTTTGATAAAGTTGGATTTACCAATGAAACGCGTTAGGTAGGGGAGTGTGGGCTCTCTTGTTATTCCTTGTTGATTGGAGTGATTTTCTCTATTTCCCAACGACGGCCGCGTGTGGGAACTTGGGGGAACACCTCTCAGACGGGAAATCCTTTTATGCTATTAATCTACATTACTGTGTAAGTGCATATGAGTTTTATTAAAGCCTGAATCATTAACTGACAGAGTTGCACTAGATATCTTTTCTTTTCCTTTTTTGGTTTTTGGACTACATTGAGTCCAATGGTGTATAAAGACTGAAAGAGGACCTACAAGCATATATTTTGGAAAGACGACCTCTGCGTAATAGGAGAGTGTATGACATATGTTTCTGCCTGCTAATCTTGAACCTTTTGGTAAGAATATTTCCTAAGGGTGACGGGCACAGTGTGGACTTTGTGCATGCGCACTGGGATTACAGCCTCTTTTGGATCATACCGAGGAGCTGCGTATTAGTTGAAACACTGAACTGTTTTTGCTCTGTGCTTATTTGGTTACATACTTTTATATTTGTTTCCAAATTTTAAGTCACCAGAGTTATTGAATCAACTATTTTCCCACTCATCTTCATATATTGCTATGTTCAAATTGGATTCTCAGTTGGCTATATAGGAGGGCCTAATACCTGTTGATCTAGCCATCAAGATTTATTAAGTTAAGGAGATAATTCCTATAACCAAGGGATCATCTCAGTTTCCGATTTAATGACACATAGGGTTGAATCAGAGCCTGGTGAGAAAACTCTTCTTTTTTTAGGGGAGAAAACTGCCTTTCATGTTCTAGTGTAAATTTTCACCTGGCTCTTAATCAGCCCCAAGGTAGACAATGAAGGTGAATAGCTATTTTCTCTCCTAAAAAAAGAAGTACATTTTCTTACCAGGCTCTGAATCAACCCCATAGGGTCTGATATATCAAGCACTATGCGTACTATGTTCCAGACTATGCCACATTGGTGCAAAACATTTATATATATATTTTTTTTACACTGTCACACTT
Source organism: Gastrophryne carolinensis (assembly GCA_027917425.1). NCBI lineage: Eukaryota > Metazoa > Chordata > Amphibia > Anura > Microhylidae > Gastrophryne > Gastrophryne carolinensis. The sequence goes on along the minus strand of CM051239.1, from coordinate 190,109,694 downwards.
TGCTGTACTGCAAGAAACACATTTACTAAACATTGCAGCAACATGCAAAAAAAAAATCTAAATGATAATTTTCACTGATGTGGTGTAGTCTGGCAGATAGTGCTTGATAAATCAGGTCTATAGTGGGCATTTAAAAGCAATGAAAAAAAATAGCTTGAGCAAAATCAATTTTGAACCTGGAGATTATCTAAAGAGATAGAGCTGATTGGGAGGAAAGCTTTTCAATAGAGGTTAGGCCCTATTGTTGCCACTGACAAAGGGCTCATGTGGCCAGAAGGCAAGTCTGGATTCACTGTAAAGAATAGGAAGGGTGAATATAAGGATTTTAAGCCAACTTGTTTAATTGCTGTATGCCATATTAAGGGTGTGACTCAAGATGGGATTACTTATTCAGCCTCTACTTAGACAAGAGCCAGATAAGGTTCTGAATGCTGATGGGCTTACAACTATGTGTTTCAATATCGACCCATAAAGGCCTATTGGATTTAGCAAATTGGACAATCAGAAATTTCACATGCTTTGTAACAGTTTATTGAATTAGGAATACCCAGGGCAGCTGATGATTTCAGGATGTAAAGCATATTTTTGGAATTTTTTATCCCCACCACCCCCAAAAAAATGAAATATTTTGGATTGTAGAGCATTTAAAACCTTCGTGGAATTTTGATTGGTTAAACACAGAAAATATACATCAGTTTTAGAAGCAAAGTAATTTTAACAGCGGAAATTCTGCCTAGCCACAAAATATTTAGCTTTGACCATCTAATAAAGATTGTAGTTGGTATTTAATAGTGGAATAATTGTCTGAATATAGTGTGGAGTAACCACTGGTTATCCTAACCCTTAAATAATCAATGGCCTTAATATATCATTGGAAGTCAAAATTAAACTTTAGAGATTGAATAGTAGATAGTGAGAGGAAGGTATTAGCCCTTTAACCACCAGTCTACCTAGAGATTTTGTCACCCTATGTTGCCGACCATTTTTCACTATTCTGCGCTATGCATGTTTAACCCTTTAAGTGGCAAGCACTTAACACCTATGTGTTGGCTTGTCCAGGACCTAAGTGCCAAGCACGTAGCCCTGAGGGCTCGGATGGCTGCAGGAGAACCCCCAGAATAGCCCCCCCCCCACTTTGGGCGCGGGCCGCTGTTAAGTAAAAAAAAAATGATATTTACTCACCTGCGGCCGCGATGCCTCCCGCCGGGTCTCTTCTTCACCGAGGCGGCCTCCAATCACCCCCTCGGGCTCTTCCATGGTAAGGAGAGGGCGAGAATTCTCTCACTCCCTCACTTCCTCGGCCGCGACTGCTAGCCAACGACACTCACTGTGACATCACCCGGCAGCCTGCTTCTCTCACCCACACCCGAGATGATCAGTCGTACCGGGTGCTTCGAGGAGAGAGAGGTTTGAGGGGGAAGAGGGCTGTGATCCCTTGCCCCCTCCCCAGGCTCACTCTATCGCCGGGGGACAGAGGAGGAATGGAGGTGAGTAAAGAAAAAAAAAATTAATGTAATTTTTTAGTTATGTGCCTGTGTTTTTATTTTTACATTTAACCCTTTGTGAACTGGTAAGGGATCCATGAGATCCCTATACTAGTTCACAAGGCTGGGGGCTGGCAAGTCACCTGCAACTAGCGGGTGACTTGCCATTAACCCTGGACAGAATTAACCCCGGGCAGGGGGGCAGAAGAGCCCGGGCCCACAGAGGGTATGTGGGCTTGTAGGCTGCAGGGTGGGGGGCCACAAAAGCTTTCCCCTGTGCCCTAATCTACAAGCCTCCATAGCTGGTCCTGGACTGGTAATAAAGGGTAAGGGGGACCCCATGTCATTTTTTTAAGGGTTTTTAACACTTAAAATTCCTCAAAAAAATGGGGTCCCTCTCCCCTGGGAGGAGGGACCCTATGTAATTTTTTTTTTAATTAAACCTTTATCTTCTGTCTCCCAGCAGCTATAAAAGGCTTCCAGCAGCAGCAGGAGAGCAGAAGCCAGAGTGATCAGCGTGGGACACAGGGATGGATGTGAGGTAAGTATTAAAAAGTATTTAAAAAAATTAAATAAAGTATTTGTTCTGCTTGTCTCTGTATGTTTTTTTTTACACTTAACCCCTTGTTAACTGGTAAGGGATCCATGAGACCCCTATACCATTTCACGAGGCTGGGGGCTAGCAAGTCACCTGCGGCTAGCGGGTGACTTGCCAATAACCCCCGGTACCCCCAATTACCTGCCTCCCCAAAGCCCAGGGGGGCAGAAGAGCCCGGCCCATGGAGCTTGGCCCCTGCGCCCTGTTCCTACAAGCCCTGCATAGCTGGTCCCAGGCTGGGTAGGGGGGACCCCATATTATTTTTTTGGAGGGTTTTAAGGGTTTTTAACCCCTTATGTTTATAGTGTGGATAGTAGTTGCATTTTATTTGTAAATGTTATAAAGTGCTCTTTTCAGTTTGGAGGGTCTCCTGGGCAAGAATGGGGGGCTACGGATACATATGTGGTACTGTTGTAATCGGGAGAAATGGGGCTTTCACATGCAATATGGTTTTCTCTAATAAAGTAAATGTTTTATTTCAAATAAAGGAGACAATTGTCTAAAAAATATTTATTTATTTATTTTTTAGTTTTTGTTACACAATTTTTTTTTTTTAAAACAGTAGAAAAATTACAAACAAGATATTTCATGTTAAAACCTAAACTCTGCTGCAAAATATATATCTATAATTTCCCTGGAAATTCTGGCAAAAATCACGGTCAAACATGCCCCAGAATGGGGAAAAATGACCTGTCAACAGAGGGTGACAAAACATCAAGTAGGCTGGCAATTAAAAGGGTTAATAGTACCGATGCATGTTGGGTATTGTTCTGCTCGGGGACCCTTGCGCTTTCGGATTAGGTTGGTTTTTCTTGTTTGCATATTGATATTTTAGGAAAACATGTTATTTATTCAGCTTTTTTATACATTTTTTTAGGGAAACCCTGTGCAACCTAAGAATTCTTCGAGGGATTACTTCCAGAAAGGTGAGCCCACTACAACAAGCTGGGTAGTCTTAGAAAGCTTAACATGTGTACTTTCAGGGAATATATGATTTATGGGGATATTCCAAATGTAAAGGCTTGTTTTGGTTAAAAAATTGCAAGGTGCCCACTTTGTCTGCAGACCTGAAATTTTCAAGTAAAATTACCGTTATGCGCATGCTTTACATTGGGGTGTTTTCCAACTCTTCCCTTGACAGTAGTTATGCATGTTGGGTATTGTTCTGTTTGGAGCATGTTGCTTTTTGAGATTTTACTTGTTTTTTCTTGGTTTGCATATAGTTTTTTTTTAGGAAAATGTGGCTTGATTCTTTCTTTCTATTCTTTTTTAGGGAAACTCTTTGAAACCAAAGAATTGATTGTGTGATTACTTCCAGAAAACTACGTCCACATAAACAAGCTTGGTAAGCCTAGAAAGCTTAAGGCGTGTACTTCCAGAGAATATATAGTTTGTGGGGGAGTATTTCAAATGTAAAGGGTTGTTTTTATGGAAAAACTGCAAGGTGCACATAGCTGTTTCAGTTTGATGGAGTCTCCTGGTCAGGAAAGGGTGTCTACCAATACATATGTGGTACTGCTGTAATCAGGAGAAATTGGGGTTTCACACCCAGTAAGATTTTATTGACAAACTTACATTTTTTTATTACAAATAAACACTACAAATTGCAAAAAATAGATTTTTTAACATTTTTTTTGCACATATTTCACCGAAAAGTATTGAAAATACACAAAAAAATCCATGCAAGGCATTTCATGTTGAAGCCCAGACTCTGCTGAAAACAACAATATATAATTTTCCTGGGAAATCCATGGAAATCCTTTCAAAAATCACAGTTGAACATGTGTATGCGCAAAATAGTAAAACATGGCCTGGCAACAGAGGGTGACAAAAGCTGCAGGTAGGCTGGAACTTAAAGGGTTAAATATGATTTTTGAAGGAGTGTCCAGGGATTTCCCAGAAAAGTTTTAACGTGCTAGATACTTTCAAGGGTAAGGTTGCCAACAGGCAATGATATAATTTGTATCATGCACATCCTGTCAGGTCCTGTGGGACACCCGCCTTCTGAGTAAGTCCGCAACCCCCAATCTCCGCTGCTAGCTTCACCTATAGTCAAGCCCCTGTCTGCCGGGATGCTTTATACGCCTCACTGGGCACGGTTGCCACTAGGACTTCATAGCACAAAAGATGCGGACTTACGAGGAGGAAGGCGGATGAACCAGGAACGAGATTGGGCAAGGTCGGGCAAGCAGGGGTCATACATGAGAGATCAGTCCAGACAAGCATGGTACCAAAGGATGAGACGGGAGAGTAGTCAAAGTCGAGCCAAGGGTCAAGCCGGAATGTCACGGGTACGCAGTACAAGGGAGCAGGCAAAATCAGAGTCAGAAACAGGCAATGGTCGGTCCAGGCGGCAGTCACGGGATGGTCAATACACAGCAAGATCAAACGGAAAGTACAGATACGGATAATCACACCCAGCAGCACGCTATCATGGGCAAGGAACAACTGCGGGGAACCAGGCTTTATTGGGGGGAACTGATGGGATTGGATGGAAGGGAGTAGCTGATTGGTGCACATGAACAACCTTGGGCAGATTGCGGCCGCCTAGTGGGGACGGAGGCAGACAGGTGCCGGAGTCCACGCCGCCTGCAGACGCCGCGGGACCAGCAAAAAGGTGAGTTGTTCGTGACACATCCCTGGTACAATAGTTGATAAATTTGCTGCATACAGGAGACCATCAGTACATATATTATACAACAAAGGGATCACATATGTGCACCATATACATGGGAATATGTAAAATGTGAATTGTATTTGGCCTTAAAGTTGGACCATTCAGACACATAATACAGAGGTGACCACTATAACAGATTCCAAAAAAAGTATTTTATACAGGCAGCAGTGTCTGGCATGTGTTACAAGAAGTATATAACAAAAATATAATAATAATCATATGTACACAATCCACTTGGGAAGCTGACAGTAGGTTTTATACAATGTATAGTTCTCTTCATTATCTCCATTAACTAACAACTGCACCAGCAGGGCTAAAAAAATGTCTATATAGAGGGATACTATGAAGTCCCTAATGCAGGGGTAGACTGCCTCCCCACATGCAATATTTATATCCCTTACTATGCCTGATTATGGGACGATAGTTAGATACATCGGCTGAAATCTACTTGTTCATTAGGGCCCAATGGGGCCTCATACTCACCTAATCCCAGGATCCTGTGCTGTTCAAATGTGTCCTTGAGTAGCGGCATACCCCCACTATGCGTGCCTCACTGGCAGACCAGCAGAGAGCAGGGATACTGCTGGCGTTTGAACTGCGAAGGATCACAGAATTAAGTGGTTATATGATTCAGGCTATGTGGGGTTTCTCAGGAATTTGGACTGTGCAGTATCCAGATCAAGATGCCCCCTAGAACTTTCTATTTTGACTTTAAAGTGGACCAAATTCTGAGCTTTTTAGTCTGCCTATCTGATTTGGAATTCCTGTGTGTGTGAAAATCAGCCGATTGCCATAAAAACTCACCTTTCTGGCAGTCTCGCGCCACATGCACAGGCTCTTGTCCAATCAGGGCTGTATGCTGTGTCATGTAATGCACAGAGGACAGGGAGCAGACAGCAGAGGCCTGGGGATAAGCATGACTGCACATTTTCAGCTGTAGTCATGTGACTGGTGGGGCAGTTACTTTTTTATCTGGGGGTGGGATTTGTTGGTCTGATGGGGTTGTGTGATGATTAAAATGTTGTTTTTCAGTGAATGAAGCAGTCATAATGGGTTTTGCAGTTCTACAACAGTGCAGTGCAGTTGTGTATTGATCAGCAATACTGTCAGTTTCTGACTAAACTGAGGAGGTCGTTGGTGACATGTACTATGTACTATGTTTTACTTAAAATGCTGTAGGCATCCATCTCATGTGACATTCCTTCATGGATTCCTCCCAACCACCCCACATTGGATGGATTAGTCCTGGAATCATATTGCCTTCCCTTGGTAGGTAACAGCAGGATGGTTGACAGGTATGCACCACAATTCAAGTCAAGCCCATTCTGTGGAATTTTGTGTCACCCCCCTCCCTCCCCACCATAGGAAACAGCCAAATGCGCTCCTGTGTAGTCATTAGGGTTGATTCAGAGAGGCTTAAAAACATTTTCGTTTTTTATTTGTTCTGTTCACTTTTTGTTTTGTTTCCATTGGCGTATGTGTGTACGTATGATTCTAAGCCAGCATCGGGAGCCTTCTGTTAACTGTTTGTCGCTGCGTACTCCAACGAGAATTTCATTGTTCTGCTTTCGTTTTTCGTTTACGTTACTTATGAAACAACGTAGCCTCCCATTTTTTGGCTTTTTCCCGTTAGGTTCTGCATTCCGCTTTCTATAAATATATTTCTATAAACTCACGCATGCACACACCTAAATTAACTCATTCATGTCCCCGTCTCAACTATTCTCTCACTCACTTCTGCTACAATGCTTACCTCAATTCCTTTGCGGTTCTCTTTTTCTTCACTTTGCACTATTAATGCTTACCTCAATTCCTTCACGGTTCCCTTTTTCTTCACTTTGCGCTATTAATGCTTACCTCAATTCCTTCGCAGTTCCCCTTTTCTTCACTTTGTGCTAATAATGCTTACCTCAATTCCTTCGCGGGTCCCTTTTTATTACTTTGCGCTATTAATGCTTACCTCAATTCCTTTGTGGTTCCCTTTTTCTTTACTTTGCGCTATTAATGCTTACCTCAATTACTTTACAGTTCCCTTTTTCTTCACTTTGCTCTATTAATGCTTACCTCAATTCCTTTGCGGTTCCCTTTTTCTTCACTTTGCACTATTAATGCTTACCTCAATTCCTTTGCGATTCCCTTTTTCTTCACTTTGCTCTATTAATGCTTTTCTCAATTCCTTTGTGGTTCCCTTTTTCTTCACTTTGCGCTATTCCTTTTTTTTTCTTATAAAGTTTTCCTGTAAGTAAGCCTTAATGTATATTTGTTTTACATAAAAGAAGACAGAAACATGTTTTTTATTTTTGACTTGTTCTGTTCACTTTTCGTTTTGTTTCCATTGGCGTATGTGTGTACGCATGATTCAAAGCGGCATCGGGAGCCTTCTATTAACTGTTCGTTGCTGCGTACGCCAACGGGAATTGTCATTTTTCTGCTTTCGTTTTTCGTTTACGTAACTTATGAAACAACGTAGCCTCCCATTTTTTGGCTTTTTCCAATGTAGCCTCTAACAAAATATTTAAGTGTCCCGTTAGATTCTGCATTCCGCTTTCTATAAATATATTTCTATAAACTCACGCATGCGCACACCTAAATTAACTCATTCATGTCCCCGTCTCAACTATTCTCTCACTCACTTCTGCTACAATGCTTACCTCAATTCCTTTGCGGTTTCCTTTTTCTTCACTTTGCACTATTAATGCTTACCTCAATTCCTTCACGGTTCCCTTTTTCTTCACTTTGCGCTATTAATGCTTGCCTCAATTCCTTCGCAGTTCCCTTTTTCTTCACTTTGCTCTATTAATGCTTACCTCAATTCCTTCGCGGTTCCCATTTTCTTTACTTTGCGCTATTCCTTTTTTTTTCTTATAAAGTTTTCTTGTAAGTAACCCTTAATGTATATTTGTATTCTAAGTATGTCACACACCCCGCTTAAAGAAATTCATAACATGTGGGTAATACTGACCTGTAGAGGGCGATATGCAGAGATGCCAGGAAAAAAGAGAGCCCCTCCCGGTCCATAAATACCTGGGACCTCCCACTCATTACCCAGTCTTCATCTCTGCAGACGGCGAGCAAGTCAGAAGTCTCCTCCTTGCATAGGGGGATTTCAGGTAGCCGGGATGACTCCCGGCCCTTTAGTTATCTATTTCCGCCTGTATCTTTTTTTTTCTGTTACCTCATGCCTCCCAGCCTAGGCTGACGATCCGGGTGAGGGTAGAAAAGCACCCTTGGTGCTTAAGAGCAAATACTCTCCCGTGAGACCCTATATTAGAGGGTAGGCGGTCATCCGGGACGGTGACCCCGGTTTGGGATGCCCCGTCCCTTGGCCTTACACTTTGGGTGGTCCCCCCCTTTGGGTAATGCCCCTCTCTCTAGCGGGATAGCGGAGGGTAGGAGCAGGGCCCCTTATTCGGTGTTAGGTCCAAATTTTGTAATCATTAATTCTTAATAATGTTTTAATGTATTAATTTATTAAATTATCCTCCCAATAGTTATTAACTTATTTATTACTTCATAACAGCGTGTATTTCTCTGTCAAAACGGCGCTGTGGCCGCCATTTTTATGCAGGCTTTCTCCCTGAGGTAAAAGTGGCGGGCCGGGCTTTAGGCACGAGCCGCGGCCTCCACCCTTCTATTTGGCACTGATGCGTCTTGGATTCTGAGAGAGGAGCAGGGCCGGGTGTCAGGGTCAAAGCCACGGCCCGCTCCCCTCCTTCTGTCTCTTCTGAGACCGGCGCCGGCGGTGCCGGCCTTTTTGCATTGTCATGGCGGAGGGGAGCTTCTCCCCTCACGCTTTCACTCTTGGGGGCGGGGCCGGGCTTTCCAGTGCTGCGGCCCGCCCCTGTGTCACAGGCACGGCTGAGGTGCTTTTCTCTGTGCCTGTTTCCTCAGAAGGAGCCCCCCTTCTCTCCTTAGAGATGCTCTTTACCTCACGGAGAGAGGAAGCTGTCTTCAGGACCACAGTGAGTGGCCCGCTGGGCCCCCTTCTGTCCCATCACCTATAATTATATATTTTTATGTCATATATATATATATTTTATACTCCGCTTTTCTTATTAGCCTTTTTTATTATGTCTTTCAGATATAACCTACAGTGGTGTTAGGGGGTTTCTCCCGGTCCTAGGGTCCCTGGGTTCTTAATTGGCTTATAGCAAATCCTCCCACTTGGGACATTAAAGGGGCATCCCGGGTTGCTTATATGCCTAATTCCCTCGGTCATTGCGACCAACTATAAGTTCACCTTATGGAGGCATCCCCGGATACTGGGCTCGGGCTCCCCTCGGGGCAATCCCGGAAGTGTATGGGGTGTGGGGCATCCCTTACTGGCGATGATGTATATCTGTGTATACCATGCGCACAGCAGACTATTACGCGGCAGTCCGGACCCCAGGCGTCTGGTTCAGCGCCGCCGGTCTCTCCTCCCCCCCTCCCAGTTTGATCCGTGCCCAGTCTGACGTTGTCATGGGCGGGCAGTTGCAATCGGAGATGTGTGCCCGATTGGCCAATCTTGAAAAATTATTCTCCAGCACGGTCACCAGAAAGGCTCCGGCTAAGAGAAAGCACTTGTCGCCGTCTTCACCGGCGGCCGACTTGGATGATCTTGATAATCTGGACTGGTCTGATTACTCCCAACTTGAGGAAGGGGAGGTATATGAAGAATCAGATAATTCAGACGATCAGCAGTTTGTGGGTGCTGATACCGAGTGGGGCTTGGGGAGGTCTTCGGATACTCCTAATGTCCTGGCTCAGATGTTTGAGGTTTTGGCTATTTCTCCTCCTGAGGTGGTTCCACAGCAAAAGGGGGAATTTTTCGAAGAATCCAGGCCGCGCTTGGAATTTCCTAACCAAAAGCATTTTGATGGGATTATTGCTAAGGAATGGGAGAGGCCTGCCCGGCTCCCAGGTGTCCCTCAGGGTTGGGACAAAAAATATCCCTTTCCCTTGGATACGGTTAAGCGTTGGGCGTCCCCTCCCGAGGTGGATGCATAGATTCTGGGTTTATCCAACACTACTGTTTTAAATTCTCCTGATTGCTCCACGCTTAAAGATGGTGAGGATAAACGCATTGACCAAATGGCTTGTCATGGTTTTGCCAGTGTTGGGTCAGCCATGAGGCCGGTTTGTGCTTCAGCGCTGCTGGTGGTGGCTACCAGGTCGGTGGTCAGGGACCTGTTGACTTCTTCTGGGTTAGATCCGGATAGTGACGAGTTCCTTGGCCTTAAAAGGTGTGAATTGTTTTTGTCATTTGTACTAGCCACCTTGGATGACACACTGATGATGTGTGGCAGAACGTCGGCTCTATTGGTGACTATTCATCGTTCGCTTTGGTTGCGCCAGTGGGCGGCTGATTTTGTGTCTAAAAAGTCGCTGACCGCTCTTCCCTTTGTGGGATTACGGCTCTTTGGTGAGAAGTTGGATTCAGTTGCCAAGGGTGGTAAGTTACCTCAACGCAAAAAACAGCGTCGTCCCTTTCGGGGGGCGGGTTCCTTTGCTCCTTCCTTTCGTGTGGCTAGAGCTGGCGGAGGAATTGTTTTCCCCGCAGCCAGAGGAGTTTCCTGGAACAGGGGCAGAGGACGTGCCCGCCCAGGATACAGCTGGGGCTCTAAGCCCAAACCCACTGCCAAGCCAGCTCAGCAATGAGGGGGCGCCCTCACCCATGTGGGTGGGGGGACGGCTGCAACACTTCTCCCAGGTCTGGGACCGGGAGGTCTCGGACAGATGGATCCGGGAAGTGGTGACTTCCGGCTACAAGCTGGTGTTCGAGCTCCGGCCCCCTCCCAGATTCCTCAGGTCTCGGGTGCCTTCGGACCTTCTGGCCGCGCAGGAGCTCCAGGCGGCAGTAAAGAGTCTGTTGGATATGGCAGTTATTTGCCCAGTGCCCCCCTCAGACAGGGGTCGGGGCTTTTATTCCAATCTGTTCACGGTGCCCAAGAAGGACGGCTCGGTTCGACCCATTCTGGATCTAAAGATCCTCAACAGGTTCGTCCGTCCGCGGAAATTTTGCATGGAAACGTTGCGTTCAGCTATCCATTCTCTTCGGCAGGGGGACTTTCTGACGTCCGTAGACATCAAGGACGCCTATCTGCATGTGCCGATTTTTCCAGCACACCAGAGATTTCTCAGGTTCGTGGTGGAGGATCGGCATTTTCAGTTTGTGACACTTCCTTTCGGTCTTACCTCGGCTCCAAGGGTTTTCACCAAGGTGCTGGCCGGGGTGATGGCTCTCCTCAGAGCCCAGGGTATTCGCATTGTCCCTTATCTGGACGACCTTCTCATTATGGCATCTTCCTTCAGCCAAGTGGTATTGGACACCAGAACTGTGGTGTCCACTCTGGAGAGATTCGGGTGGGTGATCAACTACCCCAAGTCCTCCCTTTCTCCGTCCAGGTTAGTGTCTTTTCTGGGAATGTCCCTGGATACTTCCCAGGCCAGGGTGTTTCTTCCTCAGTCCAAGGTTCTCTTGATTCAGGAGTTGGTTCGACTCCTCCTGTCTATCCCTCGTCCGGCCATCAGACTGGGGATGAGGCTGGTGGGATCGATGGTAGCCTCCTTCGAAGCGGTTCCCTTTGCTCAGTTCCACACAAGGACACTCCAGCTCCATCTGTTGGCGGCCTGGGACGGGGCGCCACTGTCGTTGGATCAGTCCTTCCTGATGACCCCCCGAGTTCAGTGCTCCCTTCAGTGGTGGCTGGATCCAATCAATCTGTCGAGGGGCAGATCCTTTCTGGCCCCTTGTTGGGAGACGGTCACCACGGATGCCAGTCTATCAGGATGGGGGGGTTCTGGAAGGATCGTCAGTTTCAGGGACTGTGGGGGCCTCAGGAGGCTCATGAGTCCATCAATGTTCTGGAATTGAGGGCCATCAGGATGGTTCTGTTTCGCTTAACTCATCAGTTGCAAGGATTGCCGGTTCAAGTCAGGTCGGACAATCGGACGGCGGTCGCCTACATCAATCACCAGGGAGGGACTCGCAGCAGGAGTGCCCTCAAGGAAGTGTCTTTGATTCTGGCCTGGGCGGAGACCCACGTCCCGTGCATTTCAGCAGTTTACATTCCGGGAGCGGAGACCACGGAGGCGGACTCTCTGAGCAGGTTCTCAGCTCGCCTTGGGGGAATGGTCTCTCAGCCCCAAAGTGTTTTGCTTGATTTGTCTCAGGTGGGGGGCCCCGGTGGTGGACCTCTTTGCCTCTCGTCACAATCACAAACTTCCGACATTTGTGTCTCTCTCACAGGATCCACTGGCTCTGGCAGTGGATGCCATGTCTCTGAACTGGAGGGATCTGGGGTTTCTGTATCTGTTCCCTCCGTTTCCCTTGGTGGCCAGAGTGGTACGCAAGCTGGCCCTGGAGGGTGCGTCAGCAATTCTGGTGGCTTCAAGGTGGCCAAGACAGGTTTGGTTCGCAGATGTGGTAAGGTTAGCAGAGGATCAGTTCGTTCTGCCCCTGCTGCCGGATCTGCTCACCCAGGGTCAACTACGTTATCCCAATTTACCAACGCTGGCTTTGACGGCGTGGCTGCTGAAACCTCCATCTTGAAGGAGGAAGGTCTTTCCGATGCTGTGATTCGAACTCTCATTAGTGCTAGGAAGCGGTCTTCCTCTAATATCTACTATAGGACTTGGAGGTCTTATATTGATTGGTGTGAGATCAGGGCGTTGCTTTGTAGGGAATTTTCCATCTCCAGAATCCTGGAGTTTCAACATGGTCTGGACCTGGGGCTCCAGCTTAGTACTCTGAAGGGGCAGGTTTCTGTCCTGGCGGTGTTCTTTCAAAGGTCATTTGCCCTACATCCTTTGGTTAAGACTCTTTTCCAGGGAGTCACGCACATGCGGCCTCCTAGAAAACCTTTGCTCCCTGTTTGGGATTTGAATTTGGTTCTTTCTGCTCTTCAGGATTCTCCTTTTGAGCCCTTGAATGATATTGCCTTGTCTTCACTTACGCAGAAGGGGGCCTTTTTGGTAGCCATCACTTTGGTTAGGCGTGTCTCTGAGTTGCCGGCTTTGTCCATTCAAGCCCCGTACTTTGAGGGGCATCAGGACAAGGTGGTTTTTCGTTTCAAGTCCGATTTCCTTCCTAAGGTTGTTTCTGCCTTTCACCTAAACCAAGACATTGTTCTGCCCTCTCTGTGTCCTAATCCCAGCAATGACAAAGAGAGGGCCCTGCATTCTTTGGATGTGGTTCGTGTTGTGAAGTATTATTTGGAGGTAACGTCTTCCTTTCGTAAGACGGATGCCTTTTTTGTGGTGCCCTCCGGGCCCCGAAAAGGCTTGGCGCCTGCCGAGTCTTCCATTAGTAAATGGATCCGTCAGACCATAGTTGGGGCCTATTCTGCCAAAGGGAAGGTACCCCCTTTTCGTGTTACTGCTCATTCTACTCGTGCGGTTGGGGCGCCCTGGGCTTTTCAGCACCAGGCCTCTGTTGAGCAAGTTTGTAAGGCTGCTACTTGGTCTTCTGTTCACACTTTTTCCAAGTTTTACAAGGTTGATGTTCGGGCCTCAGCGGATGCTGTGTTTGGCCGCAAAGTTCTGCAAGCTGCAGTGGTTTAAGTTGTGCCTTGTTGCCTTGTTTTGGATCCCCGCCCTTTATGGACACTGCTGTTGGATGTCCCACACGTTATGAATTTCTTGAAGCGGGGTGTGTGACATACTTAGAATAATACCATTTTGTGAATACTCACCTGTAAAATGGGTATTATAAGTATGTCACACACCCCGCTTCACCCTGCCCTTTTGTATTCTGGATCTTTTATATGGTGAACTTTGCGTTGTTATGCTTTGTGTTGGGCTCTTCCTGGTCCCTTACCTTACTGCTGTTCTTATACTGGGTAATGAGTGGGGGGTCCCAGGTATTTATGGACCGGGATCCTGGCATCTCTGCATATCGCCCTCTACAGGTCAGTATTACCCACACGTTATGAATTTATTGAAGCGGGGTGTGTGACATACTTATAATACCCATTTTACAGGTGAGTATTCACAAAATGGTATTTTTACATAAAAGAAGACAGTAACATGTTTTTTATTTTTGACTTGTTCTGTTCACTTTTTGTTTTGTTTCCATTGGCGTATGTGTGTACGCATGATGCAAAGCCGCATCGGGAGCCTTCTGTTAACTGTTCGTTGCTGCGTACGCCAACGAGAATTGTCATTTTCCTGCTTTCGTTTTTCGTTTACGTAACTTATGAAACAACGTAGCCTCCCGTTTTTTGGCTTTTTCCAATGTATTCTCTAACAAAATATTTAAGTGTCCCGTTAGATTCTGCATTCCGCTTTCTATAAATATATTTCTATAAACTCACGCATGCGCACACCTAAATTAACTCATTCATGTTCCCGTCTCAACTATTCTCTCACTCACTTCTGCTACAGTGCTTACCGCAATTCCTTTGCGATTCCATTTTTCTTCACTTTGCACTATTAATGCTTACCTCAATACCTTCACGGTTCCCTTTTTCTTCACTTTGCGCTATTAATGCTTACCTCAATTCCTTTGCAGTTCCCTTTTTCTTCACTTTGCGCTATTAATGCTTACCTCAATTCCTTCGCAGTTCCATTTTTCTTCACTTTGCACTATTAATGCTTACCTCAATTCCTTCGCAGTTCCCTTTTTCTTCACTTTGCGCTATTAATGCTTACCTCAATTCCTTCGCAGTTCCATTTTTCTTCACTTTGCACTATTAATGCTTACCTCAATTCCTTCGCAGTTCCCTTTTTCTTCACTTTGCGCTATTAATGCTTACCTCAATTCCTTCGCAGTTCCATTTTTCTTCACTTTGCGCTATTAATGCTTACCTCAATTCCTTTGCAGTTCCCTTTTTCTTCACTTTGCGCTATTAATGCTTACCTCAATTCCTTTGCGGGTCCTTTTTTCTTCACTTTGCACTATTAATGCTTACCTCAATTTCTTTGTGGTTCCCTTTTTTTTCACTTTGCACTATTAATGCTTTTCTCAATTCCTTTGCAGTTCCCTTTTTCTTCACTTTGCGCTATTCCTTTTTTTTTCTTATAACGTTTTCCTGTAAGTAAGCCTTAATGTATATTTGTTTTACATAAAAGAAGACAGAAACATGTTTTTTATTTTGGCTTATTTATTTATTTTTGCCTTTTCCAAACGGTTTTATTTTAAATGTGTTGCTTTATTAGCAAATTTGTTTTGTAACATTTTAATTTGGGGGTTAAATTTTAAAAAATTTTAAACATTACAAATTTCAATAAAACTATGTACAACGCAATGGCAGGCCCCAGATAATTATTCAGTGATCCCTATCGAAGCAGCCAGCTCCTGGATGTCGCCCACCAGCTGAAACACAGTCGTGGTAAGTTGCAATAGTCTGGCCTGTCTTGTGTCTGTAAAAAAAAAAAAAAAATTATTGGTGTGCAAATACATATTTCACGGGGGGGGGGGGCGTGGCTTGACCGGCGGGCAAGATGGCAGCCTGAGAGCGGAGCTCGTGGCGGAGATTCCCGATAGCATTGCATTTCGCATCCCCAGCCGACCATGGGGAAGAGCAGCAGGTCGGGGTCGACAGGAAAGACTCAGAGGGTACCCCAGGCCCTGATCGGGAGCTCCAGGAGTGTGCAGGACATGTTTAAATTGAAGAGGCCGGACGACGCTGGTCGGCGCATGTCCAAAATGGCGCCCTCACTCTCACTCTCGCCGGACAGCTCCCCAGATAGAGCGAGTGTGGCCCCCTCCGAGAGAGAAGAACAAGATGTTGTGGCCCAGCTGAGTCAGCTTCCCACCCGGTCAGAGTTGCCGGACTTCGCGGGGGACATCAAGTCCACTATAGCGACGGCCATCGCAGATTTAAAAACCGACATGAGGGCCCTGGCGCGGAGTATGGATGGCGTGGAGAGAGGAGGAACGCACTAAACGCAGTTTGCGGTTGGTGAGTGAAGTCGTCACAGCGCACAACCATTACATGCTTAATGTGCACAGGCACTTAGAGGATCTAGACAATAGAAATAGGAGGTGCAACATTCGAGTGAGAGGAGTCCCAGAGACAGTAGGGCAGGATCAGATTGGGAGCGCACTGTTATCTATCTTCAATGCCCTCCTTGAACGCCCTCCCGATACCCCTATTGAGCTAGTTCGAGCTCACAGAGCACTGCGCCCGAGGAATTTGGGAGACGCGAACCCCAGGGACATTATTTGTTGCCTGCAAAACTTTGTCCTGAAAGAGGAGATCATAGCCAAGGCCAGAGCACAGGACGCGATCCAGTTTAACAATGATGAGATCCAGATATTTCAAGATCTCTCTGGCATAACTCTACAACATCGAAGGGCCCTGAGACCACTCACTTCGCTACTGCGGGAGCGAGGTATTCCTTATCGCTGGAGATTTCCTTTTGCCCTCTCCGCTACGGTGAACGGGAAAACTGGCATACTACGTGTCCCTGGAGACTTGGCAGATTTTTGTAGCTCCCTCCATCTGCCTTTGGTTTCGGTCCCTGACTGGTTTGCTGACTTTGCGATACCGGACTTGTTGACGGTCTCTCCTGGACCGGGAACACGGGGGGGAATCCCCGAAGAGGACCTCCCCGGCCCGCTCCCCTGGTGGCCTTGCAGACCGAATCAATCGTGGGCAACGGCAAGAAGGCAGAGACTGAGAACGCCCCGGCGCAGATCTGGAGAAGGGTGACATTCTGGAGCGCTGATTAAGGTCACCCAAGTGGCCTGTACCACACGCAGTACGGTGATGTTTACTCTTTTAGCACGCCTTGCTGGCACTTGACTAGCGCATCCCATTCTGCTATCGCGGCGAGGGCGCAGTTGGCTATCAGCGACGCGGTAGGGGATTTTACGCTAAGTATGGATGATACTGTATATGCTCTCTAGATAGGTTTTATTTGGGTTACCGTTGCTGAAGGCCGGTGGGCCCACTTTTTGATTCCTTGAAATCTGTGGCGGGGGCATTGCCTCAACGCACAGGGGGCGGGAGGGACGGGCCGGGGGGGTTATTATTATTGTTATCATTATCGTGAGCAAGGCACTTGAAAGTTTCCTAATGTGACAGACTGCGTTTGGGTGCCCTCCTCTTAGAGCCTGCTTATCATGACTCGTTTGCGGTGGAGATGTTCCTGGAGGGGGCAGCCTTCGCTTATTGTTATAAAGATGTTATATTTGCAGATCATATTCTAATTTTAAAATGTTATGCTAATAAGGTATTTTGAACTGTGGTTTAACTGACGGAAGTCAAGATGGGCCCTGGGTCGTTTTCTCATTTTCTCTTTTCACTTGTTGCAACCGGTTCAATGTTCATGGGAAGGGCTTTTAAGCCGAGTGTGGTGTGCGATGGACGGCTCCCCAGTGACCAGGAGGTGGCGCTCCAATCTCTATGAGGCTGGCTTAAACGTTGACTGAGAGGAACGGGCCGCCCAGGTTGTGCGCTATCAAGATGGGGGGAACTCCACCGGGCATAACACTGGGTCTTTTTGCTTGGGTAGAAATTGAGTGTCCTCTCGCTCTGCCTGGCTGACATCCAACCAATGCATTTAGTTCTGGGGTGGCGGTGAGGGAGCGGTTGGAGGTCAGAGAGGCGGCAGGAGCAGGTGCGCCCCAGGTTGCAAATACGGAATCTGGCATAGGTGAAATCTTTGCTACCGGGGAGTGGGGTGGGACGCCTGCAGCCGAGAACATGCCGCGCATACGTCGCTGGCAGGAGAGGAGCTTGTGGAGGAGGCGGCCTTGCCCTACCATTTAGCTGGTGTCCCATTTTAAGATTTAAGATTTTGGATGCTAGGTTAATTTTAGAAGCTTAGGCCTATATGGTATGGGAAGCATGAGGTCACTGAATAAAACTAAAATGAACCGGGGGACCCACTCTAGTGCGGCATAGTAGTTGAAATTTATGCATGCATACCGCAGAACATCCTGGCGGGCAGGACCCGCCTTCACATTGTAAGACTAACGAGAAGGATGACCCCGGGGTTGCTGTTTGGGGCAAGTCGGCTGGGGGGGTTTGGGTGCCTGAGATCGGGGTGACCCGTCACGAAATGTTGTTTTATAGTTTATAATATTTACTACCTTTCTTGGTTCAGATTACAATAAACAAGACTACTCTCAGGGCTCTGCTCGGGGGCTTGCTGCTGCCTGTTCCAGTCCTGCTCGTTTCCCCTAACATCTCCCTTGTCTCATTAAAGGAACTTACAAGATCCCAAGAGCTGGGGTTTTGCCTCTCATAGGACGGTAAGTATAGTGCTACCTCCAGGAGAGGGTGAGGGGAGTGGCCCTTCGGAGACGCTGGTGCTCCACTCCTGATCAGTTCCTTTCCAATTAAAGATCCTATCTGAAGGTCAGGTGGGTTGGTTGTAATATAGTTTTTTCTCCTTTCTTCTTGTTGTTGTTTCTTTATTTTTTCCTCTCCCTCTCCTTTTGGGGATCTGGCGGGGGAGGCTTTTTAGGTGTCAGTCTTATTCAACGCTATTCACCCTAGGATCCCTCTCTAACTGTACACCCCTTCTCTTGTGCTGTTATCTCTTTACTGTCCAGTCTTTCCCTTCCTTCTCTAACTTTCTTCTATAGGTGGGGGAGGGAGACCTGAGGTTGGAAGTCAGACTTTTAGCCCTAAAGGCTTCGGGGGGAGGAAGATGGACGGTCAGCTTAAAATCAATGTCATGTCCATTAATGCTAGAGGCCTAAATATACCGCAGAAAAGGCACTCCCTGCTAAGAGATCTTAAGAGACAGAGGATCCAGATTGCCCTGATCCAGGAGACCCATTTCCAGAAAGATAAGGTGCCGAAGCTGGGGGATAAAAATTATAATAGTCATTATTGTGCCCCTTCACCAATATCTAAAACAAAGGGGGTCTCAATTTTGCTTGCTAGATCGCTTCAGCTATCTGTGTCTGCCGAAAGTGTGGACAAGGAAGGACGATATATATTTTTGAAGGGCAGATTACCATCGGGGAAGCTTGTTACTGTCGCTAATATCTATGCACCAAACAAGGGTCAAAAGGGATTCATGCTAGCAACGCTGAAGAAATTGAGAACGTTTCAGGAAGGCATTTTGATTCTGGGGGGGGATCTGAATTGTGCACTAAATCCTTTGGTGGATACGTCAGATGCCAAATCAACTATCACTTATAGAGCCCTAAAACAGATTAAAGGCTCCCTTTCAAATATTCAAGCTGTAGATACATGGAGGTTGCTGCACCCCACCGGGAAAGACTACACGTTTTATTCCCCCATTCATGGCAAATATTCAAGGATAGATTACCTATTCCTTTCTCAAAGAGATTTAGATAAGTTAAAATCGGTCGAAATTGGATGTTCCTCTATTTCAGACCACGCTCCTGTAACCATGTGTTTGGAATTTCCCGAGGGGGTGCAGAAGGAGTGGCACTGGCGGTTGAACGGGGGGATTCTAAAGGATAGCAGGGTAGTGGATAGGGTCAGGGAGAGTCTGTTACACTTTTTTAGGGAAAACATATCGGAAGACTTGAGTCCATTGACAGTCTGGGAGGCCCATAAGTGCACAATTAGAGGCATTTTAATCCAGGAAGGGACGAGACTTAAAAAGGAAAGAGTTGCCAAATTAGATGACTTGATTAGACAAGTGACTTTGCTAGAAGCCAAACATAAAAAATCATTGCTAGAGGCTCACCTCAAGGAACTCGAGGAGAAAAGGAGGGAACTTAAGGATTTAATGGAAAGAGCAGCCAGAAGATCATTTACATATAGGAGCGGTCTATACTATGAGTTGGGAAATAGACCGGGATACCTGCTGGCTAGGGCATTGAATCCCAGAGGTGAGAGGAATAGGATAGAAGGGATACGAGATAGCAAGGGTACACTTCACCAGAGGGATAGAGATATTGCAGAGCAATTTCGAGCCTACTACACAACATTGTATAACTTACCAAGCCAGGGGCAGGGGGAGACCCTTCGGGCTAAGATGCTGTCTTATGTGAAGGATTCTGGAATGCCATGCTTGACAGAGGAATCTATTGCTTTACTAGAAGCCCCAATCACAGCTTTGGAGCTCCAAGAAGTAATGAAGGGCCTGAGGCCTGGAAAAGCACCCGGGCCAGATGGCTTTACAAGTCAATACTACAAGATATTCTCTCCGCAACTTTTGACACACTTAGCCAAGGCTTTTGACACGACTGCTGAGACTGGGGTTCTGCCTCCCTCAGCCTTGGAGGCCCAGATTACTGTCATTCCTAAGGCTGGGAAGGAGGCTACGGACTGCAGAAATTATAGGCCAATAGCCTTACTAAATGTTGATTTGAAAATCTTTGGCCACCAGACTCTCCAAACTTATGCCTAACTTGACCAAGATCAGGTGGGCTTCATCCCCTCACGGGAAGCTAGGGGCAATGTGATTAAGGCTATAGATGTTCACTGGTGGGCCTCAAATCATGGATTCCAGGCTATGCTGCTCTCAACAGATGCCGAAAAGGCGTTTGATCGGGTTAGGTGGGACTGGATAAGAGTAGTTCTGGAACATATAGGCCTAGGGGAGGCAACCCTTAATAGGGTCTTGGCCCTCTACTCTGGTTCAGTTGCAAAAGTTAGGGTCAATGGTATATCCTCCCAAAGTTTTGATATAAGAAATGGGACGCGACAAGGGTGCCCACTGTCCCCCCTGATTTTTGCATTATCGCTGGAGCCCTTTCTCAGAAAGGTAAACTTGAACTCAGGGATTAGGGGAATCAAGATTGGGGAGCGGGAAAGGAAAGTAGCAGCATATGCTGACGATATGCTTTTTTTCATTGAGTCTCCTCGGATCTCGATTCCATCACTTTTGCAGGAACTAGCTATATTCGGCACCATTTCAAATTTGAAAATCAACTACAACAAATCCTCGGCCCTGAATATTTCCTTGCCCAAATCGGAAGCTGATGCTCTGAGAGGGGCCTTTCCATTCGCTTGGAGGGACCATAGCATAACATACTTAGGGATTCAGCTCCACAGAGAACTGAATAGGTTGTTTAAGCTAAACTATGCCCCCTTAGGGCAGGTTAAAGTAGGTTAAAGTTGTCTTGGTTTGGTAGAATAGCAGTCCTGAAAATGAATGTTCTGCCCAGGATTTTATATCTCCTCCAGTGTCTCCCGATAACAATACCCCCACAGTTTATTAAAACTTTGAATAAGGCTTTTAGGGAGTTTGTGTGGCACAAGACACCTGCCAGGATTAAGAGGGAGATTTTGATTTGTAGCAGGGGAAGGGGTGGCGCTGGCCTCCCTTGTGTTGAGAGTTATGTCAGAGCGGTCCACCTGGGTAGATTCTTGGACTGGCATGTTAATCACTCCCAGAAAGACTGGGTCAGAGTGGAGGATGAGGTGGGCAAACGGAAACTGAAGGACACCTGCTTCCTAGCAAAGAGAGATGTCCAGGACACTGTTGAGACACACCCATTGATAGGGGAGACATTGCGGAAGGTTAGACTATTGGGGAAACAGCATCCAGACTTGCTCTCAATACCGGGTCCACTAACCCCGATTAGGCACAACCCAGCTTTTCCCCCAGGAGTGGAGGGTGGTTTTTTGGCACAGTGTAGCAAAGTGCAGGATCCCAGAGTCTACAATCTATATGATAAGGGTAGATTCTTGGATAGAAGGGATCTACAGGAAAATTGGGGGGGTCCGATTCCTACCTTCTCGTACTTTCAAATGCGCCACTTTGTTGGAAGTGGAGAGCTTAAGGGAGTTGGAGAGAGAGCCCCTTCGGAAGTGGAGAGAGCCTGCCTGGGGGACGGTCCAACTGATCACCTATTGTCCTGGGCTTATTCGGTGATAGGGGAGGCAAGGCCAGCAGTCAGGAGACCATGGGAAGATAGGTGGCATAAAGACCTGGATTTGGAGCTAACACCTGACGAATGGGAAGCGATCTACAAGGGGCTGCATAAAGGGGTGGCTAATAGCTCCCTACAGGAAACTAACTATAAAATTGCCACTCGCTGGTATAGAACTCCTGCAGGTCACCATAGGATATTCCTGGAGGTCCCTGATCAGTGTTGGAGATGTGGCTCTCAGGGGGCTACGTTTATTCATGTATGGTGGTCATGCCCTAAAATTGTTACCTTCTGGGAGAGTGTGCATGAGGTTACAGGGAAGATTTTGGGCGATTCCTTGGAGTGGGGCCCAGCTGGGTACCTATTGAACTGGTCGGCGGATGGGAAGGGTATAGGAGGAGTGAGCCCACTGGGGATACACCTCATGAACGCTGCTAGAGTCTTGATCCCCAGGAATTGGAAAACTAAGAGAACCCCCTCGCTTAGGGACTGGTTTACCCAGGTGGACCACATAGAGGAGATGGAGGAGATTCTACTGACAAAACAGGATAGATTGGAACACTTTAGAAAGACATGGACTATTTGGGACCTCTTCAAGAGCTCGGAGGTTTATAGTGAGGCTGTTGGACCCTGACTTGGTGACTTGTGCTTTAGGCGGGATGGCGCGTTGATTTTATGGGAGACATGGGACTCTTGAGCTCGGGGGAGTCGATTGGGGGAGGTGGTGGAGGGCTCTGCAGATCACCGAGGATTAGCCTGGTTTGACGAGGCGACCTGAAGCTTGTGAAGAGAGAAGTGATGATGCTGAGATCCAGGAGGTGGGTGCTGGTTCTCCCTCCCCCCCTCTTCTTCTTTATCTTCCTATCCACTCCTAGTTTTTGTAGGCCTTTCTTTACCCTCACCCACCCCTTCTTGTTGATCCCTGATCCTCCCCGTCCCCCTCTGTCTCTCCCTTCCCTTTTGCCCCCCTGTTACCTAGGGGTTTATCGGACACCCCTGGGTCGATGGGCCCGGGGTTCCCTGTATCTTTCCTTTATCTCTCTTATATCCCCTATCCACTGCCAAGTTACCGGCCCCTCTTCCCCCCCTCCTCGAGCCCCGCTCCAGTCCACGGGCTGGGTGGGGGCGGGGGGGGATGGGAATGGACACGGTGGCCACTGCAGTCAGTTGGCACTACAGGACGCCTATGAAATGAGCACTTTTGCGGATGCGGAGTTGTGGCAGCGGTGAGCCCCGGATCAGTACTGCGAATGGAAAGGGGAGACTTCCCCTTCATCTGATACTGGACATGTTATGCTTACCTGCAATATATTAGCTTTAAAATAATGTTACCTGTAATCTGCAGTTGATGTATATTCGTATATGACATTGTATATTTGAGATGGGTGGCTGCTGTGTCCTATACAAGAGGACACCAGTCACATGTTATAGGTTATATGTACTAAGCTGTATATTATATGATGTATGCTTTTCCTTGATCCCTTTGTCTTTCGCCTGATTGGGCACTTTGTACACTTTGATAACTTTAATAAACAAAGTATGTTTAAAAAAAAAATACATATTTCACAGCTGTGGATCGAATTATTATTAAAGTTTCATAAAAGTCATTAGCCCATATGTCATGCTGCTACTTAATTAATCAAGGGATGAGGGCATTTGTCATTCTGCTAATTAAATTGGCTAGGGATTCTGGTTTCTTGGTGATGATGTCATGTTCGACATACTCAAAATCCAAAACTTGAAACTTACTTGGCTGGTGGGTGACCTGAGCTTCGGGGACCACCCTCCGCTCTGGGGCCTGCCACTGGTCGGGATGTGAGGCTGTAGAGACATTTAAAATAGGCTCACTTCTAATGTCTGATTGAACAGTAACCAAATTACACTTAGAATGTGTGTGTGACATCACCCACCTTCTCCATGTTCCTCATGGGCTTGATCTGCTGCCCTCTCTGCTCCCCAATTCACCCGCTAAATATTCATCTATAAAAAGAGAAGCAGGAAATGAGTTAGTGTTTAAATAGCATGTACCTGTGTGTGCTAAAATCAGAGTCACATACTGGAGTGTATGGGCTCAGACATTTGGTACAATTGCCGGCCCATGCAGTGAGGCCCATCCTCTGTAGAAAGGTCTAGTGGCTGGTCTGAGCCACCTAGAGAGGAGGGGTAGGAGCTTGGCCCTGGAGATGCACCACCTTCACTTTGGCCAGATTCATCCCGCACTGCCGGACTGCTCGCCTCCGGGTGGGTCTAACGCAATATTCAAATTCAGACACTAGAAAAGAATAGCATTTATAAATAGAGGCCTACCTTCTGTGTTTGTTAGATCTAGCATTCATTCGGAATGTATTTACTTGTGAAATGTCGCGCAAAAACTCGCCGCACCCGGGGCCTCTTCCGTCACTTGAGGTCCGACCAGTGCTGGATGATCTGTGTGAAAGTGAAGGTGCTGTCAGATTCTGCGTCTATTCTGGCCACGATCTCCGGGGCCAACTTCCGTTTCTTATAATCGTTGGGCAAGTAGTCGTACCTGCGCTCCATCATCATCTAAAAAAACGCATCAATAAAAATTGCTGTTAGATCAAACAGCATACAAATCACATTCACAATTAGATCAGTTTACTAAATGACATTCCCCATGACATTTCTAGCCTTCACTTATCCTTCTAGATGCAAGTTAGTTGGTTCACACATGTGCGAACTAACTTCTGTTTGGCACGGAGTTTAAATCTTTTTTAAAAACCACTGTTTCTTTCTGCGCTTCCTTAATGCATATGCATGCATTTAGATGTCAATTCAATTTCCTTCTCTAATTAAGTGAGGCTCCAGGGCTAGCCCACCATCACGTCCTCACAGATCAGGCTGCACACCACTTCATCATACACTTCATTTATTTAATTATCAAAATTAATTCACTAATCTCATATACAACAAGACAACACATCACACATTAAAAACATATATTTAAAAACCCAAGTGGGGAGGAACTCCAGGGCTAAAATACATAGACACTCAAAACATAGTGTCAAAATAATACATTAAATTTAAATATCCATAATACAAACTCACATCAACCAATATATATAAACTGACGTTTAATGGACAAGATACTAAGTGCTAGTGCAATTTATCAATATCCTATGATCTATATAAAAAAATAATAAATCAGTGCTATTCCATAATGGATTAACAGTACATATATATTGTGCAGTTTAATAAAGTAAAGTGCTCTCAACCGTGCAGAAAGTGCCAAAGTGCAACCATGCATTAAACTATACAGTGCCACTACTTGTCTCCAAAAACGTCAGAGATACTCATCAGGAATTCAATATACCATCATGTATTTTATAATCCATAATGCAGGAAACAGCCCAATTCCTCCCCACTTACCTTCTCACCGACGCGCTTCGTGGTCCTGAACCACTTCACATGGGTGGCAGTATCTACATAGCCAGCCTGCTTTTAAATGATGTGTGGCGTGCTCTGGCCAGATGCGGCGCGGTGCCCGTGCTCTCCCTCACTTCCGCCCCTCTCTCTCAACCCACCTCATCGTAAGGGCAGAAGTGACGTCCCCGCGCCCACCCCGCCCCACTCCCGCCCCCAGCACACCCACCTGCTCGATGTCAATGGGACCAGATCTGAATGCAGCCACTACACCAAAGCCGCACACTGAGCAGCCGCCCAACAGAAGTCCCGGCCGCCCGCCCATCGGCCGTAGCTCCCATAAAACGCCGCACTGTGTAATAGCCTCCTTAGTATAGGACTCCATCCCATCGGCCCTATTGCCTGATCATATCAACATCGGCTCCTGGCTCTCCCTAAGGTCCAGGCAATTAACATACACATACATACTCATATACTATTATGCTGCTTGTATATCTAATAATAAATCAATATGTCACTCTAATAATCAAATATATACATTACCACAACTACCACTATCCCCTCGATTCAAAGAGCAAAAGTTAATTGATTTCGTATCGAGAATCGTAAGTTTGGGTGGGTGTTTGTCATTTTTTCTTGTTTTTTTGCCCATTTCGTATTCGCACGATCGTTCGCGCATAGACGTATATGAACATACGCATTTCGTACGAGAATCGTATATTTTGCGTTAGTTCGTGTGTTTTTCCCGTCCAAATCGTATTATTTGCGTCCGATCCTATTTTTTACGTCCTTCACATGGGCTTGCGACCAATTCAGAGAGGTGATTGCTAATAGTTTTGAAGCCCATTAAAGAGCTGCTTTACGAAATGTTTGCCGGCAGCTATTTGGCCTCGGGAGTAGGATGGAGAGGAGCGAGTTTGTGGCACATCAAGGGCTTATGCTTTTTGGCATTGAGTTGATCGAGATGTCTGAGAGCAGATTGCCCCTGCGTCGTCGCATGAACATCGATAGCATGAATGATGTTGAGCTGTTCGAGCTGACCAGGCTTAATCGCGCTTCCCTCCATAAATTATATAGTGAGCTGCGGCCATGGTTAGCCCGCACCACAAGGAAGGGGCATGCAATTTCAGGTATGACCAAGATGCTTGGCTGCCTGCAATTTTTGGCGAACGGCTCGTTCCAGAGGCTGGGTGCCCTCTCCGTGGGGATGTCACAGCCTACGCTGAGCCGCGCACTATCTAAATTTTTGGAAGGCATGGCTGCCATAACTCCAAAATATATTTATTTTCCGGATGATATGGCAGCCAGAAACGCCATTAAGCTTGGGTTTTATAATGTGGCCGACATGCCCAACGTTATTGGTGCTATTGACTGCACACATGTGGCACTCGTACCTAGGGCTGCCGACGAGTATATATATAGGTATTGAGATTGGTTATTATGTTGGCCAACGTGTAATGTAACCTGTTTTCCTTTGCGGCAGCATATTTTTTTAGCCCTCATTTGTGTAGATGCTTTATCTAGGCTTTTCATTAGTATTTCCCAATAGAGTGCAGACATGTTTGTTTTTTTTTTTTTCATTTTTACAAATATCAATTAACCTTTTTGTATGTTTTTGCCTTAAGGAATCGAAAAATGGGACACTCCCTTAATGTCCAGGCCGTGGTTGGTCCGGACATGCGTTTTATGAGTGTCCTTGCCGGCTACCCAGGATCGTCGCACGACTCGTATATCCTCAGGCGATCTGGGTTGTTTAGGAGATTTGAGGCAGGTGAATTTTCGGGTGCATGGCTGCTTGGTAAGTGTGTCCTATTTGTATGCTATTAAATGTGGGATTAATCTTGTATTTGTTTATATTTTTGTATTTGAATTCTTTACATAAGCCAGAAACTGCCTTTTTGTTGGGTCATATATTATGAACTTCCAACCAAAATGCTTGCCTCGCTTTGTCCTTCAGAATGTTTTCCCTTTAGTTAGGATGTCTGTAAGTTCCATGTCCCTAAATATATTGGTTGGGATTTTATACCCAAGGATCTGTGAGCTTTTGCTCCTTTTGTAGTATTGGTCTTTAAATGTCAAAGTGGACTTAAACTGCATACATTGTAGTTTTCATATAAATGTTGATAGCCCCTCAGCAGCATCCTAATTGTAACATGTCAGAAACCTAAAAATATATTTAAATTCCAACTACCCTTGGCCGTGCAGATGTTTGTTAATTAATTGGTATATTGAAGTGCCATTTTTAATTATGTACTACATTAGTGGCAATAGTTATTTTGCTAATGTGCCCTGGGTGTTTTTTTTGGCCCTTTACCTTACATCATTATGATATATGTAAAATTCTTTGTGTTTGTTGTGTTGCCTTTTTAATTTTTATTACATTTAATTGTCTGTTTAAGGTGATTCCGGGTACCCACTTCTACCCTGGCTCATGACGCCTGTGCTGCGGCCCCAGGATGCCTCTCAGGAAGCGTACAACCGTGCGCACCGCAAGACCAGGGCTGTTGTGGAGAGGGCCTTTGGGCTGTTGAAGACCCGTTTTCGTTGCTTGGACCATACTGGGGGCGCCCTGCAATATGATCCCAAAAAAGTGATCGACATAATCATGGCATGTGCTGTTTTGCACAATTTTGCGATACTTGAACGTGTCCCACGTTATGTGGATAGCCTGCCCTCTACAGCCCTAGAGGATGATGGAGAGAATTTTGTTGGGCCACCCAGTGAGTCTGCCCAATCAGTTAGAGCAAACTTGATATTGCAGCATTTTTGTTAATTTTATTTCGTGTATCAACATTCTGTGTGTCTGTGTTAGCCTTTTTGTTAAATATGTTGTTTTGCCGTAATGTGGCATTACCTCAAAGTAAAACATTTTTACCTTAATTGTTGCCTAATGTATTTCATGTAGTTTCCTTAGCTTGATATTTGCATTGTTACACCTCTTAAAACCAAAATTATCTGGTTTAGCCCAAGCTGTTTAAAATGTGTTCCCACTAAAAACGCCACAAGTATTGTAAGTGAGAATATTTTTTTACTTAGGAAAGTTAAAATTATTGTGCTTAACAGAAAACATTCCACATACATCTGTGGTTACAAATGGATGAGATAACAAAAAAAACATCGAGCACATCTACACCTGGAAGTGAGTGGCACAACCAAACAAGGACACCCAGTCCAAAGGCCAGCCTAGTCCAGTCATTAATATTGCCTGTGCCCAGGGATATTTGGGCATGGCCATAATGTCACACAAACATGTCTGCAAACAGGAGGAGCACCAACCAAATACATATTTAAAGCCATAAGTGGCCAGATACACTCCACATAGACCTATGGCATTGGCTAGTGGCCTTAATCATTACTCTAAGGAGCTATATGGGAGCAAATACCAAACACAACCGGGACCGAGAAATGAAGTTGGATGCAAGCGCTAAGGGGTTTAGGTAAGTTTTAGGGACCGAGAAATGAAGTTGGATGCAAGCGCTAAGGGGTTTAGGTAAGTTTTATGGACCGAGAAATGAAGTTGGATGCAAGCGCTAAGGGGTTTCGGTAAGTTTTAGGGACCGAGAAATGAAGTTGGATGCAAGCGCTAAGGGGTTTAGGTAAGTTTTAGGGACCGAGAAATGAAGTTGGATGCAGGCGCTAAGGGGTTTAGGTAAGTTTTAGGGACCGAGAAATGAAGTTGGATGCAAGCGCTAAGGGGTTTAGGTAAGTTTTATGGACCGAGAAATGAAGTTGGATGCAAGCGCTAAGGGGTTTAGGTAAGTTTTATGGACCGAGAAATGAAGTTGGATGCAGGCGCTAAGGGGTTTAAGTAAGTTTTAGGGACCGAGAAATGAAGTTGGATGCAGGCGCTAAGGGGTTTAGGTAAGTTTTAGGGACCGAGAAATGAAGTTGGATGCAAGCGCTAAGGGGTTTAGGTAAGTTTTATGGACCGAGAAATGAAGTTGGATGCAAGCGCTAAGGGGTTTAGGTAAGTTTTAGGGACCGAGAAATGAAGTTGGATGCAAGCGCTAAGGGGTTTAGGTAAGTTTTAGGGACCGAGAAATGAAGTTGGATGCAAGCGCTAAGGGGTTTAGGTAAGTTTTAGGGACCGAGAAATGAAGTTGGATGCAGGCGCTAAGGGGTTTAGGTAAGTTTTAGGGACCGAGAAATGAAGTTGGATGCAGGCGCTAAGGGGTTTAGGTAAGTTTGAGGGACCGAGAAATGAAGTTGGATGCAAGCGCTAAGGGGTTTAGGTAAGTTTTATGGACCGAGAAATGAAGTTGGATGCAAGCGCTAAGGGGTTTAGGTAAGTTTTAGGGACCGAGAAATGAAGTTGGATGCAAGCGCTAAGGGGTTTAGGTAAGTTTTAGGGACCGAGAAATGAAGTTGGATGCAGGCGCTAAGGGGTTTAGGTAAGTTTGAGGGACCGAGAAATGAAGTTGGATGCAAGCGCTAAGGGGTTTAGGTAAGTTTTATGGACCGAGAAATGAAGTTGGATGCAAGCGCTAAGGGGTTTAGGTAAGTTTTATGGACCGAGAAATGAAGTTGGATGCAGGCGCTAAGGGGTTTAGGTAAGTTTCTGGTTGAGGGTGCGCATGCGCAAGATCTTATAAACATACGAACGCACGAATCTAAGAGGCCAAAAACCAATGAAAACCAGAGGCAAACGCAAGTAATTGGAAGAGGTGGACGATGGAAGCAGCAGAAAAAACAGGCTGCCGCCGCAACAGGTGAGCACATGAACGTGATTTTTACGATTGCCAACTGACTGAGGCAAGTTCGGGAGATAACATACGAACGGACGTATATTTTAGGATAGAAACGTATTTGCTTATAGAATCACTCGCAAGTTCATACGAACGCACGAGCGGACGTGAAAAATAGGATGATCGTGACCCAAATCCAAGCTGTTACATGTTTCTTTGAATCAACCCATATGTCTACTAAGGAGAAAGTCTCCACCTCAACAATTACAAGTCCCATTCTAATATCTTTAGAGGTCTATGACTGTGGAACCTGAACACAACAATTACACCAAATATCTATGCTACTGTTGTTGGGGTACTTCCACTTTCATCCTCCCATGTCGACGCCATCATCAGGACAATCTTGTCATCAGCTTCATGATATTAATAGGTGGATCTTAATCTTCATCTCCATATATTTCTTCAATACACTCCATACCCTTGCCACCTCCATAAATATCACCGCCGATTCTCCCTTTATTCTTGTTCTTCCTTCATCATGGGTTCTATTCCCCTCCTACAATTCAATCAAATTTCATACCATTAATCATCTCTAAGGCTTTTATTACTGGTTTCAATGTATTATGCTCATATAACCCTTTCAGTGCCAAGCACGTATATTCTACGTGCTTGCTTCCACTCCACTTAAGTGCCAAGCACGTAGAATCTACGTGCCTGACTTTCCCCCCTGCTAGTTAAAAAAATAAAAATAAAAAATACTCACCTGACCCCTCGTTGGATCCGGCCGGGTCTCCTCTTTAATTTGGTGCCATCCGATCCCCCGTGGGAGAGCCCCTGGAATAGGCGCCCCCCCCGCTTCGGCAGCAGCAGGAGAGCCTCTGGAATAGGCGCCCCCCCCCCCCCCCCCGCTTCGGCAGCAGCAGCTGCTAACTGTAAAAAAAATAAATAAATAAATAAATAAAAAATAAATAAAAATGACATTTGCTTATCTGTGGTCGCGCTGCCTCCCGCCGGGTCTTCTCTTCACTGGGGGGGGGCTCTGATCGCCCCCCCCCAGCCTCTTCGGTGGCGAGGAGAGGGCAGAAAATGCCCTCTCCCCCCACTTCCTGGATCACGACTGCTAGCCCCGCCCCCTGGGGGTGGGGCCATGTGACATCATTGTGATGTCACCAGCAGCCGGCTTCTTCAGTCCAAGCACCCGAGACTCTGAATCAGTCTGCTCGGGTGGTTGAAGCAGAGAGCAGGGGAGGAGGAGAGGGCTGTGATCACCCCCCCTCCCCAGGCTCTCTTCTTCAAACACCCGAGCAGACTTGCATTGGAGATCGCCGGGGGACACAGGATCAGAGGTGAGTAAAGCTAAAAAAAAAAATAAAGATTATTTTTTTTAACTGTGTCTGTGTCTGTGTCTTTTTTATTTAACATTTAACCCCTTGTGAACTGGTAAGGGGTCCATGAGACCCCTTATACCAGTTCACAAGGCTGGGGGCTGGCAAGTCACCCGCCGCAGGGGGGCAGAAGAGCCCGGGCCCACATAGGCTATGTGGGCTCGTAGGCTGCAGGGTGGGGGGGCCACAAAAGCTGCCCCCCACTCTGTTCCTACAAGCCCCCATAGCTGCTCCCGGGCTGGTTACTTTGGGTAAGGGGGACCCCTTGTCAATTTTTGGGGGGATTTTTAAGGGTTTTTAACCCTTAAAAATCTCCCCCCAAAAATGGGGTCCCCCCCCCGGGAGGGGGGACCCTATGTCATTTTTTTTTAATTAACCCTTTGTGTTCTCTGTCATCCAGCAGCTATAAAAGGCTTCCAGCAGGTGAGCAGAAGCCAGTGATTGCCGAGGGACACAGTGCTCCAGGATGGATGGGAGGTAAGTATTATAAAATAATAAATAATAATAAATAATAAAATAATTTTTCCTCTTTGTGTGTGTCTGTGTTTTTTTTTACATTTAACCCCTTGTGAACTGGTAAGGAGTCCATGACCCCTATACCAGTTCACAAGGCTGGAGGGGGTGGCAAGTAACCTGCGACTAGCGGGTGACTTGCCATTAACCCCTGGCACCCCCATTACCTGCCTCCCCAAAGCCCAGGGGGGGAGAAGAGCCACAAAAGCTGGCCCCTGTGCCCTGTTTCTACAAGCCCTGCATAGCTGGTCCCGGGCTGGTTACTTTGGGTAAGGGGGACCCCACGTCAATTTTTTTTGGGATTTTTATGGGTTTTTAACCCTTAAAAATCCCCCCAAAAATGCCCAGTTAGGGGGGTCTGCTGGGCAGGAACGGGGGGGCTACCGATAAATATGTGGTACCGTTCTTATCTGTAGAAATGCAATATGGTTTTCCTTAATAAAATACAAGTCAATTTTCTAAAAAAAATTGTATTTATTTATTTATTTTTTTTACTTAATAATGTAAAAAACTGAATAAAATTTACAAACAAGATATTTCATGTTAAAGCCTAAACTCTGCTTTCTTCCTGAAAATTCCAGCAAAAATGGCGCAAAACATGGCGCAAAATGGGGAAAAACAGAGGGTGACAAAATCTCAAGTAGGCTGGCAATTAAAAGGGTTAAAAGTAGCTATGCATGTTGGGTATTTTTCTGTTCAGGGGATCTTGCGCTTTCAGACTTAGCTTGTTTTTTCTGGTTTGCATATTTATATTTTAGGAAAAGGTGTTTTTTATTCAGCATTTTTATACATTTTTTAGGGAAACTGTGCAACCAAAGAATTCTTTGAGGGAATAATTCCAGAAAGATGAGCCCACTCCAACAAGTTGGGTACGCTTAGAAAGCTTAACATGTGTAGTTTCAGGTAATATATGGTTTATGGGGGATATTCCAAATCTAAAGGGTTGTTTTGGTTGAAAAATCGCAAGGTGCGCACTTTGTCTGCAGAGCTGAAATTTTCAAGTAAAATCACTGTTACGCACATGCTTTACTTTGGGGTGTTTGGAAACTCTTCCCTTGACAGTAGCAATGCATGTTGGGTATCGTTCCATTCGGGGGATGTTGCTTTTTCAGATTAAACTTGTTTTTTCTTGTTTGCACATAGTTTTTTAGGAAAATGTGGCTTTGATTCTGCTTTTTTATCCATTTTTTAGGGAAACCCTTTGCAACCAAAGAATACATTGAGGGATTACTTCCAGAAAACTATGGCCACATCAACAAGCCTGGTACGCCTAGAAAGCTTGAGGTGTGTACTTCCAGAGAATATATAGTTTGTTGGGGGTATTTCAAATGTAAAGGGCTGTTTTTCTGGAAAAACTGCAAGGTGCGCATATTGCATAGCATAGTTGTATTTTTTCTGAAAATCCCCTAGGCAGGAAAGGGTGTCTACCTATACATATGTGGTATTGCTGTAACTGGGAGAAATTGGGATTTCACACGCAATAAGATTTTATTGACAAACTTACATTTGTTATTACAAAAAAACCTACAAATTGTAAAAAATATATATATATTTTTTTTCACATATTTCACCCAAAATATTGAGAATACACCTAAAAAATTAAAAACAAGACATTTCATGTTAAAGCCCAGACTCTGCTGAAAAGAAAAAATATATAATTTCCCTGGAAATCCCTGGAAATCCCTTCAAAAATCACATTTGAACATGGGGAGTGCAAAATAGTGCAAAATGGTCTGGCACAAAGGGTGATGAAAACTCCAGGTAGACTGGCAGCGAAAGGGTTAATCCACTATATGGATCCTCCTTCCTCCTCATAGCACTTACTAGAATGTTCCCTAGCTCACCAGTTGTCCTGGGCCTTAAAGCCCATAACCAACCTATTTTACTCACCTCCTTGGGCTAACTTATGTGGGACAACCTGTATCTCACCCCATACATCTCTAAGCTCCTCCTCCCACATGCAATTGGGAGGAGGAGCCTAGAGATGTATGGGGTGAGATACAGGTTGTCCCACATAGGTTAGCCCAAGGAGGTGAGTAAAATAGGTTGGTTATGGGCTTTAAAGCCCAGGACAACTGGTGAGCTAGGGAGCGTTCTAGTGAGTGCTATGAGGAGGAAGGAGGATCCGTATAGTGGATTATATGAGCATAATACATTGAAACCAGTAACAAAAGCCTTAGAGATGATTAATGGTATGAAATTTGATTAAATTGTAGGAGTGGAATAGAACCCATGATGAAGGAAGAACAAGAATAAAGGGAGAATCGGCAGTGATATTTATAGAGGTGGCAAGGGTATGGTGTGTACTGAAGAAATATATGGAGATGAAGATTAAGATCCACCTATTAATATCATGAAGCTGATGACAAGATTGTCCTGATGATGGAGTCGACATGGGAGGATGGAAGTGGAAGTACCCCAACAACAGTAGCATAGATATTTGGTGTAATAGTTGTGTTCAGGTTGGACAGTCATAGACCTCTAAAGATATTAGAATGGGACTTGTAATTGTTGAGGTGGAGACTTTCTCCTTAGTAGACATAGTGGTAGTTGTGGTAATGTATATAGTTGATTATTAGAGTGACATATTGATTTATTATTAGATATACAAGCAGCATAATAGTATATGAGTATGTATGTGTATGTTAATTGCCTGGACCTTAGGGAGAGCCAAGAGCCGATGTTGATATGATCAGGCAATGGGGCTGATGGGATGGAGTCCTATACTAGGGAGGCTATTACACAGTGCGGCGCTTTATTGGAGCTACGGCCGATGGGCGGGCAGCCGGGACTTCTGTTGGGCGGCTGCGCAGTGTGCGGCTTTGGTGTAGTGGCTGCATTCAGATCTGGTCCCATTGACATCGAGCGGGTGGGTGTGCTGGGGGCGGGGGGGGGGGGCCGGGTGGGCGTGGGGACGTCACTTCTGCCCTTACGAAGATGTAGGTTGAGAGCGTCTGGAGAGGGGCGGAAGTGAGGGAGAGCGCGGGCGCCGCGCCGCATCCTGCCAGAGCACGCCACACATCATTTAAGAGCAGGCTGGCTATGTAGATACTGGCACCCATGTGAAGTGGTGCAGAACCACGAAGCGCGTCGGTGAGAAGGTAAGTGGGGAGGAATTGGGCTGTTTCCTGCATTGTGGATTATTAAATACATGATGGTATATTGAATTCCTGATGTGTATCTCTGACGTTTTTGGAGACAAGTAGCGGCACTGTATAGTTTAATGCATGGTTGCCCTTTCTGCACGGTTGAGAGCACTTTACTTTATTAAACTGCACAATATATATGTACTGTTAATCCATTATGGAATAGCACTGATTTATTATTTTTTTATATAGATCATAGGATATTGATAAATTGCACTAGCACTTAGTATCTTGTCCAGTAAACGTCAGTGTATATATATTGGTTGATGTGAGTTTGTATTATGGATATTTAAATTTAATGTATTATTTCGACACTATATTTTGAGTGTCTCTATGTATTTTAGCCCTGGAGTTCCTCCCCACTTGGGTTTTTAAATATATGTTTTTTTAATGTGTTATGTGTTGTCTTGTTGTATATGAGATTAGTGTATTAATTTTGATTAATAAATAAATGAATTGTATGATGAAGTGGTGTGCAGCCTGATCTTTGAGGACGTAATGGTGGGCTAGCCCTGGAGCCTCACTAAATTAGAGAAGTGTGTATAGAGCTGTGTCCCTTGGGCTAGCACCCTGAGTATACTATATTTTGTGAGCAGTGCATACCCATTAGTGTTGACGTGTCAATTCAACGTCCTTCAAATACACTTACGAGCATCAGAGTATCCTGTTGTTGGCGGGTGAAGATCGTGGGAGCCATGTTCTTTGTTTTCCGCAGAAGATAGGTAGTGCCCCACCGGTTTCCGGGATGCGCACGGCCGTACGCACGTGTACGCGTAAGAATCATACCCAGTCAGTACTATTTAAAGGGTAATGGACACACAGCTGATTCTCTTTGTTAATGTCATCATGGCACCAAAGAAAAGTAGTGGAAACAACCACCAGCCAAGGAACGCAAGACAAAAAGGCTGGAGCGCCATGAGGACACATCATCAAGACCGAGCACTCAGGCCCACAAATCAAGTTCAAAGGTGCTGGAAACACAGAGCAAAAGTGGCCACCACAAGGCTACATTGGCCACAACTCCTGGCCCATCCAAATCTGCCAGCACCAGGAAAAGGCAAGAAACTTCCTCCAGGAAGAAGGCTCCCTGGCCAACCACATCGAATGAGCAAGGGAGCACGACTTCCAAGAGGAAAAGGAAGCAGAGGCCGAGAAGCCTGAGCCCCCCAAGCACACTCTCATTTGACACCAGAACAAGTTGAAACAACCGAGTCCTATGCCACATCCACGGCTGCAAATTCTCTGGCCAGCCAGCCAATGACCCCCAGCCCAAATGCCAGCCCAGTCCATTCCTTTTCGAGCGATGTGACGGCCTATTCTTTGCCACACACTCAGGCAAGAATGTCTACTGAATTCCCAACAACCAGGGAAGAGCCAGAACAGCAAACATTAGGGTGAACCTTGTGGCGAGGGCACTTAAGCGGGTGCTTTTGTGAGGCGTAAACACTCACCTTGGCAAGTGGGATAACTGTGCATTTTGATGAGCTATATGGGTGGATTTCCAAAGCTACTAGCAAAGTGCGCAAAACACAAATCTGGGAAGAGCTCATCAGATAGCTGAATGCAGCGGGGGATGAGAGGGAAGATGTTGAGCAGATCCATCGCAAATTCTCAGACCTCAAATAGGCAGTAAGGAAGAAAGAAACAAATGCAGGAATCACGGGTAAATATTGTTGTTTGAGTTTTGCTGGTTTTTGTTGTGACCAACATGACAAATAATGTTTAATGTCTTATTTTCAGGATGCAAACAGGCAGAGGCTTCCCCACCAAATTGCAATTCACAAGAGCAGAGGAAATGGTCCTGGCTTTGATCCACCCCGCAGCATTACAGGGGCTCTCTGCCACCTGGGACACAGACAACCAGGACATTTCTGCAGGCTATTAGTGATTGTTTTAATGAGACTTATTTTCAACATTTAAAATGTGGCTGACCCGCAGATATCAACACAGGCCCCTAGCTAGTGTGTTTGAGGGGGGTTAATGTTGTAGGGGGGGTGGAATGGCTGAGGAAGGGGGTTATTGATGGGCACTTTCCCAGGGTGCAGCAGCTCATGGTCTTTAGAAAAGTTTTTCATTCTAAACACGACCTTCACCATGATTTGGGGAAAAAAACAAACACTTTAAAAAAGAATCCCCAGCATCTGATATTAATATATTGTAAATTTGTGATCACTTATTATTTCCCCCACTGGGCTGCAACTTTGTTAAGGACATGAGGATATGGCCACAGCCATCTGGATTTAGAAGCATCAATCTTAATGAGGAGATAAGAGTAGGATAAAGTGCAGGGAGTGGGGTTCTAGCTGTGCTTTGCTCAGACAAAGCAGAGCTGGGGTCAGGGAAAGGTCAGTAGTCCCAGAAGGCACAGCAGCACAGTCAGAAGGCAATTCCTGATTGCAGGATGACTGTTGTCCCCTAAGCTGCCATCTTGGATGTGTAAAGCCTCATAACATGCAGTAGATGCATGTTGGATGTTTTTTAATGTGAGCAATCTGTAGGTACAGGGTGAGTAAAACATATAAGATAGACTCTGATTCATGGTGAAGGCCCACTTTTAGCATTGTGGGAGTCGTGATTCCTGCTTTGCCCGTGTGTTCTAAAGCATATTTACTCATCAGGGTCACGTGCCTTTTAATTTTACCTCCAGCTCAGCATCATGCCTCTGCAAGTGTGGAAGCATCCTCCAGTTTGGCCACACCATCAACTTTCCTGAAGCCTAGGACACAGGACCGGCTGGATATGGTAAGTGTACTGTGCTGTAACTGGTGATGCATGTGAAGGAACATGACTAATTGAGAAAAAATATATTTCTCTAAATAGCTCACACATTTTTTTTTCCATGTTCCAACAGACTCCCCCACTAATGGATGTTATCCAGCATATGGAGGAGGAGGATGCCAGCCGGATTCTACCTTCTGCAATTACCCCCCTGGAACCTAATCTGCCACTGCCCCAGCATCCTACTGCAACAAATCCTCTGCAGCAGAGTGAAGCTGGACGCCTGCTGCCAACCCATCATGGCCAGCAGGCTGAGACTGACCCTACAGTCCCCAGTGCTAGCTCTGCTGCAGAGGTTTTGCTTAGCACATCTGGTACTGTTGCTCAGCCTAGACCTCCAGCATCTGCAGGCGCTCAAACCCGGGGAAAAGAAGCAGTCAGCTACGTCGACCAGTTTCCCAGGGGAGGCGCGTGCCGATCCTGGAGTCAGCAAGGCGCCATGGCAGCCGTTACTTTAGGCAGGTGACTCAAAGAACCACTGAGCAGATTACTGCACAATTAGAGACCTTCAATAATAACTTCACCACCATGCTGACAGAATTTAGGATGAGCAACAGCCAGATGGCAGCACAAATGGCCACCTTAAATAACAACTTCAGCGCCATGCTTGATGAATTTCGGACTAGCAACAGACAGATGCTGGAGCAATGGCAGATTATGAATGCCACACATGCCAAGGTATTGGGCCACCTCCAAGGCCAACCCCAACATTATTAGATTAGATTTTGTGGTTGGTGCCTTTGCTTGTTGATTTGGAATTTTGCCCATAAAGCTCATGATAGTGGTCAGATACCCCACTAGCCAATGCCAGAGTTTATGCCTCAGTAACGCGCCCGCTCAAGCTCTCACATGGCAGGCTTGGGCCTAATGAAATGCTGGCTGACTCATACTGTTTGTTGGGAATATTAGGGGACATTCTTGGCTGACAAACATCACGAACATCACCATCACCATTTGGCCATGGAAATGATTGGACTGGACTGGCATGGGGGCTGGCTGTCATAGGTTGGACAAAGAACTTGCAGCCATAGAGTTTGCAGATGACTCCAGTCTTGCAACATTGCACTAATGAAATGTGGCACAAGCAGGAGAGGGTGTGTATGTGGCCGTATGTATTCCTGCCCTACTATTCCCCTTGAAAGTCGTGCTCCCTATGGCTCTTGATGGCGGTGGCCGGGGCACCTTCGGCCTGGAGGAAGTTATCTTTGGATGTGCCCAATTTTTATGGGCCGGGAGTCAGGCCCAATGTATACTTACGTTTGCTAATGGATGTCCATGGAGGCTGCGAGTGCCCTTCAACAAAAATTTTAGATCTTTACTGTAAATTTATGGTGTAAGCCGGCAAACAATCAGCAGTGACGGACAACGGATTTGAACGGCAAAAACGGCTTTTATTCAGCAAAGTTCAGTAGATAGTCCAAAAGATTGCAGCATAAATGCAGTAAGCAAAAAGGGTTACTTCACTAACCAAATAGTCCTGGGCTGGGTACTCCAGCAAGCTGATCAATTCCAGTCCACTTTACAGGGCGTATCAGCCCTCTGCTCAATGTCCAGTGCTATCCTTCACCACGGTGCAGCTCAGCCTGGGCTCACTCCAACAGGCTGGTCATAGACAAAGGAAAGGCTGTGTGCTCTCTTCTTATACAGGTTTCTCCTGTAATCAGTGTGCACACTTGTGGAGGGCCTTAGAACATGTAACAACCCGTTAGGGAATTGGGAAAGCGACTTGGGTCCTGAAAACCCGGCCCGGATTGTGCTTTATACAGCCAAGCAGGGGAGAAATAGACATTTTGATACAATTTACCACATATCCCCCCCCTCTTCTTCAGACCCACGGTCTGACAACCTTCAGCGGCCATATAGTGGGTTCGGGACACAGTGACTACATTCCCCAGCTTATGTTCCGCTTTAAAGTTCCCTTTTTCAGCCAGGGGTACTATTCCCCGCACTCGGTCACCCTGATTACAGGCCCTCACCCTGGTCGGCCTATTACATAATGTGTTGGGGACCACACGTCTAACGGACTTAACGGGGAAGGTTACCAGTTCTGCCGGGGGTACTCCATTGTTGGCAGGAGGGATACACCTTTCCCACAAGGGCCAGAACAAGGGGAAATCCCACCCAACCACGACATCATAGCCCAGGCGTTTTACTACGCCAACCTCATGGGACAATGTTCCCGCGGGGGTCTCAAACTTACCCACTGCAACAGGGTAAGTCACGACATCCCCGTGGATGCAAAGCACGCTCAGCTTTTTCTTTGGTTTGCAACCACCATGCACCAGGTTGGCCCGGACCAAAGTTACCTGGCTACCTGAGTCCAATAATGCCTTTACTGGGCGACCATTCATCTTTAAAGACACAATCTGCTTTTCAGATTTTGACCGCTGACTGGCGGCACAACCGGGGTCTGCCAACAGGGATCTTCTGTGGCCCGCGTCACATTCCATGGGTTCAGGGCCGAGGGGGCAATCCGCGGCTATGTGCCCCCACTCACGGCACCTCCAACACTGGGGACCCCGGAACCTCCTTGCCCGGATGTCTTCCCTAGGGTTAGGGGGCCTCTGGGGGTAAGGAACAGTCTTTTGCCCTCTCACAGCGCTCCACACACCTTTCAGGGGAACTTGTTTACTCACTGATCTGCCGGACTTGTCAGGGGCATCCCGAAGTTGGTCCTCAGTCGCGACAAATCGTTCCACGATGTTAACTAGCTGCTCAGCAGTCTGTGGGTCACCCTGTCCAGCCCATTGCTGTAGCTTCGGCGGCAGTGCCCGAACAAAATGGTCCACCACAACTTTTTCGATGATCTGCGCAGGGGTCAAACGCTCTGGCTCCAACCACTTTTGGACCAGATGAATTAGGTCATACATCTGCGATCGGGCAGGTTTATCAACAGAAAAAGTCCAGTTGTGTACTCGCCTTGCCCGAACTGTTGGCGTGACTCCCAGGCGAGCAAGGATCTCCATTTTTAGCTTGGCATAGTCCCGCACATCCTGCTCCCTGAGATCAAAATATGCTTTTTGCGGCTCACCTGACAGGAACGGTGCAATCACGTCAGCCCATTCCGTGACTGGCAGCTGCTCTCTCTCAGCCATGCGCTCAAACACCGTGAGGTAGGCCTCCACATCATCCTCATGGGTCAGCTTTTGTAAAACCCGCTGAACGGTTCTTCTCGCCCCCTCCGTCTCACCCGGGCTTCTCTCCGGTTGTGAAACAACAGTCTCTCTAAGCACGGCCATCTGTTCAATCAACAGGCGATTTGTCTCCTGCTGGTTAGCCACGGTCTGCTGCTGCATTTGGAACTGTTGTGCCAGGGCCTGCTGCTGTTGTGCCAGCGTCTGCTGCTGTTGTGCCAGGGCCTGCTCCTGTGCTCGCTGCTGTTGTGCCAGGGCCTACTCCTGCCGGAGGTCAGCTTGTATTAGGTGTTTTATCACCTCCTCCATTTGCTTTTGTTGAGACATCTTGATTGCTGCCTTTGCCAATGACAACCAAAATGCAGTGCGTTTTGTCACTCCGTTGCCCCTAGCAACAGTCACCGTGCCCCTCGCATCCTCCACCAATTGTAAGCGGGCAAACAATCAGCAGTGACGGATTTGAACGGCAAAAATGGCTTTTATTCAGCAAAGTTCAGTAGATAGTCCAAAAGATTGCAGCAAAAATGCAGTAAGCAAAAAGGGTTACTTCACCAACCAAATAGTCCTGGGCTGGGTACTCCAGCAAGCTGATCAATTCCAGTCCACTTTACAGGGCGTATCAGCCCTCTGCTCAATGTCCAGTGCTATCCTTCACCACGGTGCAGCTCAGCCTGGGCTCACTCCAACAGGCTGGTCATAGACAAAGGAAAGGCCGTGTGCTCTCTTCTTATACAGGCTTCTCCTGTAATCAGCGTGCACACTTGTGGAGGGCCTTAGAACATGTAACAACCCGTTAGGGAATTGGGGAAGTGACCTGGGTCCTGAAAACCCGGCCCGGATTGTGCTTTATACAGCCAAGCAGGGGAGAAATAGACATTTTGATACAATTTACCAAAATGGAATGGGGCTTTATCTGTTCTGTGCTAAGTTGATGCATTTATGTTTCTTTGCTTTTTAAATAAATGATTGTTTGTAATGAAAAACTGTCTCAAATATACTGCATTATGCTCAAATCATGTCTATTTTATTTTTAGTAAATTAAGCATTACACAATTGTTAAGCAAAAAAAAGGTACAGCACAAATCAAACAAATAGCTAAATAACACAAAACCAACAAAAAAATAAACAAAGATTAAGCAAAGAAATTAGCTATAAACTGGGCCCGGATGGATTGGCCGGAAGCACTCAGGGGTGCCATCATAAAAATCATCACTTTCCTGTCTGGGTGGAGAGGGGGACAAATCCACATAATGAGGGGCCTGCTGCCTGAGGGCAAAATTGTGGAGCACGCAGCAGGCTAAAATAATTTTGATAACCTTGTTGGGGTCATAATGCAGAGCCCCCCCGTATGATCCAAGCAGCGAAAACGCAACTTCAGCAGGTCGAAGGTTCTCTAATCTACTGCCTGGGTCTTGCGATGGCCCTATTACATGACTCCTGGGCCGCATTCTGCGGGCGAAGGATGGGCATCAGGAGCCACGGCATTAGTGGATAGCCAGAATCCCCTGAAAGCAAACACAAAACAAAAATTACACCTTCTAAGCAACATTATTGTTTACCATGTCATCAAGTGCAAAAAACAGCCATAGGTTTATACAGGGGTCATCAACTATATTCAAAGGCATACAGTGAAAGGGGAATGATTTTATTTGAGCAAACTTACCCAGTAGCCATCCACCAGATAAATCGTCAGACTCAAAGGGAGCATATAACCCGGAACTCCGCAGAATATATGCATCATGGGACGAACCGGGATAACCTGCAAGGACACTCAGGAAATTCATGTCCGGACCAACCACTGCTTGAATGTTCAGCGAGTGGCCCATCTTGCGGTTCCTGACCAAAAAAACCCAAAAAATTGCACCAAGCCAAGGTATCCACCAAAAACACAAAAAAATAAAAACAACAAAAGATTAGAGTTAAACAATCCCAAACAAAAAAACAAAGGCATAAGTCTAAATAAATAGAAACAGAATAAGGATGTGTTTGTAAATTAAGCTAAGGACTAATTAAGGTCAGCATTCCAATGCCTTTCTAAGGGCTACATGATAAGTTTTGATTAAGGTATGCATTCTAAACAATTTAAAAGGGATACTTGAGAAGGAGGGATTAAGGTATGCATTCTAAACAGTTTAAAAGGGATACTTGAGAAGGAGGGATTAAGGTATGCATACTAAACTGTTTAAAAGGGAAACTTGAGAAGGAGGGATTAAGGTATGCATTCTAAACAGTTTAAAAGGGATATTTGAGAAAGAGGGATTAAGGTAT
The DNA here is from genome assembly GCA_027917425.1 of Gastrophryne carolinensis. Taxonomy (NCBI): domain Eukaryota; kingdom Metazoa; phylum Chordata; class Amphibia; order Anura; family Microhylidae; genus Gastrophryne; species Gastrophryne carolinensis. Next base: position 190,066,907 of record CM051239.1, on the reverse strand, counting down.
GCATTCTAAACATTTTAAAAGGGATATTCGAAAAGGAGAATTTAAGGTATGCATTCTAAACAGTTTAAAAGAGATACTTAAGAAGGATTGATTACTAGATAGATGAAATTAAATTTAGAAAAACAATATAAAAATATGACATCAAAAACTTACCTATATATGTACTCATCTGCTGCTAGTGGCACCCATGACGTTGGGCATGTCGGCGATATTATAAAATCCCAACTTAATCGCGTTCCAGGCTACCATGTTGTCATGAAATGAAATATATTTTGGACACAGGGTAGCCATGCCATCCAGAAACTTGGATAGCGCGCGGCTCAGCGTAGGCTGGGACATCCCCACGGAGAGGGCACCCAGCCTCTGGAACGAGCCTTTCGCCAAAAATTGCAGGCAGCCAATCAATTTGGAATTTGAAATTGCTTGCCCCTTCCTGGTGGTGCGGGCTAACCATGGCCGCAGCTCACTATACAAATTATGGAGGGAAACGCAATTGAGTCGGGTCAGCTCGAACAGCTCAATGTCATGCATGCGAGCGATGTTCATGTGTCTCCGGTGCAATCTGGCCTCGGCCATGCTAATGCAGGTCAGGCCGTTGAGCTGAAGGTGCTCATACTCCTCAACATAGCTGCAAAACATGTCCAACACGAGTCCAAAATGAGCCTGTAAGTGGAGCGGAAATTAAACTATTATATGGCGGATGTGCATCAGCAATCAGGTCTCTGAATCAGACGCAAGCCCATACCAATAACGTAAGTTATCAGACATAAGGCATAGCGTCCATCCAATGAGCGTATACGCGTTAACATAAACGCATATACGCATGAACTCAGTAAGGTAAAATAAAAAAAACAGGCAAAAACTCACAAAAAAAACACAGACACATGCAATAGTGCATGTGTAAGCGTCTCTGAATCAAGGCTGTTGGTGGCTCAGCAGATTACCCCACCCCTGAAAGTGTGTCCTGTGCACAGGCCACCTCAGTGAACAGTGTGAAGCAGTGCAATGGACTAGCATGTCTCTTCCAGCTTCTTGTCATGACCTGAGGTCTAAAACATTTTCAGCAGCATGGTGTTTGTACACTACATGTTACTCCCCCACCACTGTCCTCCATCCCCTGCTGCTGTTTTCTACCACACTCCTACCCCCTAGAACTCACCTAACCCCTCCACCCCCTGCCACTGGCATCTACTGCTTGCCTAACCCCTCCATGAGTCCAACTGCTATTGATCCAAGAGAACACAAGAAAATTTCAATGACGAATAAGACTGTGGGGAGAGAATGCTACCAGTTAGAGTACAGTATTTTTTCGCCCTATAAGACGCATTTATTTTTAACCAAAAGTGTGTGTGTGTGTGTGTGTGTGTGTTTGGAATGTCCATGCGTTTTAACGGGCGAATGTAAAAAAAAAAAAACTTACAATCCGTCGATCCCCCGCAGCCTTGGTAGTCGCCACTACCTGCCTCCTCCTTCATCTGGTTCGGCCCCTGGGTAGGGCGTGGCCTATGACGCTGACAGGCTCGCTGTGAACTTGTGGCTGACTGCCGCTTCCCTGGCTGTGGGGAGTGGCTGCCGGGAGCGGCAGTCAGCAGCAAGTTTACAGCGAGCACAGTGAGCCGATAACGGCCCGGGGTGAAAGATATAGATAAGAGATCCTAGACTGATCTCAAAAACCCTTACCAAAGAGGCCGCACACTAAATATAGGTAAAAAGCCCAATATATTTAATATTCATTATATACACAGATAAAGGCACTGATCTGGACAAATACAAGATTAAAAAACACAAAAACAACAAGCGGGTGGTGCCAATGAACGGTGACTAATATGTATAGAGTCTAGAAAGTTATAATATATATATACAATATAAAGCGTATGGTGTAAAATACTAATAATGGGCCCAGGTAGAAAACCAATATCATCGGATGAGTAATCTAAGTCAGCCGAGGTAAAACAACTTTTGGATGAAAATTCAAATTAAATGTGACCAATAAGTGTAGTGCAGAGAGAGGAGAAAGTGCTGAGTGCATATAAGTACTATTTACAAATGTAACCACAAGTGTGGTATGTGCAAATTACAATGCAACCTGCGCTGTACATACAAAGCAGACCGCTATACAACATACATACAGAGTTAAAATCTAAGTGCAAAGTGAGGAGAATATGTTGGACAGGCTTCAAATAAGCCCAACTGGGCCCCTAAATAAGTGACACCAAATAGCGCAATATAATAACAGCATACAAGTAAATAAAAAACTATTTCATCACCGTGTCACCAGGGATCCCCCGCAGCAGCCGCCACCGACGTGTTGCGTGTCAAAATGACACTTCGCCAGGGTGTATCGGCTGCCCAACTCACCCCTCCTTAAATACCCCGATAGTGAATGAGCTGGCCAATGCAGCGCGGCCACGTCATCGCCCGCGCGCGCGCCCCGCCCGGCCAATGAAAATGGCCGTAAGGGAAACGCGTCAGACGTTACGTGACCAGCGCTGGCATCGGTCACGTACCAGGAAGCGCTCCCCTGCAGTAGGAGGCGCCTGCCCGCCACGCGCCCAGCCCCGCGCGCCGCACGCGAGCACTCCCCGTCCACCCAGCACCAGGGCCAAGACCCGGAGCGGAACCGTGGAGGGTAAGTATTCGGGGAGGGGGGGAAACAACAAAATTTGCATAGGAACATATATACTGAAGTGCCATACTGTACATAAACATATCAAAGATCATATAAACACAAATTAAGTATATGGCTATGTGGTTCACTAAGGGAATAATCGAATGAATAATAAAGGCTATCACTCCAATTCGCTTATGGCTCACTGGATATTATCAAAATGTTGGAAGCAATAAATATTGAGTATATAAGCTATATAGAGCCTGGAGTGATTCATTAATTAATTAGTTAATCAGAGTTAAGATATAGTGCCAGGAGTCTGGCACCTATTATCCAAGGCTTGCCCAGAATATAGGGGATGTTATAAGGTGTACCTAGATACAGTGCTCAGGCATGCAATAAGCACCTAGTGGGACCCTCCTATTCTCAGAAGGGCATCCCACACTTAGAATGATGGAGTGGAAGAGAAGATCCACATAACTCCATGCCCATGTATGGGCTAGGCTCAAAGTGTAGGGCCCCAAAGCAGTTGTAAGGGATAGACAAGGTGCTGTTTTTCAGAGATGGAAAAGGGTATGGGTAATGAAAGCGAGATGCAAGAAGGTAAATGAATGGATGCCAAACTGGCCTCAATATGCTGGTCTGGGAATATAGAGACAGATACACCCAAAGTGCATGGTTGGCTGTAGTTTTATTCTCAACTATTTTCAAAGTCCAACACCAATCTCATATTGAGTAAAGTCATACACACAAGGGCACAACTCGCATACAGCATGTCCATTGTGTGTGGCCCGAGGAAGGATCAGCGATAGGATTGTTGTTCCAAAACTGGTCACGTAGTGCTTCTATGTCCTAGTATTAGTGGTCAGCTACTAGTGGAAATATTCTTCAATGTTGATAGTAGGCTCTTGAGTGGAATCATCTTCTGGATTAGTCCAGAATCTTCTTCTGGATTAGTCCAGCATCCCGCTGGTAGGAGACACAGGCCACGCCCACCCTGGGCCGATATTGACTGTGAACTTGCAACTGACTGCCGCTCCCCGCCGCCTCAAACGACAGTGGTGGGAAGCGGCAGTCAGCCGCAAGTTCACAGTGGGCCAGTTCCGCTCTGGGGTGGACGTGGCCTGTGACTCCTGCTAGCATCAGGAAACATTGGACAACTCAGATCTGCTTATACAGAAAACATTGGACAACTCCCTAAAGCCACCCTTTCCTTTTTCTGAATCTAGCTTGAAAATTGGGACCCCCCAAAACTCTAAAATGTAAACATGCTGAGGAGCAGATGTTGGGATGCTCCACCCCAACACCTACCAGGGGGCGGACACCATGGACACTGATAGGCGGCATGTGCCCACTAGTGGTAAGACTTGTTAGCAAATTGTGGCTTGCCACGGGGGGGGGGAGGCCAACCAAACACGCACCCACCAACCTTAGTTCCCACATGCACGGCAACTTTGAGGGCTTGCCTGCACAACATATATTGTGTGACTACACACACCAAAAGTATTAGGCCACTTCCAGTGCATTTACCTTGACCTACACTAATGTTGACCTTTTTGTAAGAATAAATACTAAAAACCAGAACATTGTTTGGATCTTATTTAATCACACCCAGACCATACAATTTATCACAAATGACATAAGTGGCAAAAAAAAAATACATTTAAGAAAAAGAGGTGCCCACCAAATGCTGCTGGGTGCTTTGGCTCTCATGGCTCTGGGTGCCAGTCTACAGATTTCCAGGAATCTCTGGACAAGAAGCAGGAGTTCTCTCCTCCAAATATGCTGCCACCTTGTTCAAGGCAAAGTTATGAAGTCTAATGTACGCTATGATAATCTGGACGACCTTCTCTGGCTTGAATTGATGGGAACTCCCTGTGTGGTCGAGACAGCTAAATCAGCCCATGTGCTGCGGTTGGCCCCAATATAATCCTCCTGGCCAGGTGTCTGGGGCCTTAAGAAGGGCGTCATCACCTAAAAGACAAATGAAAATGGAAATTGAGCTAACAAGCAACACAAAATAGCCTGGACAAAACATTAAGTATTACAAACGAGTAGGGCCAAACAAGCAATAGGTAAGGCAGGATGCTCTGACAGGGAAGCCGGTCAAAACACTGAAAAAGCGAAGATCCAGCCCCACGACACATTAAACGTTAAGAGAGTGGCCCATCTTGCGGTTACAACAAATAAAAGGGCTCACTAGACTGGCAACAACAAATGAACAGCAAAAATAAAGTAGACAAATGCCAAATGGGACACAGTAAAGCTGTTTGGCAGGGGAAGCTAGGCTAGCCTCAAGAGACGAGAGTGGGCTACAAGGAGGATCTATGTGGACCTAAACAGACTGAGATACAGGGAAGCAGTTGGGGGGGGGGGAGCTAGAACAGCCTCAAGAGAGGAGAGTGGCCTATAAGGAGGATCTAAGCATACAAAAGCATATACTCCTAAGCAGCTGGAGGATCCAGGGTCACATGCATACAGTCAATGCCATACATGACACTCGGTATATTCACAAAGTTGAATAAACTCAACTTCATTGCATTCCAGGATGCCACTCTGCCATGCTGTCAGGGCGTATTTTTCCTGCAGGACAGCCATGCCATTGAGAAATGTAGTCAGGGTGCGCCTCAGCGAAGGCTTGGACATGCCAACTGACAGTGTCCCTGGAAAAAGTCATTCACTAAAAATTTAAGACAGCCAAGCAATTTGGTCATACTACTAATTGCATGACCCTTTCTTGTGGTGGGGGTCTATCCATGGCTCTGAGTAAAGTTTCTCAAGGAGGTTCAGTCGGGTTAAACACCTGCTGATCAGGCATCTGATTGATACCCAGGGAACTGTGGGTACGCCTAGGTTCTGGAAGATACATGGTTAACAGCCCCTGCTTCTGCAGATGCTAGTACTCTTCACAAAACTCATCAAGGGGCTTCATCGTAGGTGCGGATGATGTAGGTTTTATTTTCAATAGCAAAAAAAGATTGTCCATGTATTCTCACTAGCAAAAAGATGCCGTATTTGAACCGGAAAGCTATAGGTCAGAAAACCCAATATTCAGGGCTCTGAATCCTGCCCAAGCGCAGGCAAAACCTGTGATGTTACCGACACACAGATGACTTGTGAAGCATTTATACAACAAACACTCAGTTTGGCATATGCATACCGGAATTTCCTGCAAAAAGGACTACTCAGTCAGATATACAAGGCTCTGAATCACCCAACATGGAAAATACTGTCCTTAGATGTCATTCCTGCTGGCGGGAATGCATGCAAGAGAGGCTCTGAATCCTGCCGATTGTAAGGGTGCATATTGCATTAGATATAAAAAAGAGCACAAATCAATTCATGCACATGCATTATTGTAGTGAATGGGTCCATGAATCATGCTTTCATGAGTACATTTCCGCATGCACCATAGATTGCGCACTGGCCACCGGATATGGGCACACCTTATAGTGTAAATGGTTAGCTGGAACCTAAGCTTAGATTAATAGTTAGATGTTCTTTTTAAAGGCTTGAATTTGCTTTTATTAAAAATAAAGTAAATGTAATAAATATTGCAGTTCTCGATAAACCCTAATTGCTAAAATAAATTAAAAAAATGGATTTGACCTAGACGCCAGTCTTCTTTCTGCCTGCATGACAGTTTCTATTTTCATTGTGAATATAAAATACTGGTAAGTTAGACATATTTTTCAGTTTCACCCTCCAGTGACTGATCTGGATGTGCCAGTTACATTTGTGTGTTACTTTAGAGAAAAAAACATTATGGTAAAAAGTTCCTCAGTGAGTTTCTAAGGTGCCTCCAGACCATTGTTCAGAATCATTGTCAGGTTAAATTAGGAAGTACTGGCTCCACGAGTGTAAAAAAATCAATACTTGAAGGAAGATTGCTCCCCAGGAAAACCGGTTTTGATTCTAGGATTAATTCGCAACCAAGGGCTTCAGTGAAATGACATGCCATTAGTCAGAAAATGAACACATTCTACCCTTGAAATTGGATGGAAATATGTCAGGTGCCTGACCTATTCATATGCTCTTCTCTCTGGGCACAAGTAGTAGGTGTGGTTCTCCATCATCACTGCCTCCATTTAAAAATAGGTTATAAAAAGGAGAGGTCCAGAGTGAATTCAAAGTATTCTCCAGACTATTGTTGTAAAGCATTTTCAGATTCACTCCATCAAGGTAAATGCATCTGTATACTCAGCCACGTTCTCTCTTGTGTTTCCAATTTTTGGAATAAACCATAATAACAACTTTAAATTAGGACTGAGATTTCTTTGTCTGCCAGTCTGCCATAAGAGCATTTGCATTATTAATGACAATGTAATGTGTTTTTCATCTATCTGCAGCAATGCTTCCTTTTCTTCCAGTTATTGATTTTTAGAGGAACATGAAAACAATGAAAAACAGTAATTTCTAGAGATATAAAAATATACCTGTTTAAAGAAACTTTGAAAAGAGTATATATCTCTCATACTTGAGAGGAAATGAACCTGAATCAAAGTCCTTGTTATCAAAATGACAAGCAGAATAAAAAGCAGTCTCAACTTAACTCAACTACCTCCATCCAGCACTAGTGCCAGCACCATTTCTTTCTAGTGACTTCTGCACATCAGAGTAGAAGATGCATCCTGACAGAGCTGAGGCATCCTCTATCATTTTAAATCCACAGCTTTGGTTTAGCTTTTCCTACCAGTGCTTCCATTGCTTATCCTACTGAAAAATAAAGCAGCTAAGCTGTCCCAGGTTATTTGCTTACTAATTATTGCACTTGGAGAACAAGTTAATTAATAAAGTATTCTTAGATGGTTGTTATCATGGAAATAAGTTGCTAATGTTATGTAATGCTGGTGTATCTATTGTAATTTGCATCTATTTCAAATAAAAAAATAAAAATAAAAAATGTGCAAATACATTTATTTTAACAAAACTATTTTACATTTGAACGCCATATTAAAGGAGCACTGTCGTGAAAAATGGACCAAAGATACTAATCCATGTAAATGATGGCTGGAGGACGGGTTACTTATACATCCGGCATCAAGAAATATCCAGCCAGGCTTGTTTTTCTTTCTTTTAACCCGTTCAGTGCCAAGCATGTAGATTCTAAGTGCTCGCTTCCATGCCAAGCACATAGAATCTATGCGCCTGACTTTTTTTACATCTAAGAGACCCCTATCACAAGACTTAGAGGGCTGGCAAGTCACTTGCAGTTAGTGGGGCCATTGCCGTCCGGGGGGCAGAAGGGCCCAGGGGCCATTTAGCCTGTGTGGGCTTGAAATCTGCAGGACGGGGGGCCACAGGGTTTGGTCCCTGCACCTTGTTCTACAAGCCCCCATAGCTGGTCCCTGGGCTGGTAGTGCTGTGTAGAGGGCACCTCACTCCATTTTCTGGGGGATTTTTAAGCATTTTTAACCCTTAAAATTCCCAAAAAATGTGTTCTCCCCTGGGAAGGGGGACCCCACATCAATGTTTTTTAATTTAACCCTTTATAGTGTGGACAGTAGTTGTATTTTATTTGTAAATGCTATAAAGTGCTCTTTTCAGTTTGGGGGTCTCCTGGACACGAACAGAGATCTATCGGTATGTAATACCGTTGTAATTAGGAGAAATGGGGTTTTCTTTAATAAAACAAATGTTTCATGTTAAATAAAGGAGGCAATTTAAAAACTTTTTTTTTTTAAACAGTAGAAAAATTACAAACAAGACATTTCAAGTTAAAGCCTAAACTCTGCCACAAAATATATATATATAATTTTCCTGGAAATTCCTGCAAAAATCTCAGTTAAACATAGCGCACAATGGTGAAAAACAACCTGTCAACAGTGGGTGACAAAATTTCAAGTAGGCTGGTAATTAAAAGTGTTAAAATAGTTATGCATGTTGGGCATTGTTCTGTTCGGGGGACCTTGCAATTTCAGATTTAGCTTGTTTTTGTTTGCATATTGATATTTTAGGAAAACGTGTTTTTTATTCTGCTTCTTTATACGTTTTTCAGGGAAAACCCTGTGCAACCTAAGAATTATTTGAGGGGTTACCTCAAGAAAGATGGGCCTACTACAACAAACTGGGTACAATTAGAAAGCTTAACATGTATACTTTCAGGAAACATATGGCTTGTGCAGGGCATTCCAAACGTAAGGGCTTTTTTTGGTAGAAAAAGTGCAAAGTGCGCACTTTGTCTGCAGAGATGAAATTTTCAAGTAAAATTGTCCATACACACATGCTTTGCTTTGGGGTGTTTGGCAACTCTTCCCTTGAAAGTACCTATGCATGTTGCGTATTGTTCTGTGGGGATGTTGCCTTTTCCAGATTTAACTTGTTTTTTCTTGTTTGCATATGGTTTTTTTTTTAGGAAAATGTGGATTTGATTCAGCTTTTTTATTCTTTTTTTTAGGGAAACCCTGTGCAACCAATAAATTAAGGGATTGCAGCGCCCACATCAACAAGCCTGTTACTCCTAGAAAGCTTGAGGTATGTTCTTTCAGAGAATATAAAGGGTTGTTTTTCTTGAAAAAAGCAAGTTGCATACAGCATAGCATAGTTGTATTGCATCTGAAAATGCCTAAAGTGCTGTTTCAGTTTCAGGGAGTCTCCTGGGCAGGAAAGGGTGTCTACCAATACATGTATGGCACCATTGTAACTGGGAGAAATTGGGATTTTACATGCAATAAGATTTTATTGACAATCTTACATTTTTTACTGTAAAAAAAAAAAATATATATATATATTTTTTTTTTGCACACATAAGACTCGATTCAGAGAGACACACAACAAAAACTTCCGTTTTAGTGCCGTTGTCGTATCATTTTCAAAAGTTCCCGCTCTCGTATGAGTGTGCGAGCGATTCTATGCATGCATTGTAAACCTTCTGTAAAGTTTCCGTCCGCTCGTATGCCAGAGTACGAGTACGAGGATGTCAGTTTCCATCGAGACTTTTCAGATTCATTTTCTCAGGTAACAACGTAGCCTTTCGCTTTTGCCCTTTTCCCATCGTATCCTCACACGAATCCTTTACGTTTCCCGATACATTCTGTTTCACTTTTTCCAAAAATAATCGTCCAGACGGAATCCTTACGTTCTTGCGCCTGCGCACTACAAACTTAACTCATGAAAGTGCTCGCCTACATAATTTCACTCCCATCACTTCTACTACAATGTTTATCTAAACCACTTAGCGCTATCCTGCTTCTTCCCTTTTGAGCCCTTAAAGCTCACCTTAACCACTTAGCGCTATCCTGCCTTTTCCCTTTTGGGCCCTTAAAGCTCACCCTAACCACTTAGTGCTATCCTGCAGCTTCCCTTTTGATCCCTTCAAGCTCACCCTAACCACTTAGCGCTATCCTGCCTCTTCCCTTTTGAGCCCTTAAAGCTCACCCTAACCACTTAGCGCTATCCTGCAGCTTCCCTTTTGATCCCTTCAAGCTCACCCTAACCACTTAGCGCTATCCTGCCTCTTCCCTTTTGAGCCCTTAAAGCTCACCCTAACCACTTAGCGCTATCCTGCCTCTTCCCTTTTGAGCCCTTAAAGCTCACCCTAACCACTTAGCGCTATCCTGCAGCTTCCCTTTTGATCCCTTCAAGCTCACCCTAACCACTTAGCGCTATCCTGCAGCTTTCCTTTTGATCCCTTCAAGCTCACCGTAACCACTTAGCGCTATCCTGCAGCTTCCCTTTTGAACACTTAGCGGTTAGGTTCTTCTTCCATTTTGGGCCCTTAAAGCTCACCCAAATCACTTAGCGGTTAGGTTCTTCTTCCATTTTGGGTCCCTAAAACTTACCCAAATCACTTAGCAGTTAGGTTCTTCTTCCATTTTGGGTCCCTAAAACTTACCCAAATCACTTAGCGGTTAGGTTCTTCTTCCATTTTGGGTCCCTAAAACTTACCCAAATCCCTTAGTGGTTAGGTTGTTCTTCCATTTCGGTCCCTAAAACTTACCCAAATCACTTAGCGGTTAGGTTCTTCTTCCATTTTGGGTCCCTAAAACTTACCCAAATCACTTAGCGGTTAGGTTCTTCTTCCATTTTGGGTCCCTAAAACTTACCCAAATCACTTAGCGGTTAGGTTCTTCTTCCATTTTGGGTCCCTAAAACTTACCCAAATCACTTAGCGGTTAGGTTCTTCTTCCATTTTGGGTCCCTAAAACTTACCCAAATCACTTCACAGACATTACAATCTTGATGTAGAAATATGTCATTGTCCCTTTGTTTTGTGTAAATGTCTTTGTGCAAATAAATGGAACACCATTTTTGGTTTTTTTTTTTTTTTTTGGTTTTTTTATTATTAAACTGCCATTTTGTGGTGGCATTTTTAAAATTGAGTAAACTTTTTGTAAAAATTTTTTGGAAATGTAAATAAAATATATACAAGGAATTTTGAAAAACAACTGTTTACAATAAAAACATTAAGAAAACTATATACAAATATACAGGGCCAGGAACCAGGACACTACTCTTCCTCTTCTGTTGTCCCCAACGTGTCACGCATCGCCTGCAGATCGGCCACCAACTCAAGGACCCTCCGATTCATGTCAGCAAGTCTTTGTCGTGTGGTCCCTGGAACAAATTTAGACACAAATATTATTGCCAGAACAATACATGTTTCTCACCTGTGGAATTAATGTATTTTAGTAAACAAATTAACTATAAGCCACATATGTCATTCTTGCAAGTCATTAAGCTAATGAAGTGGCCACAGGTCACTTGGGCAAGTCATTAAGCAAATGAAGTGGCCACAGGTCAGTTGGGCAAGTCATTAAGCAAATGAAGTGGCCACAGGTCAGTTGGGGAAGTCATTAAGCTAATGAAGTGGCCACAGGTCAGTTGGGCAAGTCATTAAGCTAATGAAGTGGCCACAGGTCACTCTTATATTGCCATTGACTAGGGCATTATGTATTTGTGTGTTCATGTGAAGTTACACATAAATGGCAATAATGGCATGACTACTTACTTGGTTGGTGGCCGAGAGATGGCTCGTTGGGGACAACACGATGATGTCCTGGTTCCTGGCTCTGCTGTGAAGAAGTGCCTGTAGAAACATGGGCAATATGGTTAGTTTGCATGTCTGATTCAGCAGTCCTCAAATTTTTTTAGCTAAGTCTGGGTCACATTACTCACCTTCTCCAGGGTCTTGTGGGCCCATATCTGCTGCCTCCTCAACCACTACCTCACCCGCACCCGAAGCATCTAAAAATACAGAATCAAGGAATCAGTTTGGGGATATCAGGAGCTAGCATGTATATGTGTGTGCGTAGACATGAAGAGTGACATACCAGAGGCTCCCGCATGAGTGGCAGGGTACGACTGCCTGCCCACGCTGTGCCGCCCCTCCTCTGTTGTAAGGTACAGGGGTTGGTCTGAGGACCCCACAGAGGAGGGGTAGGCCCGTCACCCTGGAGATCCACCACCTTCACTCCCAGCTGCAGAATCATGCAACACTGGTCGGCCTGTGCGCCTCCGGGTGCGGCGAATACGGTAATCCATTTCCAACACTACCAAAGAAAAGGCATTATAAATAAAAGGCCTATCTTCTGTCGTAGTTACATCTTGCATGCAATCGCTATGTACTTACTTGGGAAATGGATTCCAAAAAACCTCCACACCCGGGGCATGTGCAGTCTTTTCAGGTCCGACCAATGCTGCATGATCTGTGTGTGGGTGAAGGTGGTGTCGGTCTGGTGTTGGATCTCCGCGATGATCTCCAGGGCGACGTTTTTCAAAGGAGTTGGGCAGGTAGTCGTGCCTGCGCTCCAGCATGGTCTACAAAACAGAAATCAAACATTGCAATAAATTAAACATGCCTCTAAAGAATTGCAAACTATACATTTTTAGGGTCAATCACATTAAAACATACCCACACACACTTCTAGGCTAAGTCAACTTTAAATCTGGCCGCACTGTTGTTTGGCACGTGTGTGGCGTGCGTTTGGGTGTGCATGTATTTTACCCCAATGTGGATCAAATCTCTTACTTCGTGCGCATCCTTAACATGTCCAGCAGCAGTTAGATGTCACCTGAAAGGCCTACAAATACACTTACGAGCATGATGATCTCTTCTTGTTGGCGGGTGAAGATAGTGGGCGCCATCTTTCTTCTTCTCGGCAGCAGATAAGTAATGCCCCAGCGGTTTCCGGACGTCCGTGCGAATGGCCGGACGTGCGCATAAGCGAACGCGTAGGCGTCACACGGCGGATCCCTTATTTAAAGGTCCCTGCACACACACAGCTCATTCTTTTTGAGAGTCCAGGCAAAATGCCACCTAAGAAGCCAAGCACACAGAAGAAGCCGACCAAGCGGGCTGACCAGGCCGAGAGCCCAAAAACAAGGTCGCAAGAGGCAAAAGCGAGGCTAAGGCCTACCACCAGGCAGCGGGCAAAAAGGAGGTGGCAGCAGCCCAAACCAAGAACAAGCCAACCAAGGCTGCACCAGCACATGCCCTCAAAACGGGTAAGAGGGGACGAAGCCCCACCCCACCCTGCCCCACATCCCCCCCACGTGGCACCAAGGCACTAGCCAAAGGGACAAAACACAGGCCCAGAAGCCGCAGCAGGGCCCGAAGCCGCAGCAGGCCCAGAAGCCGCAGCAGGGCCCCAAGTCGCAGCAGCGCCCCAAGTCGCAGCAGGCCCAGTAGCCGCAGCAGGCCCAGTAGCCGCAGCAGGGCCCCAAGCCACAGCAGGGCCAGAAGACGCAGCAGGGCCCCAAGCCGCAGCAGGGCCCCAAGCCACAGCAGGGCCCCAAGCCGCAGCAGGGCCCCAAGTTGCAGCAGGCCCAGATGCCGCAGCAGGCCCAGAAGCCGCAGCAGGGCCCCAAGCCGCAGCAGGCCCAGAAGCCGCAGCAGGCCCAGAAGACGCAGCAGGGCCCCAAGCCGCAGCAGGCCCAGAAGCCGCAGCAGGGCCCGAAGCCCGAAAAGCCAGCCAAGGCCAAGGTCCCCCACCCGCACGTGGCTACAAAACCAAGCCCAAGAGTGGCCGACCCACCAGCTATGGCTCACCCCAGCCAACGACCTCAAAGGCCCCACAGAGCCACAGGGCCCCAAGCAGCAGCTCCAGCTCCTCCAGACCCTCTCTTACTCACCCACATTCTCCTCCGGCACAGGTTGTCATGCATTCCCCCTATGCCACATCTACACCTGCAACTTCAGTGGCCACCCAGCCCCGAACACCCAGTCCCTTTCCCAGTCCAGTAAGATCCACAGCCAGCCTCCAGTCCTTGAGGTCTCCTCCATACCCCCAGGCCAGAATGTCACCCCATTTGCCACCAAACACTGAGGAGCCACAACCACACCAAACAGGGCGCACATTGCGCCAAGGACACTTGAGTGGCCATTTTGGTGAGTCCCAAACTCTGGAATTGGCTAGTGGGCTCACCTTTTATATTATGATGACCTATATGGGAGCAAATCAAAAACAACTAGCAAACAGCGCAAATCTGAGATTTTGGCAGAACTCACCAGGCAATTCAATGCAGCGGGTGATGAACTCAAAGATGTGGAACAGATTCAGCGGAAGATATCGGACCTGAAATATGCCGTACGGAAGAAACAGAATAAAAGGAGGCAGTACAGGTACATAGCTTATTTGTGGGTTTTTATTCTTCTTGTGTATCCATCAGTGCGCAAACTGGCGGAGGATTCCCCACAAAATTGAAATTTACCCAGGCTGAGGAGATGGTGCTGGGCCTGCTACATCCTGTGGCCTTAGAGGGACACTCGGGCCAGCAGGACATGGACAACCCGCCAATTCCAGCAGGTTAGTAATGTGGGAATGACCCAAAAAATGTGTCTTAACTTAGAAATAGGCAGCAAGGCATAGCTAAACACATGGCTCTAGGGTGTGGCAGCAAGGCATAGCTAAACACATGGCTCAAGGGTGTGGCAGCAAGGCATAGCTAAACACATGGCTCAAGGGTGTGGCAGCAAGGCATAGCTAAACACATGGCTCAAGGGTGTGGCAGCAAGGCATAGCTAAACACATGGCTCAAGGGTGTGGCTTGTAGTGGAGTGCTCACTTTGACCAGGGTGTGTCATGTGTGTCGACTGGTAATGTGCAAATTGTTAACAAGATACATGACGTTTAAGAACATTTCTGAAGAGTATGAAACTTTGGAGTTTCGAAAATGAATGCGTGCTATGTATTAATTGACAATCACACGCCACACTAACATCTTTTGCTGTTGTGCAATTTGCTAAGAGCTGGGTTGGGGGCACAATGGATTAAGATGGTTTTAGTGAAATGTTTTCAGAAATACAATATGATTCTGGTGGGGAACATTGTAACTGCTATTTGCCACTTTAGTGTGTTAACTTCATCGCCTATAAGGGATGTGGAAACACACACAACAGCCATTAGTTGCATGTTTGTTTTTAGACACGTCACCAACGTGTCTATTCTGGTTTAACAATCCATGCACTAATCTAATGGCATTCCTAGTGAAGGCCAAGTGGCAACGTTGTGGGAGTGGCCATTCCTGCTTGGGCACGTTTATTTTGTTAGCATATGTGTTCTTAACCATCAACAATGCATAGTTGTGTTTTTTCATTGCTCTTTTTGTTCTAATGCAGCCCAGCCTCATCCCTCAGCTAGTGGGGACTCCTCTGCCAAGCCACTGCCGTCTTCTTCCTTGCTGCCTCAGACCCAGGATCCGATATCTACGGTAAGTGTTTTTTGATGCCGTTGCGTATGCATGTGGCTTGCCATGTTTTTAGTGTCTGATTTACATAGGTATTCCCCACACTGAACCTTTTTTTTTTTCACATGTCCCCAACAGAGCCACACACTGATGGAGGAAATCCAGGAGCTGGAGGAGCATGGAAGCTTCCTTGCAGATTATGAAGATCTTCCCCTGGGCCAGAATCTGCAACTGTCCCAAAATGTTTCTCCGCCAAATCCTGGGCAGCAGAGGGAAGCAGGCTGCATGCTGCCTGCACATCGTGGGCAGCATGCAGAGACTGACCCTCCAGTCCCCAGTTTCAGATCTGCTGTTGAGGATTTGGCGAGCATACCTGTGGCTGTTGGGGGTCCTAGAGCAACATCATCTGCACGCCCCACAACCCGGGGAATTGGGCGGTGTACTCAGCAACGTCGCCCAGTTTCCCAGGGGAGGGGCGTGCAGATGATGGAGGCAGCATGGCACCATGAGAGGCGGCTTTTTCGTCGCCAAAATCAACTAAATCAAGAACATCTTAGGGGCCAATTAGATTCCCTGAATAATACCTTAAGTGCCATGCTGACTGAATTTAGGACCCTTAACAGCCACATGGGCAACTTGACCTCCGAAATCAGGTCCAGCATGGCAGAAATGCAAAGTAACCAAAGAAACATTTTGGAACAGTTGCAGATTCATAATGCAACACAGGCCCAGGTTAGGGCCCACCCCCAAGGGCCCCAACCTGGGTTCTATGGGCATCACCAATATTAATGTGTGTTTGGCATGAATCTGTTCTACATCTTTGAGAGACATCCCCACTCGATTGACTTGTCTGGTGAGGCATAAAAATCTGCCATTTTGCGCTGCTCTTGCTAGGTTGTTTTGGATTTGCCCCCATATAGGTCATTCAAGGCCTGAGGTAGCCCACTAGCCAATGCCAGAGGCCAAGACTCACTGAAGCGGCCACTTAAGCTGTTGCGCGGCTGTCTTGGCCATAATAACATTTGTGGTGGCCCCTCATGTTTGGCGGCATGATTGGGTGATATTCTGGCCTGCCAAACTAAGACCTTGGACCCTGGCTGTGATTGTACTGTATTTGGATTGGGACTGGGTGTTCTGGTTTGGGTGGGCCACTGACTTACAGGTGTAGATGTGGCATAGGTATGTTTGCTTTCAACCTGTGTCTGGGGAAAATGTGGGCAAGCAGGAGAGGGCTTATTTGGG
The DNA here is from genome assembly GCA_027917425.1 of Gastrophryne carolinensis. Lineage (NCBI taxonomy): Eukaryota > Metazoa > Chordata > Amphibia > Anura > Microhylidae > Gastrophryne > Gastrophryne carolinensis. Next base: position 190,050,430 of record CM051239.1, on the reverse strand, counting down.
TGCAATTTTCTGTTTTTGAACATGTTTTGAACATAATTGCATGTACATGTCTGGCCCCAAAGTATGTGAGGGGCACTCACCTACTATTCTGTTTGTATCCCAGAAACCTTTTACGAATTAGTAAACATTTTTGTTTGACCAAGTTCATGTCTGTGGTGTTTTGATTGAGAAATATGAGTTCAAGTAGACACCAAAACAAACACTAACCAATGTATCCAAATAAGTCCATAAACATTGTTGTTTTTTGGCACAACTTCATTATTGGTTTATTCATAATGAAATTATACATACCAAAACCCAAAAAATAACAAACATAACAAAACAAGTCCAAAAGAACACATACAAAGAGAAACATAAATTAGCCAAAATGTGTGGCAATTAAATTTGCCCGCATGGCTTGCCCAGACGCACTTGGCTGGCCCACATAGGTGTCGTCTGGCTCATCGGAGGGTGGAGAGGGTGGGCAATCAACATATCGGGGGACCCTTTGCATAATAGCAAAATTATGCAGCGCTGCACATGCCATAATGATATCAATGACCTTTTTAGGGTCATACTGCAGGGAGCCTCCAGTGTCAGTGTGGTCCAAGCACCGAAAACGGGTCTTCAGGAGTCCAAAGGCCCTCTCCACCACTGCCCTGGTCTTTCTATGGGCACGATTGTAGGCCTCTTGGGCTGGAGTCTGTGGCCGGAGGACCGGAGTCATCAGCCACAGGAGTAGTGGATACCCCAAATCGCCTACAACAATGTAAGGGAAACTAATATTACCATTAATTCACACATTGCAGCGCAAAATTCCTTGAAAAAAACAGATCAATCAGGTATGTGACATTGTCACACAAACATGAGCATACATATTGCAGATGCAAAAACAACAATTAAACATATGTGATAGATGGGGGCCCAAAGTAGGTAAATAATACTGTGGATGCTGGGTAATCAGGCAGACTGTTAGCAGCTATTGTTTCCTGTCTGTGCTGCAGAACAATGTATTATGGGTTAACTTTACCTGACCCATTTTCTGTTTTGGCTTAGTCCAAAACAGGTGTAAGGCTGCCCCTGCACTTTATCCCGCTCACCTCTACTCAGTAAGTGAAATGCATGTAAGCAAAGATGGCAAAGACCCTCTGCTAAAGTCACTAACAGATTTTGATGTAAAAGTGTTGGGAAGACTGTTTCTGACTTTTGCTCTCATTACACTTTGGAGTTCAAACAATGCAGGACTAACAATTTTGCAGCCAATGTAGTTTGGATCAAGTAATGGGTCCAGTCGGGTTACACATGTTCCCAAGGTGATGGCCAAGGCATTGTGGAGGAAAGGTGACTCCCACAAAAATCCAAGGCACACATATAAATTCCAAATAGGTAATTGGACTCAACTTACCAAGGAGCCATGCACCCGCAAATTCTCCTGACTCAAACCGCCGGAACAATCCTGAACGGCGCAGGATGTAGGCATCATGGGCTGAGCCAGGGTAGCCTGCCAGGACGCTCAGAAAACGCATGTCCTGGGCCACCACTGCTTGCACATTCAGTGAGTGGCCCATTTTCCGATTTCTGTGTAAAAAATAAACATAAAACAAAAAGAAAAAAAAATGAGGCCACGAATCCAACGCTCACTTCTAACAGGCTAAGTCAAACGTTCACGTCCAGACAACTAACACTAAACAACTACCTTACATTTAAGTGGCCAACAAAAGAAGATGTATGTTCGAGCCTTTACAAGGGTGAGTGACTTGTTCTCTTTCAAGTACACTTTAAAATGTTTGACTTGGCAAAAACTTTGAAAACAATGGAAATAGAAGGGCCATTGTTGCACATATACTCTTGCCAAGGAGGAAGCATTATCAGGGAGGGACTGATTGCAATGAGGGGATATGTAAAAGGAGAGGCTAGCAACATAGAGTGCCTAATGATAAGGAGGGACTATTCCCAATGAGAGATACTAAAAATGGAGTAAATAATCCCAAGGATGCTCTGCTTAAAAGGAGGGACTATTCACAATAAGGGATACTAAAAATGGAGTAAATAATCCCAAGGATGCTCTGCCTAAAAGGAGGGACTATTCACAATAAGGGATACTAAAAATGGAGTAAATAATCCCAAGGATGCTCTACTTAAAAGGAGGGGCTATTCATAATGATGGTTTTTAAACAAGGAGGGAGAAATACAAATAATGTTATTGGCCAAAGGAGGGACACCCAAACATTTAGATACAATGGAAGACACGTATATATACTCGTCGACTGCCGGAGGGACCAGGGCAACGTGGGTGCAGTCAATAGCACCCATGACGTTGAGCATGTTGGCGATATTATAAAATTCCAGCTTAATGGCGTTTCTGGCTACCATATCCTCAGGGAAACAAATATATTTCCGAGTTAGGGTAGCCATGCCTTCCAAAAATTTGGATAGCGCGCGGCTCAGCGTAGGCTGAGAGATCCCCACGGAGAGGGCACCCAGCCTCTGGAACGAGCCGTTCACCAAAAATTGCAGGCAGCCAAGCATCTTAGTCATACCTGAAATTGCTTGCCCCTTCCTTGTGGTGCGGGCTAACCATGGCCGCAGCTCACTATACAATTTATGGAGGGCAGCGCGATTTAGCCTGGTCAGCTCGAACAGCTCAACGTTATGCATGCTATTGATGTCCATGCGTCGCCGCCGGTGCAGTCTGGTCTCTGACCTCCGGACGATCTCAATTACCATGAGTTGCAGATCCTCATGCTCCTCAAAGGCAGTAGACTCGTCCATGGCTCTAGTTCCGACGTCTAAATGGTGCCGTTAGTGGTTCGGCAATGAAACGGATTTATGGGGTGTTGGCCCATCGGCAATCAGCTCTCTGAATTAATCGCAAGCCCACTGCAATAACGTAAACTTTCTGAACGGACGAAACATTTCAGATTTGGTGGAAAAAACCTCCTGAATGAAGAGAAACTTCCGATTTGCTTCCGTTTATCAAAAGAGCATATACGCATTTTCCCGAACGTTCGTACGAATGAAAAATGTACGAAAAAAAAGCAAAAAAATAAACACCCACCAAAACTTTCACAGACAGCTACGGAAGTCTGGACGAATGTGTCTTTGAATCAAGGCTTATGTGTCCTCACCAAGAGAGAATGCTAACTCTGGTTAACTACTCAATAGCCTAGCCATACTTCAGTAAAGATTCTCTTAATTTTCAATATTAGAGGAAATAGAGGTTTTCATTTAGTTAGATGAGAATACAAATGTCTGTATGAGAATACAAATGGCCCATACCTATCACTTAATATCCTCCAGATCATCACCTGTTAAGGTGTTTAGACATTTTAGATTACATCTGGAACAGCTGAATACTCCAGGAGGGACCGGCATATCATCTCCAATGTGTGACTGGTTCTCCCAGGAAACCTGTTCACTGGAGCACAATGGTTTCTAGCTAGGAACTACAAAGGGCATGGTTGCCAAATCTTCTTTAACCCTTTAAATGCCAGCCACGTAAAATTTACGTAGTTACTTCTCCTCCACTTAAGTGCCAGCCAAGTAAAATTCACCCCTGCTAGCGGGCAAAAAATAAATAAAAATACTCACCTGACCCCTCGTTGGATCCGGCCAGGTCTCCTCTTTAATTTGGCACCATCCAAACCCCCGTGGGGGCTCGGATGGCTCCAGCAGAGCCCCCGGAATAGCCCCCCCCCCCCCGCTTCAGCAGCAGCAGCTGCTAACTGTAAAAAAGTAAAAATGACATTTACTTACCTGCAGGCGCGCTGCCTCCCTCCGGGCCTCCTCTTCACTGGGGGGGCCTCCGATTGCCCCCCCGGCTCTCCCCCTCCTCTCCCGACGGGCGCCTCCATCTTGCCGTTAAGCCCCGCCCCAATTTTTAGGGAAACTCTTTGCAACTAAAGAATACATTGAGGGATTACTTCCAGAAAACTATGGCCACATCAACAAGCCTGGTACACCTAGAAAGCTTGAGGTGTGCACTTCCAGAGAAGATATAGTTTGTTGGGGGTATTTAAAATGTAAAGGGTTGTTTTTCTGGAAAAACTGCAAGGTGCGCATAGCGCATATCACAGTTGTATTTTTTCTGAAAATCCCCTAAAGCGCTGTTTCAGTTTGGGGGAGTCTCCTGGGCAGGAAAGGGTGAAATTGGGATTTCACACGCAATAAGATTTTATTGACAAACTTACATTTTTTATTACAAAAAAACACTACAAATTGTAAAAAATAGATTTTTTTTTTATTTTTTTGCACATATTTCACCCAAAAATATTGAGAATACATCTAAAAAATGACAAGACATTTCATGTTAAAGCCCAGACTATGCTGAAAAAAACAATTCATCATTTTCCTGGGAAATCCCTGGAAATCCCTTCAAAAATCACATTTGAACATGGGGAGCGCAAAATAGTGCAAAATGGTCTGTCAACAAAGGGTGACAAAAACTCCAGTTAGGCTGGCACTTAAAGGGTTAAACCGGACCTTCACCATGATTTATTGAAAAGACCAAACCCTTAATAAACTATTCCCCAGCATCTAAAATTAATATATTTTATGTTTTTAGTCACTTACTTATTGTTCTTTCCCCCACTGGGCTGCAACTCTGTTGAGGACTTTAGGATTCGGGCACCGCCATTTTGATTCAGAAGCATCACACTTACTGAGGAGAGGAGAGTGGAATAAAGTACAGGGGGGCGTGTTACAGCTGTGCTTTACTCAGACAGAGCAGAGCTGAGGTCTGGAAAAGGTCAGCAGTCCCAGAATGCAGAGCAGCACAGTCAGAATGCACTTCCTGTTTGCAGGCTGCCTGATGTCCCATAAGCCACCATCTTGGATGTTTAAAGGCTCATAACATGCAGTAGATGCAGGTAGGATGATTTTTATAGTGGGCAATCTGTATGTACAGGGTGTGGGAAACATATTAGATAGACTCTTATTCAGAGTGAAGGACTGCTTTAATATCTGTACACTAATACACTATACACTAATATATGATGTCAGTCTCTGATGTTCTATTTAATGTGGCCACTGCTAGGCAACTTGTGCAAGACAATTAATTGGGATTGTGTTTAGCGACATATGCCCAGCTCAAAGATAAATACAATCTATCCTTTAGAAGTATTTATTAAGGACTTGTTGTATTTGGCGATATTGTACATTAAAACCTGTCACAAAAGCTTTTGTGACAGGTTTTAATGTACAATATCGCCAAATACAACAAGTCCTTAATAAATACTGGCATATACTTAAGGAGGACCCTGTCCTAGGCCCGGTATTACCTGCAAAACCCACATGTATATTTCGACGTGCCCCTTGCTTAAGGGATAAACTCACAAGGAGTTTTATTGATCCCCCTGGACATCTCGCTCTAGCTGCTGACTCTCTGAAAGGGTTTCACAGGTGTGGCACTTGCTTTGGGTGTAAAACCACCCGGTGTACACAGAAATCTTTTAGAACCTTTCAAAATTTTAAAACTGGCAAAGAGTTTGAAATTGCAGATTTGATCACTTGCAGCACCAAAAATGTGGTCTACCTTTTGTGGTGCCCCTGCAAAATGATGTATGTAGGTCGCACCACAAGGGAATTAAAAATTTGGATCCGAGAGCACATGTATAATATAAGACGTGGTTATGAAAATCATAGTGTCTCATCTCACTTTAAATCTGTCCATTCCTCTGATCATAACCTATTGTCATTTATGGGACTGGACAAGGTGAAGAGCCATTGGCGGGGTACACATTTAGTGAGGGAACTCTCAAAAAGGGAAGGATATTGGATCTATTCCCTGGATACACTATCCCCTGGGGGATTAAACATAGAATTTGACCTGAATTGCTTTTTGGATACTTCCTAATTGTTGTTTTATATTCATTTGATTTTTTATATGTACTATTGTGAAGTGGATCTCATTGCTTTTGACTCAACGGACTATATGGCCTTTTAGGACAGTGCTTTTTAATATATTTTTTATTGATATACAGCTATCTGGCTGTTATTTAGTTCTGCTTCTAGTTGAACTCAGCCTGCTTGCTTTGAATTGCGCAGCAGGTGGCGCACCTGAGTTATTTCTAAAAGCTTAGCCTTTTTTATCTATTTTTTTACACAGACTCAGCCTGTCTGTTCTTAAGTTGCCAGCAGGTGGCGCATCTGCGCTAGTTCAGCGCAGCTGCATCCCTGATTCATGGCTGACATGAACTGGCTTGAATTTATTATGCTTTGCTGGAGGGAATCTGGAGGTTCAGCCCCTCCCCTTGGGTGGATTTAACCAATCGCCTGCTCTCTTACAGTATTACCTCCCCATGGGTGGCTTTAACCAATCGCCTGCCCTTTTACATCTTAACCACCTCTTGCCTGCAGCTTTGATTGCTGATCAAATGAGAGGAAGTTGTTGCATCCGGAATTTGACCCCGGAAGTATTTCCCCTCCATCTTCCTATTTAAAATTGGTATGGACTTTTTACTTTATTACCCTGGTTAAAGCCGTTACTACAGCGGTGAAACGCGTTGGGATTTGGACCTTTTATCTACCTTTTTGCAGCGGGAGCTGTGGATTCTTTTATGGCTGATGTTTGCTGCGCCGAGCGGTGAGATCCACTGTTATTGGCCTTGCTGGATATTCTATGCTGGTTTTTATTACACTTTTGTGAGTGCATTTGCCACTGCTTTTTAGTATTAAATGTTTTTTTTAGCAATATTACACTAGTCTTCGCATTTTGTGTCTTCCCTACATGCTGCATGCCTTGTTTGTGGGAGCTTATCTATGAGAATCTTTGATTTGAACTTTAAAGAAGACCTGAAGTGGTGCTACTAGTTATTGGGCAGGAGCCTGTATCTGATTTGGATGCTACTGGAGATGGAACTATATTTGATTCATTCATGTCATTAAAGCTGGGACATCTGGTAAGAGCATAAACCTGGTGGTGGTGGGCCTACCTGTTCAAAAGATTGATACATGCACCGAGGGATGCTGTGGCTAGAGGCCTCATGCTCTGATTGAATGAACTTTTCATTAGCTGTGTTTTTTGTGATATATATACTTTTACAGATTGGGAATTCTGCATACGTTGAGCTTCTTAATTACCATTTATAATCCTTTAACCTGTTCTTAGCGCGGTGTCTTACGGACCTAGATTTATAGGCACTGTAAAAACATTTTTAAGATTTTGGATTAAGCAAGTAGCAGGAAATGTGTTCCTGAACGATGGCTCCCCCGCCTGGCTGTATCTGGCCCATTACCATCCACCTCCCACCTATCAGCGTGGGGGATGGGGCCAGTACCAATGTGTGCTGTGCGTTCCAGCGTGGAGCGCAGGTGCGCATGCGCAGTTGTGGTGATCTGCGTACTTCCGGCCGGAGTATGCAATCACCACATTCAGCTGGGGCCAGGCGTGGGAGTGGTCGGGAGGGTATGTATTTAAGGAGGGCTGTGGCCCTCTGCCCCCACACACATACTGACCGTGAGCAAGAGCCCATAGGGGGCTTGAAACGCGTTGGTCTGCGCCTGAGGGGGGACCTTCCTGTCACCATACTAACAGTAAGCACTTGTTTGTTGTGTGTTGTCTGTGTACCCTTGCTCTCTGTGAATGGGCTTAAATATTTTGCACAAGGTTCTATTTGTGATGGAAGCACTGGCACTTTATTAGGGTGAGGATATTAATTGTGAATTGTATATTACGTTTTAGTATAGTTGTATATATATGAATTTATTGATAGATTAGCACAGAATCACTTTGAAATTACTTATATGTATATGTGATTGTATTGTTGATGAGGGAGTGCACCCCCTGGTGGCTTACCATGCATATGGTTCAGTAAAATTGTTTTTACATTGGTTTTAAATAATATGCTACAATAAAATGGATTTATAAATTGATTGTCTGAGTGCAATAGTGAGTCTCTGTTGGGTTTTTTGGCAGGGGGTGTAGAGGTTACCCCAAACTAATACATTTAATATGTATTTATATTTGTCGTATTGTTTGGCTTAATGTTTTTTTTTTTTTGTTATATATTTCCTTTCTGTGCATCTAGGATTTTTGGGTACTGGAGTACGATTATGACCTAATCCGTAAGGCCAACATTGTGGAGGTGGTGAAGGCGACGGTGTTCCAGCGCTTCAATACCCAGCTTCGACCCAAGGCGATCAGTTAGCAATGGTCGGACTATATCCCTTTCACTGCCAGCCTACCTGGAGAGTTTGTCACCCTTGTTACCAGACCATTTTGCACTATTTTGCACTCCACATGTTCAACTGTGATTTTTGAAGGGATCTCCAAGGATTTCCCCAGAAAATTTTATATTGTTTTTTTAAGCAAAGTCTGGGCTTTAACATGAAATGTCTTGTTTGTCATTTTTTAGGTGTATTCTCAATATTGTGGGGTGAAATATGTGCAAAAAAATAATTAAAAAAAAAATTGTAGCGTTTTTGCAATAAAAAAAGTAAGTTTGTCAATAACATTTTATTGTGTGTGAAATCCCAATTTCTTCCAGTTACAGTGGTACCACATATGTATTGGTAGACACCATTTCCTGCCCAGGAGCCTCCCCCAAATTGAAAAAGAGCTTTAGGAGACTTTCAGCTAAAATACCACTGTGCTAGGCGCTATGCACACCTTGCAGTTTTTCAAGAAAATCAATCCTTTACATTTGAAATACCCCCCACAAACTATATATTCTCTGGAAGTACACACCTCAAACTTTCTAGGCGTACCAGGCTTGTTGACATGGGTGCAGTTTTCTGGAAGTAATCCCTCAATGAATTCTTTGGTTGCACAGGGTTTCCCTAAAAAATTTATAAAAAAGCAGAATAAAAACACCTTTTCCTAAAATATCAATATGCAAACAAGAAAAAACAAGCTAAATCTGAAAGCGCAAGGTCCCCCGAGCATAACAATACCCAACATGCATAGGTACTATTAACCCTTAATTGCCAGCCTACTTGAAATTTTGTCACCCTCTGTTGACAGGTCATTTTTCACCAATTTGAGCCATGTTTAACCGTGATTTTTGCAGGAAATTCCAGGAAAATTCTATATATTTTTTTGCGGCAGAGTTTAAGCTTGAACACGAAATGTCTTGTTTATCATTTTTCTACTGTTTTTAAAAATATTTTTATATAAAAAAAATAAAAATATGTTTTTTTCAAATTGTCTCATTTATTTTAGATAAAACATTTATTATATTAAGGAAAACCGGGGGCGTGGCTTGGCTATGGTGGCGTGAGGATGCAAAAGAAGGAGCTCTGCACTAAATCGCATTAATTTAATCGCATTAAATCTACTAAACAACCGCAATAAAAGACCCACCTTATAGGATGTCCAAGAGAAAGAATGGTCGGGCGGCATCCAGTGGTGGGCAGTCGGGTGGCAGTGGCAAGATTAGCCGCATTTTTGCCGCGGAGAGGAAGGAGGAGGACGGCGTGTCCAGCAGAAAGATGGCGGAAGTGGCGAGATCGGCGGAGGAGCGACAGATGAGGGGTGACCGGAGCCCTCTTCACAGCGGGGAGGAAACCCCAGCTTGGGCTGACTCTTAGCCATGGAGTCTGCAGGGCAGGTGCTGATCGTGATTGCGCTCGGCCCGCAGAGAGGAAGGCAGAGGCTGGGGGAATCACACAGTGCAGCCTCTCGCAGGACAGCAAAAGTGTGGGAGCCGGACTGGGAAAACTGGGACGGGGAGACCCGGCGGAACCCAGTGTATTTGAGCTGCTGGATGAGGGCAAATGGGGGACCTCAGGAGGCCAACTACAGGAATGGCAAGACCCTGAACAGGGGGGTTCCCAGACACTAGGGAAGGCTTGATTCCTCAGCAATCTAAAAGCAGTACACCGCAGCAGGCCCTGCCCTGATACACGCAGAATAAGGCACCTCTCCGGACCAGATAATCAAAGTGTTCGTCGGGGGAAATTGGATGGAGTGCAGGGGCCTCCGGACTGGGGCCCCGCATAACAGCAGCCACAGAAGTGCATGCCCTGCTCGGAAACAGCCTAGCTGAGCCCAATGGGAATAAGGGACTCCAGGAAGAGACACCCCCTGGGGATGGCGCCAGAGTGGTCAGCAGGTGCATCCCGGAAAATGAGGGGCTTGTTCCCAGACCCACTCGAACAACCGCCTGGGAGACGCCCACGGGGGGCCCAGTCCCGACTAGCCCTGGAGGGCAATCATTCGACTTCTCTGAGACCCGACCAGCGGGGCGATGATCCCAGCCTTCTCTGAGGGCCCCAGCAGCCGTGCTTCGCTGAGATCTTCTGTCCGGTTCCGGAAGACAATGGACTCCCCGGAACAAGTAGACCACAGATCTCAATTTAGAGAACAATACAATCTCGACATACTATTAAAATTTCTCCCATCCCGAAAGGATTTTGAGAATTACAGCAATAGGATGGAATCCCTACTGAGAAGAGATCTTGAGGAGGTCACTGGAGCGGTTTCTGAGGTCACTAACAGGGTGAGCTCCCTGGAGCAACAGCAAACAACCACGAATCAGCGCCTGGGAGCATTGGAGAGAGCACAACAGCAGCACAGCAGGCTATAGCGGATTCTAACCAACAAACCACTAAAGTTTTGATGCATTTGGATGACTTGGAGAATCGAAGCCGCAGGAATAACATCCGGATCCATGGGCTGCAAGAGGGGCCCGAGACCAGCGACCTCAGGGACGTAGTCACCAAGATAGTCAACAGCGTCTTGGACAAACCCATGGAAGAACACATTGAGATTGATAGGGTCCACAGGGGCCTGGGCCCACGCTCCATTGATCCTGCAAGACCAAGAGATGTGGTGTGCCGGGTGCATTTTTTTAGTTAAAGAGGACATAATGAGGAAAGCGTGGAAGAAGCGGCCTATTATATACAAAGGGTTGCAGGTCATCCTCCTCCCCAACCCGCGTGATGAAACCACTACTGGAGGCTATCAAATCCACTGGGGCCACGTACAGGTGGGGCCATCCTTTTCACTTGGTTATCACGAGGAGAGGCCGATCATTTATGCTACGATCCCATGCACAGCTCCCGGAACTTTTTCGCTTTCTGGAAATACCAGGTATGCAGTTGGAGTACTGGCTGTCTCCCTCGCTTGGGGATAGCAGGGAGCCGGGCCCGCGGCCAGGTTGTGGGGAGCCGCGGGGCCTACACCCGGGAGAACCGCGGCCACAGAGAGACAGGAACAGAGGAGGAGCGCCATGTCGAGTTGTTTAACCCCGCTGGAAGGCAATCTGAGGTCCCACGGCTTCTCCTCTAGTGACATTTGAGGATAATGCGGAATTGGAGAACCTTTACCTTTCGCCTTTGATGTTGTCTTGTTCTTGTTGCTTTCCGCACGACCAGTAATAGTCTGTGGGGAGTTTTTCTCAGTTTTTCTGGTTACCCTGCCTGCCCACCTGGTGCCTGGCTGCTCCCGCCTGAAGGCTGCCCGGCCATGGGCTGATTTAGTGAGTTTGCGGCCCGGGCGCCTACCCTGCCTGGCGGCCGGATTTGGACTTTGAGAGAGGAAAAACTGGCGGACCCCCCCTTATGCAATACGAGGACTCTTAGCTGGCGGCCCGGCTGACGGTCGGGCGGCTCGGGATGCCGGCGGGGTTGGCGCCTGGGGGCGGTGGCATCGGCCACCTTTGGCCCTGGTTGGCCTCCATGGGGAGGGGTTTGACGGGGTAATTGAGAGCGGATCCCTGGCCGACTGGAGATGAGTCTGATGAGCTCGGGCTCAATTGAGGTGATAGTGGACGGGGGTGCCTGCCTGATCGGGATGCCTCACTAACCCTGTTTTGGCCTGCACCGAGGTTCGGTTCGGGTCGGGGCATTATGTACCGACTTGGGGCGTGTGGGCTGGGGGGGCGCGCCCCGGGGGTCCGGCGTGATTTTGGTCTGGTCAGCCGGCGGTGTGGTCACCCTCTGGCCCTCCGCTGGGCGGGAGGTGAAAGTGATAGGAATGGTGGGGCGCCGGGGGCTCTCTGCTGCCCCTCCCCGCTGCGGGTGGGGGTGGGTGGCGGGGGGACCTACCGGGAGCAGGTGGGGTAGTTGCTTTTGTTTTAGTTATAATTTCTGGCTGTGATTTTAGATTGGTTCATGGGCGACTATGGTACAGAGATGCGGTTACATTAATCATAAATCCCTCCCCCACAAGGTGCTAGATCTAAAAGTGGATCCGAATGGACGATTCATCTTTCTTAAAATAGAGCTGTTGAAAAGGGTATATACCATAGCTAATATCTATGCCCCTAATAATGGCCAGGTCAGTTTTTGTATGAAGGTGTTGAGGTCATTAGCAGTATTTTCGGAAGGCACACTCTTGGTGGGGGGAGATTTCAATATTCCTATGCAGCCTGAGCTGGATACTTCCTTGGGTGGGTCGGCTGTGTCCGTAAGCAAGAGAAATAGATTGCGAAAGCTACTCTCTGACATGCAGCTGGTGGACTCGTGGCGGGCCCTACATGGGCGAGACAAGGATTTCTCGTTCTTCTCGGCCGCTAGGAATTCATACAGCAGAATCGACTATATTTTCCTAGGCCATCACGCCTTGGAATGGGCTCCACGAGCGTGGATTGGCCAGATATTGTGGTCAGACCATGCTCCAATATCGGTGCCTTTACCTGGACTCTACTCCAAAACCTGGAGCTGGAGGCTAAATACCAAGTTGCTCGGGGACGCAGTATGCCTGTCGGGGGTAAGAGAGGTTATAGCCGACTTCCTTAGGAATCATAAACAGGATTGTACGCCCCTTCCGTACCAGTGGGAGGCATTAAAGTGCGTGATCAGAGGAGAACTCATTAAGCACGGAGCAAGATTAAAATGGGAGCGGGCCTCCGTGATTTCCCAGACTCTACAACGCATCCACGCCCTGGAACAAGATCATAAAAAGAATCCATCCAGCGCTGTACTCCTAGACCTAATGACAGCCAGAGATAAGCTACAGGGCTTATATAACCAGGCATACTTAATATTTACAGAGCGGCAGAAGGTGCTTTATTATAACTCTTCGGACAAGTGCGGGCGGCTTCTCGCCAGGGCTCTGCATCCCAGGCTCGCAACTACATATATTCCTACTATCAAAGGGGCACAGGGCCAACCTGCAGTAATACCTTCCCAAATTGTAGATCATTTTAGGGAATATTATCAATCTTTGTACAACTTGAGACAAGATAATGGCACGTCAGCTGGAATGGAGCTGTCAGAAAATGTGGTGGGGTATGTGCATAACACATCCCTCCCTCACATACCTGGGGAGGAGGCGGAGGCCATGGAGGAGCCTTTCTCGGCACAGGAGGTGGCCAAGGCGATTAAGGAAATGCCACAGGGCAAGAGCCCAGGGGTGGATGGCTTCACCCCTAAATTCTATAAGCAATTTGGGCCCGAGCTGGCTTCCTTTATGACTAAGGTTTTCAACTCTATAGGACCAGAGTGCGGGTTCCCTAGACAGTCTTTAGAAGCAATAATTTCGGTCCTTCCTAAACCAGGAAAGGATCCATCATTATGTAGCAGTTACAGGCCGATCTCTTTGATAAATGTTGATATCAGATTATATGCTAAGATTTTGTCCTCCAGACTCAAGCCACTTCTCCCAGATTTGATAGGCCTGGATCAGACTGGTTTTGTGCCTGGGCGGGAGGCACGGGACAACACCAATAAGCTCTTTGATTAAATAGCACATACCACAGTGGAGAGAGCCCAGGCATGCCTTCTCTCGTGTGATGGGGAGAACGCGTTTGATAGAGTGGACTGGATGTTCCTTAAGGCGTCTCTGCTGCAGATTGGTGTTGGCCCGGTACTCCTGTCCAGGATCATGGCACTGTACTCTGAGCCTACTGCAAGGGTGAGGGTAAATGGCCTTCTTTCCACCCCGTTTAGGGTCAGTAACGGCACACGGCAGGGTTGTCCGTTATCCCCGTTGTTATATGTCATCACTATGGAGCATCTGGCTGTGGCTATGAGGCAGAATCCAGATATTAAAGGTATTAAGGCTGGGGATCAGGAATATAAGGCCTCCCTATATGCTGATGACCTGCTCCTGCATCTGACTGCCCCACTGACATCCTTCCCGGCGGCTCTCGGAATTCGAGGCATTTGGCCGGGTTAGCAATTTTAAGATCAAATACACAAAATAGGAAGTCCTTAACATTTCCCTCCCCAAGCAGATTGTAGAACAACTTAAAGCAAACTTTAACTTCAAGTGGCAACCTCACTCTATAAAATACCTCGGGGTGCAAATCCCCTTGGATCTATCGCGCCTATACAAGCTTAACTATTCCCCGCTGCTCACGAGGACGGTTGCTGAATTGACCACTTATGAGAAGCGGCATTTTACATGGTTTGGAAGAATTAATATATTAAAAATGTATATTCTCCCCAAATTTCTTTACATTTTCCAAACAATACCTATTCACTTGCCCAACAGTTTCTTTAAGAAGTTGCGGTCCGACTTTCTGAGATTTGTGTGGGGAGTGGGGAAACCCCGGATAAGATTCAGCACTTTGACCAGGCTTAAATCAGACGGGGGGACTGGCCTTCCAGATCTAAAGACCTATCACTCAGCAGTCATATTGCGTTGTATACTGAATTGGAATCAGGCGGGGGAAGGGAAACAATGGGTCAAACTGGAGCGAGCAATTTCTCCCGTGAGTCTCAACTCACTGCCTTGGGGGGAGTGCTCCGTAGGCGTGTAAAGGAATCGCTCCCATTTCTGGTTGGGCAATTTCTGCAGGCCTGGGACGGAATGATCAGACAATACACTGTAATTAGCAGGCCAGGCTCGTTAACCCCCTCTATTTGATAACTACTCATTTGCGCCGGGAGTGGGGGTTAGAAGTTTTTTGGCATGGGAGGCATCGTCTAACATTACAATGGGCAGTATCCTGGCATCGGGTGGGCTCCCCATGCTGGATGATATAAGGCAACGGGCCCTGGGGCAGTACACCTCCTGGTTTCTATATAGGCAGCTGAGTGCGTTTGTTATGACTCGAAATATGGTGGAGCGAGGAAGGATACCCTTGACACAGTTGGAACAGGTACTTATGCAGGCACCCCCTAGCGGGCACACAATCTCTGTCTTGTATACATGTGTACATGATTCACCACCGGGATATGTCAGGAGATGGGAGGAGGAGCTGGGAGTATCTATCTCTGGGGAAGACCTCACCAAAGTATATCTCTTCACCCACAAGTTAGCAGTCCCGAGCATAGCACAAGAAAGGAATTATAAGGTGTTATCACGATGGTATAGGTGCCCGACGGACCAGAGTAGGTTTGACGCCTCGTGCTCCGACAGGTGCTGGAGATGTCTGGTGGGGAATGGGAGTATGGAGCATATATGGTGGAGCTGCCCACCAATCAAAGCCCTTTGGGCGAAGGTATTAAATATTTACAGCAACCTCACGGGAGAACAGATACAGAACTCTCCACAGGTGGCTTTATTGTCCTTGCTCCCGGGCTCCATCTCTAGTGGTAAAAAAGGGGTTCTGCGGCATTTCCTGTCTGCGCTGAGAACAATCATTCCCAGGCGATGGAAAACTACAACCTCGCCATCACTTGTTGAATGGGCACAAGAGGTGGAGGTCATCCACCGTATGGAGGAATTAAACTCAGAAACAGAGGGCACACATGAAAAGTAAATGATAACGTGGGCAATCTGGTTGGATTATAGGGGACAACTGTCTGCCAATGGACGCTCAATAGAGGGGGCTGGGCTTGCGCGCTCCTGCTCCTACTATACCATAACCCTTGCCCATGGTCCCATACCCACACCTATCCCCGTTTATACCCCTGACCCTTCCTACTCCTGCCTCTCCTCTACTTACCCTTTGTTTTCTTCTTATATCTCAGCATTCTCCTTATATGTGCTCCTTACATCTCGGGGCTTTCGGGCTCCCCTACCCCCTCTTTTGCCCTGGGTGGTCACATGTTTATCTCATGCGGGGGCCCCTTGCGGTGCTCTGCGGTCTCCGGCTGCCTTCGGCCGGCCCTGGCCCGGGGTGCCATAAGATGGCAATAGTTACATCACAGTAATTGGCGGTGAAGTCTCTCTGGCTGGTGTCCTGGGTCGGGGTCGGCTGGGGCTGGGTTGGCATCGTGGGACCTCTTACTCTTTTGCATAGAGTGGTACTGTGGTGGCGGGCGCGCGGAGGGGGGCGGGAGCACATTGGAATGTTGCAAATATGTGAATGTAATGGGGCAGGGAGATTGATACCCTGTTTCTATCCTTTTCTACCTATGTACAATGTTGTACTGTTCTTTATTTGATGCAAATCTTCAATAAAAAGATATTGAACACATATTAAAGAAAACAATATTGCATGTAATAGGCCCAATTCTCGTGATTACAAGGTGTCAGTCTCATCACCTTCCTTGCCCTTTAAAGCATCGTGAGCGTGCTATGTCACGGACGGCATGCAGCAGCAGATATGCTCGGCTGGGTGTTTGTAACAGAGCAGGCTGTTCATCTGTTGCATTGCTCAACAGCGACACCTGGTGTTCTGCCCATTGCAAGTACATGAAGCCTAGAGTGTAAGCTTTTGGGCTTGATTTCACTTTCTGGTTTCCGGAGTCTGAATGGACAGGAAGTGACCCAGAATCTGACACATCCCTCCCTTCTCTAATTGATAGCACTATTTAAGAGGACAGCTGGCCTGCATCCAATACTGTGTTATCAGCTTACTTCCTGGATTCTGTTTTCCTGACTCCTGAATTCCTGATCTGTATGCCTGGATTTACCATTGGACGGATAACTCGGTTTTGACTCGGACTCGCTCATTGAACTTCGCTTGTTCATCCATCAGGCTCTGCCGTCTCCCCAGACTTTTACTTGCTCTTTGGGATTATTTGCTTCACTTCGCCCCATACCTGGAGCTCAGCTCAGCTCTCCCCATGGTTGTAGCCAGGAAGCTCGACACAAGTGTACCACATATGTATTGGTAGCTCCTCGTTCCTGTCCAGGAGACCCCCCAAACTGAATAGAGCACATTATAACATTTACAAATAAAATACAACTGCTATCCACACTATAAAGGGTTAATTAAAAAAATGACGTAGGGTCCCCCTTCCCGGACGTGGGACCCTGTTTTTTTTGGAATTTTAAGGGTTAAATATCCCCAAAAATAAAAAAAAATGGCATGAGGTCCCCCCACCCAGCATAACCAGCCCGGGACCAGCTATGGGGGCTTGTAGAACAGAGCGCAGGGGCCAGCTTTGGTGGCCACTGACCCTGCAGGCTACAAGCCAGCATAGGCTATGGCCACGGGCTCTTCTGCCCCCCCCCGGGCTTTGGGAAGGCAGGTAATGGGGGGGCTCGGGGTTAATGGAAAGTCACCCGCTAGCCACAGGTGACTTGCCAGACCCCCAGCCTTGTGAACTGGTATAGGGGTCTCATAGATCCCTTACCAGTTCACAAAGGGTGAAATGTAAAAAAAAAACACAGACACAGAGAAAAAATATTTTATTGTTTTTTTAATACTTACCTCCCATCCATCCCAGAGTACTGGCTCCCATGCTGATCACTTTGGCTTCTGCTCTCCTGCTGATGCTAGAAGTCTTTTATACCTGCTCGGTTACAGGTAACATGGGGTTAATTTAACAAAAGAATGACATAGGGTCCCCCCTTCCATTTTTTTGGAATTTTAAGGTTTAAAACCCCCTAAAAATCCCCCCAAAAAATGGCGTGAGGTCCCCCCTACCCAGCTTAACCAGCCCGTGACCAGCTATGGGGGCTTGTAGAACAGGGCGCAGGGGCCGCGGGCTCTTCTGCCCCCCTGGGGGAGGCAGGTAATGGGGGCGCTCAGGGTTAATGGCAAGTCCCCCGCTAGCCGCAGGGGACTTTCCAGACCCAGAGCCTTGTGAACTGGTATAAGGGTCACATAGATCCCTTACCAGTTCACAAAGGTTAACAGTAAAAAAACACCACACATAGAAAATGTCTAAAAAGAAAAGTTTTTATTTACTCACCTACAATTGTCAGCTCCTGTGTCCCTCGCCGATCCGATGACAGATGCCGGTGATCAGGAGCCAGAGGAGGCGGGGCAGGGGATCAGAGCATCTTCTGCCCCTCTAATCTGCCCACCGATCTCCGGGCATCTGACACCTGAGCCGGGGGGAGCTAGGACAATGCCCGCCGGATGATCATTAACCCCGCCCCCAAATGGGCGGCACTTCGTGTCAAGATGGCTGCGCCCATCGGGAGAGGAGGGGGAGAGAGCCTGACAGAAGCCCCCCCAGGTGAAGAGGAGAGCCAGAGGGAGCCATCGCAGCACAGGTGAGTAAATGTCATTTTTTTTTTATTTTAAAAATGAAGGAGTTTAAAGTGGATTGGAGTTGGCAGCATAAAGGGATTCATAATTTGCTGTCAGGTTGACACCTAGATATTTGATATGCTGCTCTTGCCAGGAAAAGTCAAAGGAGGCTTTAACCCTTTAAGTGCCAAGCACGTAACACCTACGCGCTGGCTTGGCTGGGCCATAGGTGCCAAGCCCGAAGGTGTTACATGCTTGACTATTCCCTCTGCTAGTAAAAAAAATAAAAATCAAAAATACTCACCTGACCCCTCGTTGGATCCGGCCGGGTCTCCCCTTTAATTTGGTGCCATCCGATCCCCCGTGGGGGGTCGGATGGCTCCAGGAGAGCCCCCGGAATAGCCCCACCCCCCGCTTCTGTAAAAAAAAAAAAAATCAAAATTTACCTACCTGAGGCCGCACTGTCTCCCGATGGGTGTCCTCTTCACTGGGGGGGCCTCCGATCTCCTCTTCCGTGGCGAGGAGAGGGCAGAAATTTCCCCCCCCCCACTTCCTGGAACGGGTCTGCTAGGTCCGGGTGACATCATTGTGATGTCACCAGCAGCCCTCTTAATGCCGGCACCCGAGGCAGAGAATCAGTCTGCTCGTGTGCCTGGAGGAGGGCAGATGGGGAGGAGGAGAGGGCTGAGATCACCCCCCCTCCCCAGGCTCTCTCCTTCAAACACATGAGCAGGCTGTCATCACAGATCGCTGGGGGACACAGGATCAGAGGTGAGTAAAGTAAAAAAAAAAAAAAAAATAAAGATCATTTTTTTTCTTATGTGTCTGTCTTTTATTTAACATTTAACCCCTTGTGAACTGGTAAGGGGTCCATGAGACCCCTTATACCAGTTCACAAGGCTGGGGGATGGCAAGTCACCCGCTTGTCGAAGTTGGGCTTTGCTGGGCACAATAGGAGGAGTCTAACATTTTAATAATTGTTGCTTCAGGGCATCATACAACCACCACCTTCACAGATGTTGGTCCAGCCAGGAACCGGCATGTTGCATGTAAGGTTGACATTAATAAACCTCACCACCTCTGTGTATCCTGTGTTGGCTGCCTTTATCATTATTTTATAATGATGCAATGCAATTATGTTGTGAAGTGCCCATGTTGACTCTAGATCTTCTGGTGTCCGACAATATCCAACAATTATGTGGCTTGCTCAGGAGTTTTGCTAAGTAGTAATGTTATTGCTAACACATGGCCAAGTGTGTTACATTAATTAGCCACATTGAACTCTTTCATACAGAGATTTTGTTTAAGAAAAAAAATGCTCCATACCAAGTTCTTGTGTTTGTATCTGTTGTGCTTTTTTCTACACATAGATATTGCCACTCGGACTGAGCCAGTTCTCATTCTCCCCACCCAATCTTGCCACCACAAGGCTCCAGGAGGCTCCAGCAGCATGGGCCAAGGCCACAGCTGTGATGGTGAGTGATGTGATTTGTGACAATGGCCTTGTAGACATGCATTTGTATGTGTCCATGACCAGCTTATTAGCTAATTTTCTAATAATTAGAGGTTAACCAATTTGACCAGACACAGGGACATATGGGGAAAATGTATACAAGTTTAATAATTAACATAAAATCCACATTTTAAAAACAAATAAATATTAATATAAATTACAACTCAGGTGTCATCTAAGCTGTTTGTGCTTGGAAAACAATGGAGGTTAATAGCAGCATTGGAATGCTCAGGCACTGCAGTGAATCAGGAAGAGCACTTCCACAGCTCCACACAGACATCACATTTATCAATGCTAAACAGGCGTCACTTGACCGACTGATACACTAGATTATAGTGCCCTACACTCGCTTGCAGCGTCTGCAAGCGGTCGCTATAAGCACCGCTATACAGATGCTCACATGGCGATATGTGTTGCTAGTATTAAATCAGCCTCTTAGTGTCCAACTGGGATTCCTGGGACCCACCAGTAGCAGTGTCTCTCTCCCACCCCACATATAGATGCAAGTATTACCAGCCAGGGCCTGTACACAGAAACATTATGCCAGACTGTATTGGTGATGAATAGAGATGAGCGAATCGAATCTGACGAACCCAAATTCGTTACGAATTTCAGGAAAAATTCAATCCGTAACGATTCTGAATATCACCGCGATTCGATCGCTCAAATCGCTTCCTTAAAACTCCATTTACTACTATCCAGCCCATATAAAATGGTGGATCCACATGTCAGAACATGTCCCATGGGGCAAGGAATCCTGGGTAGGTGTCACATGCTACCTATCAGCAGCCAGGCTTCCCGATGATGTCACAGCCCTATATAAGCGGCGGCCATTTTGTGGAAGCTCATTCTGACACTGTATTGCGGGCCGAGCAGATTACGCAGAGACAGAGCGAGGGATAGATATATAGATTGATAGATACCGTATTTTTCGCCCTATAAGACGCACCTGCCCATAAGACGCACCTAGGATTTGGGGGAAGAAAATAAGAAAAAAAATAATTTAAACCAAAAATGCACCATTACAGGCAGTGTGGCATTCCCCTATCCCATTCCCATAGGCCGTGTGGGATGCCCCCATTCCATAGACAGTGTAGCATGCCCCCATCCCATTCCCTGTATACCCAGTGTGGCATCCCCACTCCCATTCCCCATATACCCATTGGCTGTGTGGCATCCCCCTCTCCCCCATTAGTATAGGCTGTGTGGCATCCCTCTCCCTCCATTCCCATAGGCTGTGTGGCATCCACCTCTCCCCCCATTTCCATTGGCTGTGTGGCATCCCCCCTCCCCCCATTAGTATAGGCTGTGTGGCATCCCTCTCTCCCCATTCCCATAGGCAGTGTGGCATCCCCCTCCCCCCATTAGTATAGGCTGTGTGGCATCCCTCTTTCCCCATTCCCATAAGCTGTGTGGCATCCCCCTCTCCCCATTCCCATAGGCTGTGTGGCATCCCCCTCCCCCCATTCCCATAGGCTGTGTGGCATCCCTCTTTCCCCATTCCCATAGGCTGTGTGGCATCCCCCTCTCCCCATTCCCATAGGCTGTGTGGCATCCCCTCCCCCCATTCCCATAGGATGTGTGGCATCCCCCTCTCCCCCATTAGTATAGGCTGTGTGGCATCCCCCTCCCCCCATTCCCATAGGATGTGTGGCATCCCCCTCTCCCCATTCCCATAGGCTGTGTGGCATCCCCCTCCCCCCATTCCCATAGGCTGTGTGGCATCCCCCTTCCCCCATTCCCATAGGCTGTGTGGCATCCCCTCCCCCCATTCCCATAGGCTGTGTGGCATCCCATTCTCCCCATTCCCATAGTCTGTGTGGCATCCTCCTCTCCCCATTGGCATAGGCCGTGTGGCATCCCTCTCCCCCCATTGGCATAGGCTGTGTGGCATCCCTCTCCCCCCATTGGCATAGGCTGTGTGGCATCCCTCTCCCCCCATTGGCATAGGCTGTGTGGCATCCCTCTCTCCCCATTCCCATAGGCTGTGTGGCATCCCCCTCTCCCCATTGGCATAGGCTGTGTGGCATCCCTCTCCCCCCATTGGCATAGGCTGTGTGGCATCCCTCTCTCCCCATTCCCATAGGCTGTGTGGCATCGCTCTCTCCCCATTCCCATAGGCTGTGGGGCATCCCCCTCCCCCCATTGGCATAGGCTGTGTGGCATCCCTCCCCCCCCATTGGCATAGGCTATGTGGCATCCCCCTCTCCCCATTGGCATAGGCTGTGTGGCATCCCTCTCTCCCCATTCCCATAGGCTGTGTGGCATCCCCCTCTCCCCATTCCCATAGGTTGTGTGGCATCCCCCTCCCCCCATTCCCATAGGCTGTGTGGCATCCCTCTCTTCCCATAGGCTGTGTGGCATCCCCCTCCCCCCATTCCCATAGGCTGTGTGGCATCCCCCTCCCCCCATTCCCATAGGCTGTGTGGCATCCCCCTCTCCCCATTCCCATAGGCTGTGTGGCATCCCCCTCTCCCCATTGGCATAGGCTGTGTGGCATCCCTCTCCCCCCATTGGCATAGGCTGTGTGGCATCCCTCTCCCCCAATTGGCATAGGCTGTGTGGCATCCCTCTCCCCCCATTGGCATAGGCTGTGTGGCATCCCTCTCCCCCATTGGCATAGGCTGTGTGGCATCCCTCTCCCCCATTGGCATAGGCTGTGTGGCATCCCCCTCTTCCCATTGGCATAGGCTGTGTGGCATCCCTCTCCCCCCATTGGCATAGGCTGTGTGGCATCCCTCTCTCCCCATTCCCATAGGCTGTGTGGCATCCCTCTCCCCCCATTGGCATAGGCTGTGTGGCATCCCCCTCCCCCCATTCCCATAGGCTGTGTGGCATCCCCCTCTCCCCATTCCCATAGGCTGTGTGGCATCCCCCTCTCCCCATTCCCATAGGCTGTGTGGCATCCCCCTCTCCCCATTGGCATAGGCTGTGTGGTATCCCTCTCCCCCATTGGCATAGGCTGTGTGGCATCCCTCTCCCTATTGGCATAGGCTGTGTGGCATCCCTCTCCCCATTGGCATAGGCTGTGTGGCATCCCTCTCCCCCCATTGGCATAGGCTGTGTGGCATCCCTCTCCCCCCATTGGCATAGGCTGTGTGGCATCCCTCTCTCCCCATTCCCATAGGCTGTGTGGCATCCCCCTCCCCCCATTAGTATAGGCTGTGTGGCCCCTCCCCCCATTAGAATAGGCTGTGTGGCATCCCCCTCCCCCCATTAGTATAGGCTGTGTGGCCCCTCCCCCATTAGAATAGGCTGTGTGGCCCCTCCCCCATTAGTATAGGCTGTGTGGCCCCTCCCCCCATTAGAATAGGCTGTGTGGCCCCTCCCCCCATTAGTACAGGCAGGCGCCATGTATATAAAAAAAAAGTTAAACTCACCTGTCCGCTGACACCGCTGCGCTGAGCGGCCGGCTCCGTGAATGGGGTGGGCGTGGCCTGCACCGCAGCGTCGGCGCAGGCCACGCCCACCCCATTCATGAGCTGGCTCTGTCCCGGTCCCGCCGCTGCGATCGCTGTCTTTTCAGGCAGCGATGACAGCGGCGGGGCCAGAGTCAGCGCCCCCGCAGCTCCTCCATCTGCTGTTCCTGGGCACATGCGAGCACGAAGGTCCGGGCAGAGCGGGTGGGCGTGGCCTGCAGCGGTGCAGGCCACGCCCACCCACTGCCTGGACCTTCGTGCTCGCGTGTGCTCTGAGCCCGGAAGAGGCAGCAGATAGAGGAGCGGCAGGGGCTCTGTCTCTGTCATCGCTGCCTGAAAAGACAGCGATCGGAGCGGCGGGACCGGAACAGAGCCCCCGCCGCTCCTCTGGCCTCTCGCAGTTTGGCAGACAATGCGGGAGCGCCGGGAACGGGTGAGTTTTTTTTTTTTTTTTTACATTTGCCCGATAAGGCGCATGGACATTTTCCCCCCACGTTTGCGTCTTATAGGGCGAAACATCTGGTAGATAGATAGAGCGAGGGAGAGATAGATAGAACAAGGAACAGAAGGAGCCGAGCGAGGGACAGATAGAGAAGGAGAGAGGCTGTGACAGTGACAGAGAAAGACAGGGAAAGTTTAAAGTGTTTGCATTAGCTTTTAAGCCTATTTAGTGTTAATACCACACCTGCCTATTTAGCTTTTTCTTTTCCTGGTGTCATTCCTTAAAAAGCATGCTAGCATTAATATTTGAAGAATGCCATTCTATTAACATTGTGCATTTTGTAAAGAAAGTCACTTTTTCACTGTAAAAGCAGCCAGCCTGTGTGTTTGAACAGGGGGCATCCCAAATACTAGCATAAATATTTGAAGAGCACCTTTCTATTAACATTGTGCATTTTTTAAAGAAAGTCACTTTTTTGCTGTAAAAGCAGCCAGCCCGTGTCTTAGAACAGCGGGGCATCCCAAATACTTGCGTAAATATTTGAAGAGTACCTGTCTATTAACATTGTGCATTTTGTAAATTAAGTCACTTTTTCACTGTAAAAGCAGCCAGCCTGTGTCTTTGGACGGGGGGGGGGGGGACGGTGCATCCCAAATACTAGCATAAATATTTGAAGACTACCTGTCTATTAATATTGTGCATTTTTTAAAGAAAGTCGCTTTTTCACTGTAAAAGCAGCCATCCTGTGTCTTAGAACAGCGGGGCATCCCAAATACTAGCATAAATATTTGAAGAGTACCTGTCTATTAACATTGTGCGTTTTGTAAATGAAGAGTACCTGTCTGCTAACTGGTTGCATTTTGTAAAGAAAGTCACTTTTTCACTGTAAAAGCAGCCAGCCTGTGTCTTAGAACAGCGGGGCATCCCAAATACTAGCATATTTTTGAAGAGTACCTGTCCACTAACTGGTTGCATTTTGTAAAGAAAGTCGCTTTTGTATTGTAAAGGCAACCAGGCTGTGTCTTTGAACAGGGGGGTCATCCCAAATACTAGCATAAATATTTGAAGAGTACCTGTCTTTTAACATTGTGCATTTTTAAAGAAAGTCACTTTTCACTGCAAAAGCAGCCAGCCTGTGTCTTAGAACAGCAGGGCTTCCACATGTATCTGCAGATATATGCAACCAAATCTCTGTCTTTCCACATAGCTAGACATGTTTGTTGCTTGATATTTAGTTGATGAGAGGGTTAAACTGGGCGGTAAATTAGTTCCCAGGCCCTGAATAATAATAATAAATCTGTATAAATAGTGATTGAGCTGCTCCTACCCCCCTTTATTCATTTGAATTGCCATGAGGACAAGCAGGGAGGAATTCAGTCAATATGGATTTCTCCCTGTGAAGTGTTCTAAAGGGAGGCTGGCAGCTTCCCAGGTGAGTAGCTCTCAAATATTTGTCTGCATTGCATGTCCCAATGTTGGAGACTCAAAATTAAGAGTAGGGACCACACTAAACACAGAGTGCCTTGCCAGGGCAGGGAGGCTTCCACATGTATCTGCAGATATATGCAACCAAAGCTCTGTCTTTCCACATAGCTAGACATGTTTGTTGCTTAATATTTAGTTGAGGAGAGGGTTAAACTGGGCGGTAAATTAGCTCCCAGGCCCTGAATAATAATAATAATTCTGTATAAATAGTGATTGAGCTGCTCCCACCCCCCCTTTATTAATCCCAAATACTAGCCTAAATATTTGAAGAGTACCTGTCTATTAACATTGTGCATTTTGTAAAGAAAGTCACTTTTTCACTGTAAAAGCAGCCAGCCTGTGTGTTAGAACAGTGGGGCATCCCAAATACTAGCATAAATATTTGAAGAGTACCTGCCTGCTAACTGGTTGCATTTTGTAAAGAAAGTCACTTTTTCACTGTAAAAGCAGCCAGCCTGTGTCTTTGGACGGGGGGGGCATCCCAAATACAAGCATAAATATTTGAAGAGTACCTGTCTATTAACATTGTGCATTTTGTAAAGAAAGTCACTTTTTCACTGTAAAAGAAGCCAGCCTGTGTCTTAGAACAGCGGGGCATTCCAAATACTAGCATATATATTTGAAGAGTACCTGTCTGCTAACTGGTTACATTTTGTAAAGAAAGTCACTTTTTCACTGTAAAAGCAGCCAGCCTGTGTGTTAAAACAGCGGGGCATCCCAAATACTAGCATAAATATTTGAAGAGTAGCTGTCTGTTAACATTGTGCATTTTGTAAAAGTCACTTTTGCACTATAAAAGCAGCCAGCCTGTGTCTTAGAGCAGCAGGGCATCCCAAATACTAGCATAAATATTTGAAGAGTAGCTGTCTGCTAACCGGTTGCATTTTGTAAAGAGAATCACTTTTTCACTGTTAAAGAAGCCTTTGCCTTTTACCAGGGGACATCCCAAATACTAGCATAAATATTTTAAGAGTGCCTGTCTACTAACCTTTTGCATTTTGTAAAGAAAGTCACATTGTCAAATTGCCAGCAGCCATTGCCTTTCACCGGGGGGCATCCCAAATATGCTAGCATGTGTCTTTTAAGAGTACACACATTGGAGTTGGCAGCAGCAGCATAAGGAGCCCATATAGTGCCTGAAAGACACACCCTGGAGTTGGCAGCAGCATTAGGAGCCCATATATTGCCTGAAAGACATACCCTGGAGTTGGCAGCAGCAGCATTAGGAGCCCATATATTGCCTGAAAAACACACATTGGAGTTGGCAGCAGCAGCATAGGGAGCCCATATATTGCCTGAAAGACACACCCTGGAGTTGGCAGCAGCATAAGGAGCTACCATGCATCAGCTACTACCATGGATCAGCCATTGGTGGGTGGAAATCCTGGCTGAACCATGCCTGATTCATCTTCACAAAGGTGAGTCTCTCCAAATTTTTCGTGGACAGACAAGTTCTCCTTGGCAGGAGATGGCACACTACTGGCCAGACAGGACAGATTTCCCCGGGTAAACACTGCCAGTTGCGGCCACAAGTCAAGGTTGGCTCCCCAGAAGTACAGCGGGTCCTCAAGGTGTGTTGGCATGGTCATGTCAAGGAATGACACGACCTGCTGGTTCAGGCCCTGCTCCAGGTCTACCTGCTGCTCATGATTAGCCTCACTATGCGGGTGAAGAAAGCTACTCATTTTGCTGCTGCTCCTGCCACCCCCCCAGCAGCCATGGCAGTGGAAGGTGAGCGCAGAGGTCCCCCCGAGTCAGACCTGCGAGAGTATGGATGATGGTGCATATAGGTATCGGCCAACTGACTACGTAGAATGTCTCTGTAGTAGGTCAGTTTGTCCTCCCTCTCAGTGGGTGTAAAAAAATGCCCCCGTTTTGTGCCGGTAGCGAGGGTCCAATAAGGTGGAGAGCCAGAAGTCATCCCGCTGACAAATGGAGACAATTCTGTGGTCACTATGCAAGCACGTGAGCATGCATCGTGCCATTTGTGCAAGTGACTCGGAGGGACTACCTGTCTCCATTTCCACTGCATACTGCCACGGTGTGTCTGGGTCCTCTGTCTCGCCTTCCTCACAACCCTCTAGCTACTCTGGCTGCTTCTGCTCCTCCTCTTCTGTCAGATGACTAGATAAAATGGCCATTTTGTCAAACCTAAACTGTGCTTCGCTGTGCCCCACCCCCTCCTCCTCCTCCTCAACTTCAGCCCCCATAGGCTTCATGTGGCCTTGAAATGTAGGAGCCATGTCTCCAGTGCCCTGACCAGCCATGGTTTTCAACATGTGTTGTAGTACATGAAGCAGTGGAATCACATCGTTCATCCCGTAGTCCTGGTTACTGACAAATAAAGTGACTTCTTCAAAGGGCCTGAGCAAATGGCAGGTGTCACGTATGAGCTGCCATTGGTTTACATTGAAGTTACACAGTCCTCCTATCCGCTTGGATCATCAAGAAATCAGTAATGGCTTTTCTCTGTTCGTATAGTCGATCCAACATATGGAGGGTGGGATTCCAACGGGTGGAAAAATTGCAAATCAGACTTGATCTTGGGGGATACTGTTCTGCTGCTGTAGCTCAAGATGGGTGTGTTTGGCGGTGTAGGAGTGGCTGAAGTGCATGCAAAGTTTCCTTCCCGTTGTTAGGATGTCTTGCAGATGGGGGAAGACATAAAAAAAGCTTGAGAACTAGGCTGAACACGTGTGCCATACACGGCGCATGGATTAGGCTTCCTTGTCACAGCGCTGACGAGATGTTCTTCCCATTGTCAGTCACCATGGTTCCCATTTGCAGTTTTCGTGGAGTAAGACATGATTTCATTTATTGATTTATGATTTTTAGCAATTCCTCCCATGTGTAACTCTGTGGCTCAAGGCAAACCATGTGAAGAACAGCGTGAAACCGTCGTGTCCTGCATACATGGTAGGCTGGAAGGGCACTGAAAAAAATAAATAAAAATACCAAAAAAAAATATATTAAAAAAAATACAAAAAAAAAAAAAAATAAAATTGTAAAAAAATTTACAAAATATTAAAAAAAGACAATGGAAAAAAATAAATAAAAAAAACAAAATACAAAACAAAATATTTAAAAAAGATATATTTTTAAAAAATACAAAATATTAAAAAAAAGAAAAAAAAATGGAAAAAAATACAAAATTAACCAAAAAAAATTGATAAATTTTATATTTTATTGTTATTATTTTATATGTTATTGTTAGTATGTTATTTGTTATTAAATGTTATTTAATATAAATGTGTTCATATAAGATAAATGTTAACAATTAATACGTAATTGACAATTAGCAATGGTGTCACAGAAAAAAGTGCCTAAGTGCAAAAAACATGAGCACATCCATGAACCAAAATAGACAAGTGCACTGTCACAGGCACAACAGCCTAGGAGCGTGGAGGCCACAGCGGTGAGACCTGTCCAAGTTGCTGTTGTGGTTGTGCAGGAACCACAATCATCCAGTGGGCCTTAAAGGATATGTATTGTCCCTGACCGTAGTTACAGCTCCAGACGTAGGCACTGCCGTGCACTTTGGTACACACTGACAGGCTCAAGGACTGGCCCACCTTCTGTTCAGCAAAATTGTACAGGGCTGGTACTGCCTTCTTTGCAAAGCAATGACAGCTTGGGACTCTCCACCTCGGCTCGGTACAAGCCATCAGTTCTCTGAAAGGTTAACCACCTCAAAAGGGAGGGACTGCAGCACCAGCAACTTATACAGGAGCACATTTAGCTTCTGCACTTTGGATGAGTGGGCACATACTGTTGTCTCTTGGACATGGCTTGGACAATGGATTGCTGGTGGAAATACTTACTTGGATTAAGAGGAGGAGGAGCATCTGGAGCGACAGAGTATGGGTATGACACACAGGAGTTGGCCACTGGGTAATGCAGCAGGCTGGACCACCACTTTGGAGCCAGCTCTCCCAGGCCGCTTTATGGTGACGCTGCAAATGTTGACTCAGGGCTGTGGGGCCAACATTGGGACCCTGGCCACACTTCGCCTTCTGCCTACACATCTTTCATATAGTCATGTTAACCTCCTGCGGATGCTTTATGAAAAACTGCCACATCGCAGAGTAGCTGATTTTCCTACCAACAGTCTGCACTAATTCACCTCTGCCGCCGCCGACTCCGGGGAATTTTTCCACTACCTCCTGGGACGGTAACCTGCCGCGCAGCAAGTGGTCTACCCCAAGCACATTTGCCTCCAGACTTTCCTCTTCTGCTACCATGCTGACCGTGAAATCCATCACTCTCCATCCCTCCAAGCCTTTAAACGTGCCCTCAAAACTCACTGATGCCCTCAGGTTCCTCAACAGTGTCTGCTTAAGAAGCCAAAACGCTTGCAACACCACCTCCCACGCCACTCTCCTCATCGCTACTTGCCCATCTAGTGGAAGAAGCGGCGAGTGTCTCCTCCACTTCTTGGCTGTGCAGTAGCTGCTGATTTTTCAGATCGTCCTCACTGAATAGTGCAGCTGAACCCAAAGCATAAGATCTAACTGACCATTGACTGGGGGTGTCAGATGTCACTTGTGATGAACTGGATGATCGTGTTAACCAACGGATGACGGCATGGATGACAGCCAATATATGGGCTGCTTATGCTGCTGCTGCCAACTCCAATGGGTTTTTTCAGGCAATATATGGGCTCCTAATGCTGCTGCTGCCAACTCCTGGGTGTGTCTTTCAGGCAATAAATGGGCTGCATATGCTGCTGCTGCCAACTCCAATGTGTTTTTCAGGCAATATATGGGCTGCTTATGCTGCTGCCAACTCCAATGTGTTTTTCTGGCAATATATGGGCTCCTAATGCTGCTGCCAACTCCAGGGTGTGTCTTTCAGGCAATATATGGGCTCCTTATGCTGATGCTGCCAACCCCAATGTGTTTTTCACGCAATATATGGGCTCCTAATGCTGCTGCCAACTCCAATGTGTTTTTCTGGCAATATATGGGCTCCTAATGCTGCTGCTGCTGCCAAATCCAGGGTGTGTCTTTCAGGAAATATATGGGCTCCTTATGCTGATGCTGCCAACTCCAATGTGTTTTTCAGGAAATATATGGGCTCCTAATGCTGATACCAACTCCAATGTGTTTTTCAGGCAATATATTGGCTCCTTATGCTGCTACCAACTCCAAGGTGTGTTTTTCAGGCAATATATGGACTCTTTATGCTGATGCCACCTCAAGGCTCTGTAACTGTGCCGCTCTGCGACAGCGATTCTAATAGCGATGCCTCTGATCTGTATGTCATACTTCTTTACAGTGTTATTTCACTAACCCAGCACGCATCCTATGCATGTTACAGCAAGGATAAATGTACTACAACCCTACTGAGGCTCTCGGAAGGCCAGAAATAGCTATTTTTAATAGTGATTCACTGCGAATAAATTCGGACCAAAACTATTTTTTCCGGAAATTTGGGCGAATCGGCCGAATCGAACTTTTCATAAATTCGCTCATCTCTAGTGATGAAGGTTCCCAGAGGAGCCAAATTTTGCCGGGGGCTTGTGATCTATATCTGATCATTGCAGTTAGCTCTTCCATTCTGCAGATATCTTTGCCACATGGCCATGGATTAGGATTCTGCTTGTTTTCAGTAAGCTGGGATACAGGCTCTTGCTGCATTTAGGAGGGGGTCTAAAAAGGATTTCCGTATCACCCTAATCGGTGCGGCTATCACAATAAGCAAATTGCAGGCAGGGTCCTCTCTAAGGTCTAGGGAGGTCAGGTCCTTTTCTAACCCCCTTCCCAGAACCCCCAGCTCCAGAATATATGGGGCATAGTACCCTGAAACTGTGAGCATATTCAGCATAGGGGAAGGATGGCAGGATTTTGGAGCCTGACTAGGACTCTGTACCACCTTGTAAGTATTTTATATGATGTCTCTTAGTGTGTGTTCGAAATTGATGTTGTTTGGGGTAGGCGGCACATGGGTTATTTTTGTGCAATGTATTTTGGCATAGGTGTAAATGGGGACATAGTCAACATAGAATAAATATCCAACAGGACTAGTCTCAGGGGTCCCACTCCCACAAAAATGTGTTCAAAAACAGGCAATGGTCTGTCAATATCTTTTGGCCGAGGAAGGAAGTTGAGGAAAGTTGAGTGCTCTCCACATCTCAAATTCATGGAGTGAGTTATTTCTTGTTAGGTCCTCTGGGTGGCGCCATGTACTTTGAAAAACAGTTCTGTCTAACCCAGGTCTGGAAGGTCCTGTCACTAAGGCTCACTGGAAATTCTTTTTGGCCCAGAACTGGTTGGAGAGGGGAGGGCGAAGGGGACAGGTCTGTCCTGCTACCAAACTTGGACATTATTGCACTTGTTGGTCCTAGAGGGGGGGGGGGGGTCTCCACAAGTTGTTATATGTTGAGAGGACCACTGCAAGCCAGCCAGTGGTACTGCAGGGGATTCTTGCTATATTGTTACCCATTGATCAAAATCCTTGTGCTGACAACAATTCACCTCCCTGGTTAAATGGGGGTGTCATGCCTGGAGTTCCTCCTTAGCCTTCGCCTGTTTCTCTCTGCAACAATTCTCTGTAGTATGCAGCTTGACCACCAGGTGGCGCTGCCTTGCAGAGCTCCTGGAGATCAGCCAGTACCTGAGCCAATTACTGGCTGGCCTTTATAAGCTGATTCACAAATGGCCTCAGCGTATCAGCATTGAACTCTGTCATCAGAAACCTGAACTCTGGATCTAAGAACTCTGAACCCAGATTCCTGTAACAGGACCTCTTAACCTTGAACTCTGCACTTGAATCCTGGCCTTCCTTTTCAGCTCTTTGTTTCCCTCCTGTTGCCCTATTTTCCCTCTTAGACTTACCTTTGGACTGGATATCTCATGCATGTATGTTACCTCACTGCACACGGTTTTATGTATAGCACTCTGAGAGTGAGAGTTTGTTTTTTCACAATAAACACAGTTTGCTGCATATACATAGTCTCTTTGCTTTGCAGTACTCAAATTAGTGGATTTCTCCCTTGAGAAATCCATGACAGGGGTCTGTATCATTTCCAGTCTGGGAGGCCCACTCCTCCTGCACACTTAGGTAGGGTAAGCAAGTCGTTTGCTAACAGTGTGATTTGCCCACCCAAAGAAAGGTGAAGCAAATGACTTTCAGTTTTTAAAGAATGATGTTGAGAGTGCTATAGGAAGGGCTTGAAGAAGATATAAGATTCGTTCAGGACATTCATCTAAAGGCTATTAGCCCTGCCAAACAACGTAAAAGTGCCTTTGGTCCAGGTCAATAGATCTTCTTCTATTTTTTAACCCTTTTGTTGCCAAGCCCGTAACACCTACGTGCTGGCTTGGCTGGGCGTTAAGTGCCAAGCACGTAGGTGTTACATGCTTGACATTCACTCACCTCCTGACAATCAGCGGCTGCATGCAGCAGGGATTCCAGCTCCACCTTCGAGAAGAGACCTGGGGGGTCATCTGGAGGTGACCCTGGCCTCACCCCAGTCACCAGATCGTCGCTGGACCAATCAGAAGAGGGGCGCACGGCTGCTGTCATCAGCCGGCGCCTCCACTATAAAAGCAGCCGGCGATCTCCAGCTCCTCCTCTTTGATCGTCTGCTTCAAGGTGCGTGGGGGTTGCTGGGGGTCTGTGGGTTGGTATTTGTGGGCGGGTGGGTGAGTGCCCAGGTGGGTGGCTGTAGGATCGCCACCGCCGCCGCCGCTGCTGCTGCTGCTCATCTGGTCTGATCTGAAGGCTGGGTGGGTGAGTGCCCAGGTGCTGCTGCTGCTCATCTGGTCTGATCTGAAGGCTGGGTGGGTGAGTGCCCAGGTGCTGCTGCTGCTCATCTGATCTGAAGGCTGGGTGGGTGAGTGCCCAGGTGCTGCTGCTGCTCATCTGGTCTGATCTGAAGGCTGGGTGGGTGAGTGCCCAGGTGCTGCTGCTGCTCATCTGATCTGAAGGCTGGGTGGGTGAGTGCCCAGGTGCTGCTGCTGCTCATCTGATCTGAAGGCTGGGTGGGTGAGTGCCCAGGTGCTGCTGCTGATCTGATCTGAAGGCTGGATGGGTGAGTGCCCAGGTGCTGCTGCTGCTCATCTGATCTGATCTGAAGGCTGGGTGGGTGAGTGCCCAGGTGCTGCTGCTGCTCATCTGATCTGATCTGAAGGCTGGGTGGGTGAGTGCCCAGGTGCTGCTGCTGCTCATCTGATCTGATCTGAAGGCTGGGTGGGGGAGTGCCCAGGTGGGTGGCCGTAGGATCGCCGCCGCCGCTGCTGCTCTGATCTTGATGGCAATCCCATGGTGCATGCAAATGCTGCAGCCACATGTCCATGGTGCACTATTATGATCTTAGTATGGGGGGTGTTGCTGATGTCCGTGATATCGGTATGTGGGGGGTGCTGATGTCCATGGTGTAGCCTGTCTGTGATCTTGGTATGTGGGGGGTGCTGATGTCCATGGTGTAGCCTGTGATCTCGGTATGTGGGGGGTGCTGATGTCCATGGTGTAGCCTGTGATCTCGGTATGTGGGGGGTGCTGATATCCATGGTGCACTATGATGATCTCGGTATGGGGGGGGGGGGGGAATTGATGATGCCCATGGTGCAGCCTGTGATCTCGGTATGGGGGGGGGTGCTGATGGGGTGGATGCAGGTGTCGGGCTTCCCAGCAGGTGGGTGGGGGTGGCCCGGGATGGATGAATGGAGGGAGGGACGGCAGCAGCTCTGCAAGTCATCCCGGCATCCTGAGCGGCCCGTCACATAGAGGGGGAGCGGGAAGAGGCGCCGCACACTGCAGCCAGGCATGCTGGGACTTGCAGTTCGCCAGAGCGGGGAGGGCCCTGCCTCCCCAGCACCACAACATCTTCCAGAGAGAAGAGCGCGAGAGGCCTCACCTTGTAAGCGCCATTGGAGCGGGTAGGCCGGCTGTGCTATCAGCGGGCGGCGGAAGCCTACCCGCTCCCACCATGCCGGCATTTTTTTTTTTGGCAAACACTTACCGGCATGGAGGAAGCAAGGAGGCCTCCTCTGACGCGCCCTCTGATGACAGCTGACAGCGGCGCCGGCCTCCTCGCTCCCTCCATGCCGGTGTTTGCCGGAAAAAAAAAATGCCGGCATGGTGGGAGCGGAGAGGGCGGCCGCGCTGTCAGCGGGCGGCGGAAGCCGGCTTCCGCCGCCCACTGACAGCGCAGCCGGCCTCCCGCTCCCACCATGCCGGCATTTTTTTTTCCTTTTCAGGACTTGGTGGGAGCGTAGAGGCCGGCTGCGCAGTCAGCCTCCCTGCTCCCACCAGAGATGAGTGATTCGCTCAAGTTCGATTCGGGCGAACCCGCTCCCACCATGCCGGCATTTTTTTTTTTTGGCAAAAACTTACCGGCATGGAGGAAGCGAGGAGGCCGGCGCGAGGAGGCCTCCTCTGACGCGCCCTCTGATGACAGCTGACAGCGGCGCCGGCCTCCTCGCTCCCTCCATGCCGGTAAGTGTTTGCCAAAAAAAAAAAAATGCCGGCATGGTGGGAGCGGAGAGGGCGGCTGCGCTGTCAGCGGGCGGCGGAAGCCGGCTTCCGCCGCCCACTGACAGCGCAGCCGGCCTCCCGCTCCCACCATGCCGGCATTTTTTTTTCCTTTTCAGGACTTGGTGGGAGCGTAGAGGCCGGCTGCGCAGTCAGCCTCCCTGCTCCCACCAGAGATGAGTGATTCGCTCAAGTTCGATTCGGGCGAACCCGCTCCCACCATGCCGGCATTTTTTTTTTTTGGCAAAAACTTACCGGCATGGAGGAAGCGAGGAGGCCGGCGCGAGGAGGCCTCCTCTGACGCGCCCTCTGATGACAGCTGACAGCGGCGCCGGCCTCCTCGCTCCCTCCATGCCGGTAAGTGTTTGCCAAAAAAAAAAAAATGCCGGCATGGTGGGAGCGGAGAGGGCGGCTGCGCTGTCAGCGGGCGGCGGAAGCCGGCTTCCGCCGCCCACTGACAGCGCAGCCGGCCTCCCGCTCCCACCATGCCGGCATTTTTTTTTCCTTTTCAGGACTTGGTGGGAGCGTAGAGGCCGGCTGCGCAGTCAGCGGACGGCGGAAGCCGGCTTCCGCCACCC
Organism: Gastrophryne carolinensis; assembly: GCA_027917425.1. NCBI lineage: Eukaryota > Metazoa > Chordata > Amphibia > Anura > Microhylidae > Gastrophryne > Gastrophryne carolinensis. Next base: position 190,015,334 of record CM051239.1, on the reverse strand, counting down.
GCTGACATCGCAGCCGGCCTCCCTGCTCCCACCAGAGATGAGTGATTCGCTCAAGTTCGATTCGGGCGAACCCGAATTTCTTGGAGAAATTCGTTGAATCGCCATAATCGAAATTTTAAGAAGTTCGCTCATCTCCAGGGGAGTCACTAGTAGAGTGAATCCCCTCGATTGCCAGTAAAACTTACCTTACCACCGCTCTAGGTATAGCATACTGCGGCTGTTGCCCATGCATGTGTCGTTAGATTGGGGGATCAGGTAGTTATTATCAGGCATTCAGTTCACCCACACTCCCTAATCTTAACTTTTTCCCTTAGGTGGTTCGCTGAGATTTGAAGATCGCTACTGCCTTTTGTTTGGACCGTGCTCTTTTGGGACCTTAGCCCCCCCTCCTTTTGGGAGCCTAGCTGGGATCCCGTGACCTGCTGCTCCTGACTCCACCACTTCTCATCGGGTTGTAGCTATACACTTTTATTTCTATTTTTGTCTGTTTTTTTGCTTTGTTTTATTGTATTGTATTTTTTTTGTCTGTTTTTTTGCTTTGTTTTATTGTATTGTATTTTTTTGTAATTTGTCTTTAGTTTTAGCCTTTAGTTTTAGCCTTTAGTTTAATTTTTTTTAGATTTTTGTTTGCATTGGGGTATGGCTGGTAAGCGGTACACTGCACAGGAAGCTGCGGCTTACCTGATGGCGTCTGACTCGGAAGATTTTAGTGAGTCAGGGTCTGAGTACTTCCCATCAGATAGCGAGTCAGACAGTGTATACTCTACTGAGAAAACACAGCCGCGCAGTGCTACCAGTAGTAGCCACCGTAGAAGGGATAGTACCGCACAAAGTGAGGCCACGCTTCAGGCGAGTGTAGTGCAGGATGAGGCATCGAGTGCTGCAGCTGGTGAAGGAGCGTCTGCGTGGAGGCCTCCTAATAATATTTCCCTCGAAATTCCCCCTTTTGATTCGGTCCCCGGGGTCAATGTAGACACCACAAATTTTGGTGTCATTGACTTTTTCAAATTGTTCCTCACAGAAGCCATCCTACTGGATATGGTCTTCTATACCAATCTCTATGCCGAGCAGGTCTTAGCGCAAAACCCCCTGCAGAGGCACGCCCGAGCTCAGGCATGGCATCCCACAAATTTGAGTGAGATAAAGAAATTTTGGGGGATCACTCTAGCAATGGGTATCCTAAAAAAATTTAGTATTTCCTCCTACTGGGATACCCAAACCATATTGGCAACTCCATTATTTCCGGCCGTAATGTCCAGAAACCGCTACCAAATTTTACTGCGGTTTCTGCATTTTAACGACAATTCCACTGCTATTCCCCGTGGTGAGCCCGGTCACGACAGGCTGCATAAATTACGGCCCCTGCTCAACAGCCTGTCAGATCACTTCGCAGTAGTGTACACCCCCGGCCAAAAATTATCAATTGACGAGTCACTACTGCTTTTCAAAGGGCGCATTGTTTTTCGGCAATATATCCCTAGCAAGCGTGCCCGCTACAGGATTAAATTTTACCAATTATGCGACAGTGTGACCGGCTACATCAAATATTTTCGAATCTATGAAGGAAAGGACACCTATCTGGACCCCCCTGGTTGTCCCCTTGATTTGTCAATAAGTGGAAAGATCGTTTGGGACCTTATGACTCCATTGTTGGGTAGAGGTTACCACTTATATGTGGACAACTTCTATACCAGCATCCCCTTATTTCGCGCCCTTTATTCGTTGGATACCCCGGCCTGCGGCACCATCAACCCTAAACGCAAAGGATTGCCCAGGCCACTACTTGAAAAAAAATTAAAAAGGGGGGAGTCTTATGCTCTAAGAAGCGATGAGGTCCTGGCCATGAAATACATGGGCAAAAAAAATGTATTCCTTCTGACAACACTCCACGGTGAGTCAGTTGTGAATGTAAGGCAACGTGGTCCCCGAGCCCCTTCCCAAAAGCCACGTTGCATAACCGATTATAATAAATTCATGGGTGGCGTTGATAAAACGGACCAAATAATAACTTATTACAACGCCACCCGAAAAACTCGAGCCTGGTACACTAAAGTTGCTATCCATTTGGTCCAAATGGCAACTTACAACAGCTTTGTTGCCTTCAAGGCAGCAGTTCCAGGCTCCAATTTATCGTACATAAAATACCAGCAGCAGTTACTCCCTGCTTTGTTGTTTGGGGATACTGCGGAAGAACCAGATCTGCCTAGCAATGACAACCAGGCCAAATTAGTAGGGAAGCACTTTATAAAGTTGCTTCCCGAAATTGGTAAAAAGCGGTATCCCCAGAGAGCTTTTAGGGTTTGTAGGAAGCGTGGCATTAGAAGAGATGTGCGGTATTATTGCCCGACCTGTCCCAGCCAACCCGGGTTATGCCTCGAAGATTGTTTTGAGGTATACCATACTCAATTAGATTATTGAGCAATGCATTTTTTTTTTGGTAGGTAGGCCCCTTTTAGGATTAGGTTTCTTAGGTATTTTGTGTTGCCATTATATTTTATTTTCTTTTAGTTTCTTTTCGCTGTTGCTAATCCGATGGGAAATGGTGGAGCAGGAGCAGCTGGTTACTTGTGGCAAGTGATGATAAAATGTGACCAATTTCAGGTTCTTGATTCCTGATATTGGTCATTGATCACTGCACTGATCTTATAATCTGATGACACAGCTACAGTATCCTATAATCTGATGACACAGCTACAGTATCCTATAATCTGATGACACAGCTACAGTATCCTACTTGCACTTCTTAGAACAGGTAAGAAATTGTTTTGTTTTTCCATAGCGCATGTGTTTTGGTGATTGGTAACTGTACCCTTCAAAGTACCTATGCATGTGGGGTATTGTTTTGTTCAGCAGCCGTTGTGCTTTCAGATTTACTGCGTTAGTTCTTGCTTGCTTATTGTTTTTATAGGAAAAAATGTTTTTCAATCTGCTTCTTGCTTATTTTTTTAGCGAAATCCTTTGGAACCAGAGATTCTGCCAATCAATAGAGTCCGAACGAAGTAACCGATGCCAACAAGCCCAGTAGGCTTAGAAACCTTGAGGTATGTACTTTCCAAAAATATATAGTTTGTGGGGGGTATTTCAAATGTAAAGGGTTGTAAATTTGGAGAAACTGCAAGGTGCGCACTTTGTGTGCGCCGCTGATTTTTTCAAGTAAAATTACCCTCAAACGCATGCTTGACTTTGGGGTGTTTGGCAACTCTACACTTCAACGTACCTATGCATGTGGGGTATTATTTTGTTCAGCAGATGTTGTGCTTTCAGATTTACTGTGTTACTTCTTGCTTGCTTATTGTTTTTATAGGAAAATATGGTTTTGAATCTGCTTTTTGCTTTTTTTTTTAGGGAAATCCTTTGGAACCAGAGATTCTGCCAATGAATAGAGTTCAAACCAATGCACCCACGCCAACAAGCCTAGTATGCTTAGAAACCTTGAATTGTGCACTTTCCAAAAATATATAGTTTGTGGGGGGTATTTCAAATGTAAAGGGTTGTATTTTTTGAAAAACTGCGAGGAGCGCAAAGTATTTGTATTTTATCTGAAAATCTCCTCTAGCGCTCTTTGCAGTTTCTGGGGTCTCCTGGGCAGGAAAGGGTGTCTACTAATACATGTGTGGTACCGTTGTAACCGGGAGAAATGGGGCTTTTACCCTCAATATGTTTTTATTGAAAAACCTTTATTTTCGATTAAAAAAAAACACTGCAAAATGTAAAAACGTGTGTATTTTTTATTTTCTTTCACATATTTTGCCCAAAATAATTAGGATAAAACTACAAAATTGATAAACAAGAGATATGATGTTAAAGCCCAGATTCTGCTGAAAAAAACAATATGTAATTTTTATGGGAAGTCCCAGAAAATCCCTTCAAAAATTACAGTTAAACATGTGTAGCTCAAAATTGTGAAAAATGCTCTGGCAACAGAGCGTGACAAAATCTCCAGGTGGGCTGGCACTTAAAGGGTTAAGGATGGGTTTGTAATTCAGAGAGAACAATTTAGAAAGGTAAGAGGGAATACATGTTCCCAAATAAGTTATCTCCTCAGCCTCCCATTTGAAAGGGAAATTAACCTTGTTGAGACAGCCTGAGGGGATTGGTAAGTTAAGGGCCTGATGATTGTTTATAAATTATTTTGTAGTTATTCATGAGTCATTTCCAGTTTATGAATATTTTGGGTCAGGTAGTGAGTTTGGGCAGTCCTTTCCTTTAAGTGGACCCCATGCTTAATCAAAACTCCTCGAATGGCACAATATATGATGAGTATGAGTCATGTGGGGTGGAGTAAAATATATAATCTATACCCCTTCAGTTGCTAAGTCTCCAAATATCTATTAATTGATGGCTGGAAACCAGTTTTTAATGTGTTTTAGTTTACCTGAGACGAGCCCCTAGAGGTGTCCAATTCCAGTTCCAGTGAGATATCAAAGTCTCCCCCCAAGATTAAGACCCCCCCCAGTTTGTCTAATGGGGACTGTAAAAAGCTGCCTTGCTTTGAGTTAGGACAATAGCATGTCCCAAGTGAACAGACATCTTCCATCTGAGTCCTGCCAAGTGTCTCTGATGGTCAAAGGCAGGGATTTATACTATCCGATAAGCCACTTCAGGATGCCCCCAATGGAGACCATTCTGACCAGAAGGAGTTCTGCATTTTGGGATGCCCCCCATGGAGAAAACAGTGATTCTCATCGGATACCGAACCTCCAGATTGAACTACCCCATGTGACTCTCCACACGGAGCCCATATACCACCTTGAAGTAATACTACTGTACCTTAGCCATCCTGCTAAGCAGAAGCCTCTGAACCTAGCATTAGTCACCCAAACTGTAATCTACCTTGCATACTTGGCTCCTCCTGTTATTTGGTGTCCACGTACCTATACCTTATGTGTGGCATCCCAAAATATTGTGTCTGACTCTCACCCCTTTCCTATCTATCCCGATGTAGCCTCTGCAACTTTATCCCCCATCATGATTGTTTCTATTAAAAATTAGCATCACTAACCTACTGGCTATATCTTTGTATATATAAAATTTGATTACTGCCTCCATATTAGAACAATAACCCAGATCGCTGTTTTTATCTGTTTTTAAATGTATGATATTTTTTTCTTTTAGAATCATGGTGCCTCCCCCTGTGGAGAAGCGAAGCATCTCTCCCCAATTGATAACACAGAAAAAATCTCCCCAAGACAACACGCAACACATCATGCTTTATTGCTTTGTTTCCACCTTTCTTGTATATACCATTACCTAGTTCCAGCGACACGCTGTCAAACTGGCAACGCTGACCTCGTGCGCCGACGTCCCTTCCCTAACTGACTGGCACTGCACATTGCGGCCAGCCAGCGGCGGAAGTGACGGAGGCCGGGACCGCGGAACCGGAAGTGACTTTCCGGGCTGCGCTCCACGAGCGCACCCGGGAAAATGCCACACTGGCCGGCCAGGGAGGAGAGATATAAGCAGCACCTACAGGTACCGCAGCTATCGCAAAGCCTTTATACAGGAGCCGGGTGCTCCGGAACATGGGCATTGTCTCTTTTTGCGATCACGGGTTACACTCTACTTATTGATAATGCCTTTCTTTACTCTTTGTGAGAAACCTTGATGTAACTTGGCGTCATGATTATGAATTTCTATTGTACATTGTATACTGTTGGTTCACCTCTGGTATGATGCAGAGCACAGATTATATTTGTCTGACCAGAAATTGAGCTGTTATATGCTGAGCATTGTTGCTATACCGCTGTGTAATTTTTCCTTGAGATACAACCTCAGCCCACCCATATATCATTCATCAGGATCGTACAATCTTCACCCACTAGTGATGACGGTTACCTTATATAGCATCTTTCTCAGTGTACACTACATGTTAAAGCTAACATATGACTTTTGTGCTATCAGTTGAGGTGAACGAAACGCTCCTGAGGACAAAGTGAACCTAACATATGCTTATTTTATCCTTTTTTCTTGAGAAAATCATATGTATATACATGTATATATTTTTTGTTTGCTGTGATACTTTAATACATTTTTACTTGCAACTAAACCTTGGTGTGCTCTTGATCCATTTTCTTAAGTTTAAAGGCAGGGAGCCTGCAATAAGTATTGCCCCCCCCTAAATTTAGAATTTGTAGAGAAGCTGTGATATTGTGTCTTGAAAATGTGATTGGTGAGATTATGCGGTCTTCCTACCTGTAGATGAGTCTCTTGGAGGAATACGATCTATGAATTAAGAAGTCATTCTGTCCCCCCTAGCACTGCGTATAAGGAGGCTGGGGTATGAGGACGAGGGGGTGGGAGGGGAAATGTGTGAACTAGGTAGGAGAACAGGGGTTTAAAAAGAGTAAGGGGAAAAGAGGGAGAGAACAGGAACGAGAGACTAGTGTTTAGAAAAAACTTGCAGAAGAAAAAAAAGGAGCTACAAGCCTTTAACCCTTTAACCACCAGCCTACCTTGAGATTTTGTCAACTTTTGTTGCCAGACCATTTTGCACTATTTTGCGCTCCCCATGTTCAACTGTGATTTTTGAAAGGATTTCCAGGGATTTCACAGGAAAGTGATATATTGTTTTTTTCAGCAGAGTCTGGGCTTTAACATTAAATGTCTTGTTTGTAATTTTTAGGTGTATTCTCTAAATTTTTGTGGATGAAATATGTGCAAAAAAACAAAACAAAACAATTTTTTACAATTTGTAGTGCTTTTTTGTAATAAAAAATGTAAGTTTGTCAATAAAATCTTATTTCATGTGAAACCCAAATTTCTCCCGGTTACAGCGGTACCACATATGTATTGGTAGACACCCTTTCCTGCCCAGAAGACTCCCCTAAACTGAAACAACACTTTAGGAGATTTTCAGATAAAATAGAACTATGCTATGCAATATGCACACCTTGCAGTTTTTCCAGAAAAACAACCCTTTACATTTGAAATACCCCCGACAAACTATATATTCTCTGGAAGTACACACCTCAAGCTTTCTAGGCGTACCAGGCTTGTTGACATGGGTGCAGTTTTCTGGAAGTAATCCCTCAATGTATTCTTTGTTTGCACAGGGTTTCGCTAAAAAAAGAATAAAAAAGCAGATTCAAAACCACATTTTCCTAAAATAAACTATATGCAAACAAGAAAAAAACTGAAAATCTGAAAAAGCAACATGCCCCGAACAGAACAATACCCAGCATGCATAGCTACTGTCAAGGGAAGAGTTGCCAAACACACCAAAGTAAAGCATGTGCATAACGTTAATTTTACTTCAAAATTTCAGCTCTGCAGACAAAGTGCACACCTTGTGCTTTTCCTACCAAAAAACAAGCCTTTACATTTGGGATATCCCCCATAACCCATATATTCCCTGAAAGTACACATTTTTAGCTTTCTATGCATACCCAGCTTGTTGTAGTGGGCTCATCTTTCTGGGAGTAATCCCTTGAAGAATTCTTAGGTTTCACCAAAAAATGTATAAAAAAGCAGAATAAAAAACACCTTTTTCTAAAATATCAATATGCAAATAAGAAAAAAACAAGCTAAATCTGAAAGCGCAAGGTCCCCCGAGCAGAACAATACCCAACATGCATAGGTACTATTAACCCTTTTAATTGCCAGCCTACTTGAAGTTTTGTCACCCTGTGTTGACAGGTCATTTTTCCCCATTTTTTGTCATGTTTAACCGTGATTTTTGCCGGAATTTCCAGGAAAAAAAAAAAATATATATATATATATATATTTGCAGCATAGTTTAGGCTTTAACATGAAATGTCTTGTTTGTAATTTTTCTACAGTTTTTTCAATTTTTTTTGCGTAAAAATCAAAAACATAAATAAAATAATATTTTTTAGACAATTGTCTCCTTTATTTTAAATAAAACATTTGTTTTATTAACGAAAACCATATTGCATGTGAAAGCCCCATTTCTCCCGATTACAACGATACCACATATGTTTCTATAGCCCCCCCATTCGTGCCCAGGAGACCCCCCAAACTGAAAAGAGCACTTTATAACATTTACAAATAAAATACTACTATCCACACTATAAACATAAGGGGTTAATTTAAAAAGAAAATGACATAGGGTCCCCCCTCCCAGGGGAGGACCCCATTTTTTTTTAATTTTAAGGGTTAGGGTTAGGCTGACCCTAACCTTAACCCTTAACATTTAAAAAAAAAAAAACCCTAACCCCAGGGGGAGGAACCCCATTTTTTGGGGAATTTTAAGGGTTAGGGTTAGGCTAACCCTAACCCTTAAAATAAAAAAAAATGACATAGGGTCCCCCCTACAAGTCATAACCAGCCCGGGACCAGCTATGGGGGCTTGTAGGAACAGAGTGGAGGGGCAAGCCCACATAGCCTGTGTGGGCCCGGGCTCTTCTGCCCCCCCCCTGGGCTTTGGGGAGGCAGGTAATTGTAGGACTGGGAAGAGGTGAGTTGCCTTAGGCAATTGGGGGGGGTCTCACACATCAGGGCACCTCTGATAGGGGATGCCCCGGGGGAAAGAACCAAAACCCAGGATAGTCAAAATTTTACTTCTCAGAAGGAAATTAGGAAAGGACCTATTTTGCTAAATTTACTACCTGACCCCTACACATACTTATATACTTATATACAGGGGGAGGGACCTCTTTGGGAGCAATTTCCCAACTTCTACCTGCCAAAGAGAGAATCCCCGGTGGAAGGTGGCCAGCTGTGGAGACGAGGCGGGCACCAAGGGGCAGCTTCCCCTGGCGCCCCTAGGCTGACTTGCTGTAAAACAATATGAATAAAAAAAGTAACACCAAAAAATCTGAGAAACACGTGGGGTCTATGTGTGTAGAGTGTATCAGCAAGGAAGCAAAGAAATCCACACATTCTGTTCAATTATCTAGGGGACAGATATGAAGGTGAATTAGGCTCATACTATCAGTGCCTAATTGTTCCATTATGCTTGTGGGGCTCCCCACCCCATCCTCCGAGGAGTATGGGGGTCAGGAGGGGAGCACAAAGAGAGGCAGAAACAATCCATTCCTCTCATCATGGGGGATCGGGGCAGCCTGCATCAGTGGCAAAAATCTGTCTCCATCGCATTTAAAGTAGGGTGCAAGATAGGGTGACGCTCAATCTTACTGTTCATTGTTCATTTCCCTGTGGATTGAGTGGTGGCTGGGCCGCCAGTTTCCCCTTTTTTCTATGCCGCTGACCCCTCTATTAAAATCAGTTCCGCATATTCTGATGGGGATTTCAGGGCAAAGGTTGAGGGCACCACTTCTAATAAGAAGACTGAATGGATGGCCCCAGCGGTAGCAAACTTCTCATCAGGAGGGTTCTCCTGGAGACATTGGGGAATCTTTGAATCTGGGGACCATCAAAGGATATCTGATCACAATCTCTGGCCTTCCTCAGGATTTCCTTTTTCATGTCGAAGTGGCAGATGTCTCGCGGTCTGTCCTGGTCTTCTGTCCTGGGGCCTAGGGCTCTATTGATCTGATCCATCATGATTGAGGTAGTGGGTGGACACCCCAAAAGGTCTTTGAAGTGGACCGAAACCCCGGCGATCAATTCCCTCCCCCCAAGGCATCCAAAATCGGGATGTCCTGCTGTGTGAAACCCCCCAGGTCGCCAATACTTATCTTCTTTCCCTGTCCAACACCGCATGTGTGAGCCGTGGCCACATCCCCGCTAACCCACTATTCATCACCTATGTGGGCCCTCAAAGCTAGTCTGTAGGTTGTCCCCTTCTGGCGTGTTAGAGGGTGCGGTAGAGCTGCGCAGGACACCCCATCTCTCTGTGGGAGCTGTGTCTTGCAGTTGTTCTGGGGTATGTTCTCGTCTGGGTGACCCAGGTGGGGGACTCAGAAGGCAACTCTTCCCCACACCACTAGACAGGGGAAGCAGATGAGGTTGGGTGGCCCACCAAGGGGGAAAACTAGTCCATGTCCCCTTGCATGGGAAGGCTGTGACCAGGACAGCAGTCTGATTTCTGCTGTGGGCTCCCTCTGGCAGAGCTGGAGAGGAGAAGGGCCAGGGGAGGGGTCTTGGAGTTATCAGGGTGAAACTCTATGAGACTCGAGGCCAGCTCACTCCTTCCCTCAGGGGCATCCCGAACTGTGTGAAACTGTGTGAAACCCCACAGCGCCCATAGCAAACTGAATGGCTGTGTGGAGCCAACCCCAGCCGATGGGAGCTGTGTAATACAGTGCTGCTCGGAAGTGCGACTAGGACTCGAGTCAGCTGCTCTAGCCGCGTGGGCTCAAGGAGAAGTAAGTGGAGTTGGTGACCTGAGAGGTTTCACACAGCGTGGCACCCCAATGCAAGGTGTTCCAGAGAGTATATATATATTCTCTTTATAGAGAATATAAAAGAATATTAGCTCAAATAAGAAGATGGTACAGAACAAGGATTTGTTGGGGGGGGGGGCAAATATACAGAATATTTAGGGAACTGAAATCAAATTAGATTGAAGTAGCACTTCTACAAGAGGAGAAACATTTTAAAATTGATAAAAGTATGAAGCAAGCATTTCATGATTTGGGGACTTTATAGTCCAATCCATATGTTAGAAAGGCCAAGGGGTTACGATCCTGATAATTAATAAAATACCTTTTGAACTAAATATACAGATAAAGAAGCACAATTGATCATATTGATAGGGCACTTGAAAGGCTAAGTATAGACAAATATAGACAAGTATAGTCAAGCCTTGTAAAGACAAATAAATGTTCATAAATATACAGATACCCAAGGGAGAGTAGGTGTCTCCTGGACTGATCTCTAAAATGTAAGCTTTGAACTAGACTTGCAATTGTATATATTCATTGTATCACTGTATATTTATGAACATTTATCTGTCTTTACAAGTGCTGTTACCTTACACATTCGCCTGACGCCACCTTGTGGCCAGGAAATAGAATGTTTATAGGGACATTTCTATGTTTTAATCTCTTGTACGTATCAGGTATTACATGACTACTGACAAATCAACAAATATCTCTACAACCAATAGCTAAGGCTATTTTTAATACAGTAAAATCAATTCTGAGTCTAGTCCATTAGCCAGTTCCCAATATTCTAATATCAATTACACACAATTTGTATTGTAAAGTAATTAATTGGGATGCCACCCTGTTCAACTTAGCAGAGAATATTCAAGCATGTGTCTATCATGTATCTAAATGTACTGAGATCATAACCCACAGGGTGAGGTATGACCCCCAGCCTATGTAATGTCCAGTACTTTAAAGATCCTGCAAACATGTTATCTGAAAACACTGGCAGGCTGATTCATTACTAGCACCAGGTAACAGCAGATGAGCATCTGTACTGAAGCTCTAAAAGCGACCACTAGTGGCTCTGATTGGCTGTGAGTACAGAGCGCCTCAGTCGCTATAGTAACATGGCCGCCATTGATGAATGTGATGGTTGTCAGTCGCTATAAAGGCATTATACAGTTGCTCACCCAAATCTAATGGTGTCTGGGCGTTCCTATGCTGCTCTAACGCTAAAAAAAGATTTTAATCGTATATCGGCAATGATCACATTGGCAATATGTAAATGCATTTATTTATTCATTTTTTTTTTGTACAATTTATTCTGATGTTGTTTGTGTGTGTGTGTTGAGTGAGTCCTAATTTATGTAAATAAAAACAAGACACAAAAGTATATTAAAAAATAGAAACTGTTTTTATATTTTTATGAAAAAGGCCCAACATGGGCCAAATTGAAAATTGCTGCACAACGGCAACCCTAATTCCCCCCACCCTGTGGCCGATTCTTCTTCCCCAGCAGCATTTGCCTTGTCCTTTGGACGTACTGCCACAGTCTGTTATGCTCCTGTGTGCAAGCTGTTGGAAAGAAAATACAAAATTAAGCACTGCAGCGCAAAATATACAGTATATACCTGAAAGTGTAAAAAATAGTATGTGTAAAGATTATTGATTCACACTATTATAACACTTAAACAACAGGCAAGTTTGGAGAATTAATAGATGCCTAAATAATCAAACCTGTCCCTCCATTCTATATTATCTACCCTAGTCTCACATCAGAAACTACCTAAACTAACCAAAAAAGGCCTACTTGACCAGCGGAAGAATGCACTTCATGTTTTGGTCAATTACTCCTGAGCCAATATGATCTCAAATCATTCACCTATCAAAGTTAATTAATGATTGTATATATTAATTAGTGAATGGGGAGTTACTATAGTAGCAGGAATAAAAAGCCACCACATAATCAACTGCTGCCTTTATCATGTAGCGTCACGTAACATTAGCAGGGACACCAAACTAGCATGCTTAAATTCAATTATGATTGATGATTGCAAAAAGAGGGTCTCCGTGTATGATAGTAAACAGTAGACTGTCACTAACATGTGTACATGGTCATGGACACAGACATATGCCTGTTTACAATGTAATAATAAGAAATCACAGTACTCAACATCGCAGCTGTAGCTTGGGCCCATGCTGCTGGAGGGTGGGAGCTGGGGTGGGGAGAATTAGGACAGGGTCCATCTGTGTGGAAATATCTGTTAGAAGCAAAAACACAACAGAAGCAATCATAAGAACATTGCATTTGATTTTGAAAATAGGCCTCAACATGTATTTGTTAGAATGATAACATATAAATACTTGTGGGTATACACTTGGCACATGCTCAAGCAACATTAAATTTTGAAGTAGGGGTACACCAGCAGAGCACCTACTGTGAAATAGGCCACATGGCCACTTCACAACCATAGAAGGTTTAATGTCCCTAAAAAATGCTATATACATAAATCAATATTTGAATATACTTTAATAATAAAACTAAAGGAACTCTTACCTCGACTATGCCCAAGTGCCTCATCTGCAGCATAGGTGGAAGAGGTGCCAGCTCTATGATGCCCTGAAAAACATGTATACAAGGAAAGAAAAATTATAATAACAACAAGGTACCAATGGAAATAATATGCCAAACTAACAAGTCCACTCACCAGAGGATGACCTGCTGCTGGTATCCCAGGGAGGGCTATGTGGTGGAGGCGTGGAGCCTCCACTCCTCACAATGGGCCCAGCAGATCCCAAACCCAATGGGCCACCCTCTCACTCTCTGATACTTCAGGGAGTGTGGTGGAGTCCTTTGCCTCCTCCCCACTGGGACTCCTCACTTGAGAGTGGCCACAGGGGGTTTGGGACTCCGCTGAGTCCGAACGTGAGGAGCTGAGGCTCCATATTGCCCTCACCCCCAGCAGGGCTTCATCCCCTTCCTCCCCTGGGTCCTCAATATGGAATATGGGACACTCCCATGCAGACTCATCCAACCCCACCACACATCTGCGGGGGAGTATACCCATCCCGTGTTTACCCAGGGTAGCATGCATATCTGTGTAGAGGAAACAAAAAAAACAAAAAATGAGTTAGACATCAGCAGATTAATGTGCACATATGTAAAATTTGTGTATGTGTGTTGATGCCTAGGCATCATAGAGCCGGTAGACACCCTCATTGTCCCGGCGCTTAAAATCCGACCACTTCTGCATTATGGATCTGGCTGTAAGCTTCATGTTGAAGCGCCGGGACACGGTGGCCCTCACCTCCTCCACTATGCTGCTCTTAGCACTCAGGGCATAGTCGTACTCCTGAATGCAGAAATCCTAGAAAAAAAAAAATCCTTTAACATAATAAAATTTAAATAGGTAACATTAGGGCTTGTAAAATATATACGCACTATAAAGTGCTTATATATTCCAAAACATAACTATTGCAATGTCTATGGATATTGGTTACAATTAGGGATGAGCGAATCGATCCGGACGAACCCGGATTCGATCCAAATTTCATGAAAAATTTGATTCGGATCGAATCCGAATTTCCCAGTGCTTCGATCGCTCGAAGTTTGCCTTTAACATCCATTCATTTACATTACAGGCATTCTAAGATGGCGGACGGGACATGTCCAGACATCTACCCCGCTCCAGTACATGCTGGGGCAGTCACATGCAGCCTATCAGCAGCCAGCAAGCCCGGTGACGTCACAGCGCTATTTAAGGCGGCGGCCATCTTGCTTTTCCTCATTTCTCTATTGCATTTGTGAGAGACAGGACGCTGCTGTAGTCAGGGGGAGACAGTTAGAGAGCCAGGGACAGACAGGGACAGGCAGGAGACAGGCAGGAGACAGGCAGGAAATCAACGAGAAGCAGGGAAAGTTAGGAAAAATCGGAGGCAGTCACAGGGAGATTTTTTTTTTTTTCATCCAGCCTGAGTGTTACTGGCTGGCTGACTGGCTTTTTTAGCGGTTTCAGGCTGCTTATACACTTTTGATGTTGTGCATATATACTGAACTGATCTCAAGTCTGCTGTGGGAACATTACCATTTTGTAAAATCTCATTAGCCTCTGTATTTACTCTAAGCTGCACACTTATTTAAAGTAATTTGGCCTGTTTGAGCCTGCTTAGACACTGTTGCTGTGCATATATACTGATCTCAAGTCTGCTGTGGGGCATCCCATTCTGTAACATCACATTAGCCTCTGTATTTACTTTAAGCTGCACAGTTATTTAAAGTAATTTGGCCTGTTTGAGCCTGCTTAGACACTGTTGCTGTGCATATATACTGATCTCAAGTCTGCTGTGGGGCATCCCATTCTGTAACATCCCATTAGCCTCTGTATTTACTCTAAGCTGCACACTTATTTAAAGTAATTTGGCCTGTTTAAGCCTGCTTAGACACTGTTGCTGTGCATATATACTGATCTCAAGTCTGCTGTGGGGCATCCCATTCTGTAACATCACATTAGCCTCTGTATTTACTGTAAGCTGCACAGTTATTTAAAGTAATTTGGCCTGTTTGAGCCTGCTTAGACACAGTTGCTGTGCATATATACTGATCTCAAGTCTGCTGTGGGGCATCCCATTCTGTAACATCCCATTAGCCTCTGTATTTACTGTAAGCTGCACAGTTATTTAAAGTAATTTGGCCTGTTTGAGCCTGCTTAGACACTGTTGCTGTGCATATATACTGATCTCAAGTCTGCTGTGGGGCATCCCATTCTGTAACATCACATTAGCCTCTGTATTTACTGTAAGCTGCACAGTTATTTAAAGTAATTTGGCCTGTTTGAGCCTGCTTAGACACTGTTGCTGTGCATATATACTGATCTTAAGTCTGCTGTGGGGCATCCCATTCTGTAACATCCCATTAGCCTCTGTATTTACTCTAAGCAGCAAACTTATTTAAAGTAATTTGGCCTGTTTGAGCCTGCTTAGACACTGTTGCTGTGCATATATACTGATCTCAAGTCTGCTGTGGGGCATCCCATTCTGTAACATCACATTAGCCTCTGTATTTACTGTAAGCTGCACAGTTATTTAAAGTAATTTGGCCTGTTTGAGCCTGCTTAGACACTGTTGCCGTGCATATATACTGATCTTAAGTCTGCTGTGGGGCATCCCATTCTGTAACATCCCATTAGCCTCTGTATTTACTCTAAGCAGCAAACTTATTTAAAGTAATTTGGCCTGTTTGAGCCTGCTTAGACACTGTTGCTGTGCATATATACTGATCTCAAGTCTGCTCTGGGGCATCCCATTCTGTAACATCACATTAGCCTCTGTATTTACTGTAAGCTGCACAGTTATTTAAAGTAATTTGGCCTGTTTGAGCCTGCTTAGACACTGTTGCTGTGCATATATACTGATCTCAAGTCTTCTGTGGGGCATCCCATTCTGTAACATCACATTAGCCTCTGTATTTACTCTAAGCTGCACACTTATTTAAAGTAATTTGGCCTGTTTGAGCCTGCTTAGACACTGTTGCTGTGCATATATACTGATCTCAAGTCTGCTGTGGGGCATCCCATTCTGTAACATCACATTAGCCTCTGTATTTACTTTAAGCTGCACAGTTATTTAAAGTAATTTGGCCTGTTTGAGCCTGCTTATACACTGTTGCTGTGCATATATACTGATCTCAAGTCTGCTCTGGGGCATCCCATTCTGTAACATCACATTAGCCTCTGTATTTACTCTAAGCTGCACACTTATTTAAAGTAATTTGGCCTGTTTGAGCCTGCTTAGACACTGTTGCTGTGCATATAAACTGATCTCAAGTCTGCTGTGGGGCATCCCATTCTGTAACATCTCATTAGCCTCTGTATTTACTCTAAGCTGCACACTTATTTAAAGTAATTTGGCCTACTTAGACACTGTTGCTGTGCATATATACTGATCTCAAGTCTGCTGTGGGGCATCCCATTCTGTAACATCACATTAGCCTCTGTATTTACTGTAAGCTGCACAGTTATTTAAAGTAATTTGGCCTGTTTGAGCCTGCTTAGACACTGTTGCTGTGCATATATACTGATCTCAAGTCTGCTGTGGGGCATCCCATTCTGTAACATCCCATTAGCCTCTGTATTTACTCTAAGCAGCAAACTTATTTAAAGTAATTTGGCCTGTTTGAGCCTGCTTAGACACTGTTGCTGTGCATATATACTGATCTCAAGTCTGCTGTGGGGCATCCCAATCTGTAACATCCCATTAGCCTCTGTATTTACTCTAAGCAGCAAACTTATTTAAAGTAATTTGGCCTGTTTGAGCCTGCTTAGACACTGTTGCTGTGCATATATACTGATCTCAAGTCTGCTGTGGGGCATCCCATTCTGTAACATCACATTAGCCTCTGTATTTACTGTAAGCTTCACAGTTATTTAAAGTAATTTGGCCTGTTTGAGCCTGCTTAGACACTGTTGCTGTGCATATATACTGATCTCAATTCTGCTGTGGGGCATCCCATTCTGTAACATCACATTAGCCTCTGTATGTACTGTAAGCTGCACAGTTATTTAAAGTAATTTGGCCTGTTTGAGCCTGCTTAGACACTGTTGCTGTGCATATATACTGATCTCAAGTCTGCTGTGGGGCATCCCATTCTGTAACATCACATTAGCCTCTGTATTTACTGTAAGCTGCACAGTTATTTAAAGTAATTTGGCCTGTTTGAGCCTGCTTAGACACTGTTGCTGTGCATATATACTGATCTCAAGTCTGCTCTGGGGCATCCCATTCTGTAACATCACATTAGCCTCTGTATTTACTGTAAGCTGCACAGTTATTTAAAGTAATTTGGCCTGTTTGAGCCTGCTTAGACACTGTTGCTGTGCATATATACTGATCTCAAGTCTTCTGTGGGGCATCCCATTCTGTAACATCACATTAGCCTCTGTATTTACTCTAAGCTGCACAGTTATTTAAAGTAATTTGGCCTGTTTGAGCCTGCTTAGACACTGTTGCTGTGCATATATACTGATCTCAAGTCTGCTGTGGGGCATCCCATTCTGTAACATCACATTAGCCTCTGTATTTACTGTAAGCTGCACAGTTATTTAAAGTAATTTGGCCTGTTTGAGCCTGCTTAGACACTGTTGCTGTGCATATATACTGATCTCAAGTCTGCTGTGGAGGCATCCCATTCTGTAACATAACATAACCTACCTCTCTTATTTACACTAAGCAGCTCTCTTATTTAAACTAAGCAGGCCTCTTATTTACACTAAGCAGCTCTCTTATTTAAACTAAGCAGGCCCCTTGGAGGCTGATTGTCCACTTTTGGGTGTGCATTATATTCGGTTTCATATACAGTGGGGTATCCCAATTTGTAAGATAACCTACCCCAACCATGTAAACTAAAGAGGCCTGTTGCAGCCTGAGTTTCTCTGCTTGCGTATGGCCTGCATTACAATCTGTCTCTTTCAATGACACTGCTGCCTGGGGTATCCCAATTTGTAAGATAACCTACCCCAACCATGTAAACTAAAGGTTACGTTCTTCCAGAAGCAAAACTTATGCCGAACACTATTTTTGTTAGGGGCATTGACCTTTGGATTGATCGGCATGAAATTAAGGATTTTTTTTCAAAGTATGGCGCTGTAAAGAAGGTCAAAATTATTTCTCATACTTGGATTATTGTTACTTTTTGTTCAGCTTGAAATATACCAGGCCACACGGGCATCCCAAGGCACATGCTATTTTAACCCTATCTGTTATACAACATAAGCGTTGATCAGTATCAGCTGCTTTATTAAGCTACTTCAGTTTGCACTTGTTTTTGACTGCTTTTAATAAACCAGGCCGCAGGGCACCCCAAAGCTGCACCTTGCACCCTATCTGGTATACAACATAAGCGTTGATCAGCATCAGCTTCATTAAGCTACTTCAGTTTGCACTTCCTTTTTGACTGCTTTCATTTAACCAGGCCGCAGGGCACCCCAAAGCTGCACGTTGCACCCTATCTGTTTATACTAAATAAGCATCTACAGCCTCAGCTTTATTAAGTTATTGCATTTTGAATTGGTTTTGGTCTGCTTTAAATACACCAGGCCACATGGTATCCCAAACCTGCATGTTGCACCCCATCTGTTATACTAAATAAGCGTTGATCAGCATCAGCTTTATTAAGCTATTGCATTTTGCATTGGTTTTTGTCCTGCTGCCAAAACACTAGGCCCTAGGGTATCCCAAACCTGCACTTAGCAGCCTATCTGTTATACTAAATACGCTTGTTGATCCTTCCTCAGCTTAATCAAAGTATTGCATTTTGAATTGGTTTTTGTCCTGCAGTCAAAACACTAGCCCATATGGGCATCCCAAACCAGCACATGTCACCCTATCTGTTATACTAAATAAGCTTCTACAGGCCCTTTTTTTTTATTTATATAGAGCTGTAATAGCTTATATAGTGAGGTAAATTTGCCATTTTGCTTCATTATTAGAGATGAGCGAGTAGTGAAATATTCGAAATTTCGAATTTCGATTCGAATAGACCGCGTTACTCGACTACTCGACCGAATATCGAATCCCATTATAGTCTATGGGAAAAAAATGCTCGACACTTGCAAATCTCAATTCGACCACTTGGAGGTCACCAAGTCCACCCTGAAACATCAGAAAATGATGCCAACACTGCTGGAATGCAACTGGGAAAGCAGGGGAAGCATGTCTGGGTGCATATAACGCGCCCAAGTCGCACTATTACGCCACTATCACAGCCACTCAACAATACACTCCAAACACAATATAACTTCTACGTAAAGTGAGACAAGACAAGGAAACCTTCTTTCCTCTACATTGCCATGGACCCCAAGCCAAACTGTACAAAAAAGAAGAACAAAATTCTGCACCCCTTAAAATCACGTTGCCTAATGACAACCACAGATGGCATAGGCAAGGGGGAAAATAAATAGACCCCACCCCTAATTGTCATTGTGTGTGTGTGTGTGTGTGTGTGTGTGTGAGATGTGGTCAGACATGTCCTCTTGTGTCATTGTGTCACCCCAGCAGTAAGGGAAGCTTAAAGGAGGAGGTTTGTTACAGTGTGTTACCCCAGCAGTAAGGGAAGCTTACAGGAGGAGGTTTGTTACAGTGTGTCACCCCAGCAGTCAGGGAAGCTTACAGGAGGAGGTTTGTTACAGTGTGTTACCCCAGCAGTAAGGGAAGCTTACAGGAGGAGGTTTGTTACAGTGTGTCACCCCAGCAGTCAGGGAAGCTTACAGGAGGAGGTTTGTTACAGCGTGTCACCCCAGCAGTAAGGGAAGCTTACAGGAGGAGGTTTGTTACATTGTGTCACCCCAGCAGTCAGGGAAGCTTACAGGAGGAGGTTTGTTACATTGTGTCACCCCAGCAGTAAGGGAAGCTTACAGGAGGAGGTTTGTTACAGTGTGTCACCCCAGCAGTAAGGGAAGCTTACAGGAGGAGGTTTGTTACAGTGTGTCACCCCAGCAGTCAGGGAAGCTTACAGGAGGAGGTTTGTTACAGTGTGTCACCCCAGCAGTAAGGGAAGCTTAGAGCTGAGACCTCTTAAAAATTGTGTGGAGGCCCAAGAGCTGAGACCTTTTAAAAATTGTGTGGAGGCCCAAGAGCTGAGACCTCTTAAAATTGTGTGGAGGCCCAAGAGCTGAGACCTTTTAAAAATTGTGTGGAGGCCCAAGAGCTGAGACCTTTTAAAAATTGTGTGGAGGCCCAAGAGCTGAGACCTCTCAAACATTGTGTGGAGTCCCACGAGCTGAGACCTCTTAAAAATTGTGTGGAGGCCCAAGAGCTGAGACCTTTTAAAAATTGTGTGGAGGCCCAAGAGCTGAGACCTCTTAAAAATTGTGTGGAGGCCCAAGAGCTGAGACCTCTTAAAAATTCTTCTTCTTCTGGTAGCTGGTATATATGGTGGTAAAAGCGATATTCTGAGCTTCTGGGGCCCTGCCTGCCTACATAGGATATGAGCTATATACTGTTCAGCGTAGTAGCCCTAATAAGGGCTCTTAATGACTCTCTTGTCTTCTGGTAGCTGGAATATATGGTGGTAAAAGCGATATTCTGAGCTTCTGGGGCCCTGCCTGACTACATAGGATATGAGCTATATACTGTTCAGCGTAGTAGCCCTAATAAGGGCTCTTAATGACTCTCTTGTCTTCTGGTAGCTGGTATATATGGTGGTAAAAGCGATATTCTGAGCTTCTGGGGCCCTGCCTGCCTACATATGATATGAGCTATATACTGTTCAACATAGCAGCACTAATAAGGGATTAAGGACTCTCTTGTCTTCTGGTAGCTGGTATATATGGTGGTAAAAGCGATATTCTGAGCTTCTGGGGCCCTGCCTGCCTACATATGAGCTATATACTGTTCAGCATAGTAGCCCTAATAAGGGCTCTTAATGACTCTCTTGTCTTCTGGTAGCTGGTATATATGGTGGTAAAAGCGATATTCTGAGCTTCTGGGGCCCTGCCTGCCTACATAGGATATGAGCTATATACTGTTCAGCGTAGTAGCCCTAATAAGGGCTCTTAATGACTCTCTTGTCTTCTGGTAGCTGGTATATATGGTGGTAAAAGCGATATTCTGAGCTTCTGGGGCCCTGCCTGACTACATAGGATATGAGCTATATACTGTTCAGCGTAGTAGCACTAATAAGGGCTCTTAATGACTCTCTTGTCTTCTGGTAGCTGGTATATATGGTGGCAAAAGCGATATTCTGAGCTTCTGGGGCCCTGCCTGCCTACATAGGATATGAGCTATATACTGTTCAACATAGCAGCACTAATAAGGGATTAAGGACTCTCTTGTCTTCTGATAGCTGGTATATATGGTGGTAAAAGCGATATTCTGTGCTTCTGGGGCCCTGCCTGACTACATAGGATATGAGCTATATACTGTTCAGCGTAGTAGCCCTAATAAGGGCTCTTAATGACTCTCTTGTCTTCTGGTAGCTGGTATATATGGTGGTAAAAGCGATATTCTGAGCTTCTGGGGCCCTGCCTGCCTACATATGAGCTATATACTGTTCAGCATAGTAGCCCTAATAAGGGCTCTTAATGACTCTCTTGTCTTCTGGTAGCTGGTATATATGGTGGTAAAAGCGATATTCTGAGCTTCTGGGGCCCTGCCTGCCTACATAGGATATGAGCTATATACTGTTCAGCGTAGTAGCCCTAATAAGGGCTCTTAATGACTCTCTTGTCTTCTGGTAGCTGGTATATATGGTGGTAAAAGCGATATTCTGAGCTTCTGGGGCCCTGCCTGCCTACATATGAGCTATATACTGTTCAGCATAGTAGCCCTAATAAGGGCTCCTAATGACTCTCTTGTCTTCTGGTAGCTGGTATATATGGTGGTAAAAGCGATATTCTGAGCTTCTGGGGCCCTGCCTGCCTACATAGGATATGAGCTATGTACTGTTCAGCGTAGTAGCCCTAATAAGGGCTCTTAATGACTCTCTTGTCTTCTGGTAGCTGGTATATATGATGGTAAAAGCGATATTCTGAGCTTCTGGGGCCCTGCCTGCCTACATATGAGCTATATACTGTTCAGCATAGTAGCCCTAATAAGGGCTCTTAATGACTCTCTTGTCTTCTGGTAGCTGGTATATATGGTGGTAAACGCGATATTCTGAGCTTCTGGGGCCCTGCCTGCCTACATAGGATATGAGCTATATACTGTTCAGCATAGTAGCCCTAATAAGGGCTCTTAATGACTCTCTTGTCTTCTGGTAGCTGGTATATATGGTGGTAAAAGCGATATTCTGAGCTTCTGGGGCCCTGCCTGCCTACATAGGATATGAGCTATATACTGTTCAGCGTAGTACCCCTAATAAGGGCTCTTAATGACTCTCTTGTCTTCTGGTAGCTGGTATATATGGTGGTAAAAGCGATATTCTGAGCTTCTGGGGCCCTGCCTGCCTACATATGAGCCATATACCGTTCAGCGTAGTAGCCCTAATAAGGGCTCTTAATGACTCTCTTGTCTTCTGGTAGCTGGTATAGATGGTGGTAAATGCGATATTCCGAGCTTCTGGGGCCCTGCCAGCGACAGCCTGTCTTTCCCTGCTGTGAGCGTCTGTCCCTCACTAAGTTCAAGCTGCTAATGCTGACGAAGAGGAAGTGCTGAGTTTTGTATATTCGAGGTCACATGGTTTTTCCAGCCAATGCGTGTAGACGCCGTTCTCGCGATGCCAGCGTCCTCCCAGGACCTGTCCCACCCCCCCTGCATGGTGATTGGTGTAAAAAAGGCGCCAGGGAAGGTGGGAGGGGAAACGAATTGTGAGTGCGCCATCGCCGCTGTACTCGATCGAAATCGAGTATGACGAACAGCGTAGTATTCGATCGAATACCGGCTCGGTCGAATACTACTCGCTCATCTCTAGAGCATCCCCTGTGTAAATCTGAGGGGCAATAGTTTATATTATGAGGTAAATTCATGGTTTTGCACAATTATATGGAGCAGCCCTTGTGTAAATCTGAGGGGCAATAGCTTATATAGTGAGGTAAATTTGCCATTTTGCTTCATTATATAGAGCAGCCCAGTTGCCATCTAAATCAACTACTGTCCGGCCAGTACAGCTTTTCCAGGGCAAACTCTGCAAGTTGCGGACACACGTCAAGTTTGGCTTCCCAGCAAATCCAGTGGATCCTGAAGGTGTGTTGGCATGGTTATGTCAAGGTATGACATGACCTGCTGTTTGAGGTCCAGCTCCAAGTCTTCCTGCTGCTCATGAGTAGACTCACTATGCGGGTGTAGAAAGCTACTCACTAGCGACTGAAGACTGAGGCTGCTGCTGATGGAGCTGCTGCTGCGGCTCCTTCCACCCCCCCAGCAGCCATGGCAGTGGAAGGTGATCGCAGAGGTCCCCCCGAGTCAGACCTGCGGGAGTATGGGCCATGGTGCAGATAGACATCGCCCAACTGACTACGTGGGATGTCTATGTAGTAGGTCAGTTTTTCCTCCCTCTCAGTGGGCGTAAAAAATGCCCCCATTTTGTGACGGAAGCGAGGGTCCAATAAGTTGGAGAGCCAGAAGTCTTCCCGCTGACAAATGGAGACAATTCTGCGCTCACTAGTACGCAAGCATGTGAGCATGCATCGTGCCATTTGTGCAAGTGACTCGGAGGGACTACCTGTCTCCATCTCCACTGTAAACTGCCACGGTGTGTCTGGGTCCTCTATCTCGCCTTCCTCCCAACCCTCTAGCTCCTGTGACTGCTCCTGCTCCTCCTCTCCTGTCAGATGACTAGATAAAATGGTCATTTTGTGAAACCTAAACTGTGGTTTGCTGTGCCCCACCCCCTCCTCCTCCTCCACTTCAGCCCCCACAGGCTTCATGTGGCTGTGAAATGTATGTGCCATGTCTCCAGTGCCCTGACCAGCCATGGTTTCCAACATGTGTTGTAGTACATGAAGCAGTGGAATCTCATCGTTCATCTTATAGTCCTGGCAACTGACTAATAAAGTAGCTTCCTCAAAGGGCCTGAGCAAACGGCCGGTGTCACGTATGAGCTGCCAATGGTTTACATTGAATTTACACAGGGGTGTCCCCCTATCCGTTTGGATCATCCAGAAATCCGTGATGGCTTTTCTCTGTTCCTATAGTGGATCCTGCATATGGAGGGTGGAATTCCAACGGGTGGAAACATCGCAAATCAGACTATGTTGGGGTACACCGTTCTGACGCTGAGGCTCAATAAGGTTGTGCTTGGTGGTGTAGGAGTGCCAGAAGTGCATGCTAACTTTCTTTCCTGTTGTTCGGATGTCTTTCAGATGGGGGGAAGACTTCAGAAAACGCTTGACAACTAGACTGAACACGTGTGCCATGTCAGGACGCATGACTCTGGCTTCCTTGTCGCAGCGCAAACAAGATGTTCTTCCAAGTATCAGTATCAGTCACCATGGGTCCAAATTTGCTGTTTTCGTGGATTAAGCAATGATTTCATGGATTGAGTTCTCATTTTTAGTAGTTCCTCCCATGTGTGACTCAAGGAAAACCATGTGAAGAACAGCGTGAAACCACAATCACCAAGGGGGCCTAAAAGGATATATATTGTCCACCATGAGTCCATAGTTACAGCTCCAGACGTAGACAACACTGTGCACTTTGGTACACACTGACAGGCAGGTACTGCCATCTTCGCAAAGCAATGATACCATGGGACTCTCCACCTCGGCTCGCCACAAGCCATCAGTTCTCTGAAAGGTCCACCACTGGGTAATGCAGCAGGCTGGACTTATGGTGACGCTGTCTGAGAGGAGAAATCCCTCAGACATCAAGATTAAAAATTCCAAGAATTTTTGAGGGCTAATTATTCAGAGGCAATGATACCTAGTTGTTTCTGATTTAATTACAAGGTGGAAACACACCCTCAAACAAAACTTCACTTTGGCAATACTATTGCATTTGTTTATTCATAATTTTATGTATATATACTAACTAACCTACTTTTTCTCCACAGGATTGTGGATGCTACATGAAAAACTGCCACATCGCTGAGTAGCTGATTTTTCCTACCAACAGTCCCCAATAATTCACTGCTGCTGCTGCTGCTGCTGCCGCCGCCACCGCCACAGACTCCAGGGACCCTCTTCCACTACCTCCGCTTGCAACACTTCCTCCCATGACACTCTCCTCATCACTAATTGCCCAGCTAGTGGAAGAAGAGGTGAGTGTCTCCTCCACTTCTTGGCTGGGCAGTAGCTGCTGAATTTTATGATTATCAGATCTTCATCAATGGATAGTGGAGCTGAACCCAAAGCATAACAACAGACAGTTGACTGGGGGTGTCAGATGCCACTTGTGATGCAGTGGACTGCTTTTGCAGCACTTCGAGACAAAGTTGCTTCATTGGCTGACACAATGACTGGTAAAGCTGTGGAACATATGGTTGAAAAGCAAGAATAACCATTTGTTTTTATATGAAAAAGACCCTGGTTTATACATACTTTTTTTTTCCCAGAGACTGCCCTGCGTGGAAATGAATGGCGCATGGATCAGGCAAGCTTTCCTCCCAACAATGCCTGATGTATTCCAGTAGATTGATGATGGGGCCAGACCAACACTAAAGAAAGATGGATCATGCAAAACAGATTTAAGGCACTGCTCTCCAGTTACAGACATTCCTCTGCATCGGACCACAAGTATTGATAAAAAATCCTTTACGTTACTCTTACTTTTTATTAATATTCTTCGGATAAGACGGATCAGACATCCAGATTAAAAATTCCAAGAATTTTTGAGGGCTAATTAGTCAGAGGCAATGATACCTTGTTGTTTCTGATTTAATTAAAAGGTGGAAACACACCCTCAAACAAAACTTCACTTTGGCAATACTTTTGCATTTGTTTATTCATAATTTTATGTAGATATTACTAACTAAGCTACTTTTTCTCCACATGACTCTCCACAGGGTGTGATTCATCCAATCTTTGGGCTCCAGCAGCCAACTGCAGTGTCTCTTTCAGGCTATGTTTGGGCTCCTGCAGCTGCTGCTGCTGCTGCTTGCAACTCCAGGGTGTGATTCATCCAATTTTTGGGCTCCTGCTGCCAACTCCAGTGTCACTTTAAAGTTATGTTTGGGCTCCTGCTGCTGCTGCCAACTCCAGGGTGTGATTCATCCAAATTTTGGGCTCCTGAAGCCAACCCCAGTGTCTTTTTAAAGTAATGTTTGGGCTCCTGCTGCTGCTGCCAACTCCAGGGTGTGATTCATCCAATTTTTGGGCTCCTGAAGCCAACCCCAGTGTCTCTTTAAAGTAATGTTTGGGCTCCTGCTACTGCTGCTGCTGCTGCCAACTCCAGAGTGTGATTCATCCAATTTTCGGGCTCCTGCTGCCAACCCCAGTGTCTCTTTAAAGTAATGTTTGGGCTCCTGCTGCTGCTGCCAACTCCAGGGTGTGATTCATCCAATTTTTGGGCTCCTGAACCCAACCCCAGTGTCTCTTTAAAGTAATGTTTGGGCTCCTGCTGCTGCTGCCAACTCCAGGGTGCGGCTCCTGCTGCCAACTCCAGTGTCTCTTTAAAGTTATGTTTGGGCTCCTGCTGCTACTGCTGCCAACTCCAGGGTGTGATTCATCCAATTTTTGGGCTCCTGAAGCCAACCCCAGTGTCTCTTTAAAGTAATGTCGGGGCTCCTGCTGCTGCTGCTGCTGCCAACTCCAGGGTGTGATTCATCCAATTTTTGTGCTCCTGCTGCCAACTCCAGTGTCTCTTTAAAGTTATGTTTGGGCTCCTGCTGCTGCTGCTGCCAACTCCAGGGTGTGATTCATCCAATTTTTGGGCTCCTGAAGCCAACCCCAGTGTCTCTTTAAAGTAATGTTTGGGCTCCTGCTGCTGCTGCTTGCAACTCCAGGGTGTGATTCATCCAATTTTTGGGCTCCTGAAGCCAACCCCAGTGTCTCTTTAAAGTAATGTTTGGGCTCCTGCTGCTGCTGCTGGTGCCAACTCCAGGGTGTGATTCATCCAATTTTTGGGCTCCTGAAGCCAACCCCAGTGTCTCTTTAAAGTAATGTTTGGGCTCCTGCTGCTGCTGCTGCTTGCAACTCCAGGGTGTGATTCAACCAATTTTTGGGCTCCTGAAGCCAACCCCAGTGTCTCTTTAAAGTAATGTTTGGGCTCCTGCTGCTGCTGCCAACTCCAGGGTGTGAATCATCCAATTTTTGGGCTCCTGAAGCCAACCCCAGTGTCTCTTTCAAGCTATGTTTGGGCTCCTGCTGCTGCTGCTGCTGCTTGCAACTCCAGGGTGTGATTCATCCAATCTTTGGGCTCCTGCAGCCAACTCCAGTGTCTCTTTCAAGCTATGTTTGGGCTCCTGCTGCTGCTGCTTGCAGCTCCAGGGTGTGATTTATCCAATTTTTGGGCTCCTGAAGCCAACCCCAGTGTCTCTTTACAGTAATGTTTGGGCTCCTGCTGCTGCTGCTGGTGCCAACTCCAGGGTGTGATTCATCCAATTTTTGGGCTCCTGAAGCCAACCCCAGTGTCTCTTTAAAGTAATGTTTGGGCTCCTGCTGCTGCTGCTGCTGCCGACTCCAGGGTGTGATTCATCCAATTTTTGGGCTCCTGAAGCCAACCCCAGTGTCTCTTTAAAGTAATGTTTGGGCTCCTGCTGCTGCTGCCAACTCCAGGGTGTGATTCATCCAATTGTTGGGCTCCTGAAGCCAACCCCAGTGTCTCTTTCAAGCTATGTTTGGGCTCCTGCTGCTGCTGCTTGCAACTCCAGGGTGTGATTCATCCAATCTTTGGGCTCCTGCAGCCAACTCCAGTGTCTCTTTCAAGCTATGTTTGGGCTCCTGCTGCTGCTGCTGATTGAAACTCCAGGGTGTGTCAGTCAATTTTTGGGCTCCTGCTGCTGCCAACTCCAGTGTCTCTTTCAGCCAATGTTTGGGCTCCTGCTGCTGCTTGCAACTCCAGGGTGTGATTCATCCAATTTTTGGGCTCCTGCTGCTGCCAACTCCAGTGTCTCTTTAAAGCAATGTTTGGGCTCCTGCCCCTCATAGTGATGCCACTTCAACTCTCTGCAATTGTGCCGCTCTGCGATTTTACTAGCGATGCCTCTGATCTGCATGTGATATTTATTTAAAGTATTATTTAACTAACCCAGCACGCATCCTATGCGTGTTACAGCAAGGCAGAAGGGTTTACAACCCTATTGAGGCTCTAGGAGGCTCAGAAATAGCCGTTTTCAATAGCGATTTTTGTCGGAAAATTTGGCGAATCAGTCGAATCGAATTTTTCAACAGTTCGCTCATCTCTAGTTACAATTAAAATATTAACAATGTCCCCCCCCAAAAAAATGTAAAAAAAATGTAAATTGGTAAAAATATTAATTTTAAGAATAATAAAATATTATATATTACATTCATTTTAATAAAAATGTTGTTAAATACATTAACAATATATGATTATGGATGAAAATACAATAAATCATTAAACATTTAAGGATGCGTGAAAATCGAACACATTTCAATAATGGCACTACACAGTAGAACTAGAGGGCTTTGTTTTAAAGTTTGGAAACAACAACACCCTATGCAGAAAAAAAAAATTCTTTAGCAAAGTCCATGGGATGCTGATTAGTGTTGGGTAAACCCGAACCCCAAAGAATGTGCCTTTGCGCCTGTGTTCACGTTTGGCCCGAACCTGGAAAAGCTGGTTGATGCGCTGCTGGGGGGCACTTTAAGCTAATTACCATTGTCCTCACTCATGGGAGCAGCGGCCATCTTTCTGAAAGCCCCGCAGTAGCCAATTTGACAGTGGAAGAATGACCATGCCTCAGTCACAGTGGTGTGGCCAAACCTTCTTCATTTACTACAATGGAGGGATGTTGGCATGGCAGCATTTCTATGACTGAAGGGTAATAAGCCCAAAACACAACCAATCCTGAACCCTGTGCGTGATGTGCAGGCTGTGGCATGGGCTGGGATCCAGCGATCAGGTTAATTGGTGATAAGATCTACATGGTTTGCTGGGGGTTAATAGAGGGATCAATCGGGATGCACCCCACAGCAGGCCAACACTCATTTTAAGTAAAAGTCTGGTTTAAGGGGAAAAGGGTGGTATTGTTTTGTCACTCTCTTCTAATACAAGAGGGAATTAGTTAATTACATATTTGCAAATCTATTCATGTGTTTGCATATAAACTCCCTACCCCTACTACCAGGGACAAACTGGCCATAGGGAGACCTGGGATAATGCTGGCGGGACGCATTTCTTTGGTGCTTTTAAAAACCACTTTAATTCCCTGCCTCCTTAGATTTCCTCTTAGCCCCCTGTATGCAGCCCCACTGTACCCACAAGTCAAGGGATAGCTCTGGCATAGTGGTTGGGAGGGTGGGGGCTCAGCCAGGATGTCTCTGGCCAGCCAGGGGCTGATAAAATCCAGGGCTAATTTTTGGCCCCAGTCTGCCAATACCTACTAATCCATATAATCACCATTTGTTTCTGCCTCACGTATTACCTTTCTGAGTCCCATTATTACTGTGTCAATGTGCTGCAGAATAAGTTAAGCACACTGGAATTTGGATAAGTGCACATAGCTTATTCCTTTCTGAAGATTAAATATTTGAATTGGCTACAATGATACAAGATTTAGATGCTAGACTCTGTAGTGCCACTTGGTGGAAGTGTTGTACTGAAATCTAATACAGAGCCAGCTACTCTGCTATTCATGGGACAGTTGATGCTAAATATGTGGTAATCATGGTATGCTGCCTGCATCTTGGTGAGTTTTTAAATGAGCACTGTCGCAAAATTGTGTAATATTAAAAACATATAAACATGTTGGCTAATTAGTGGAGGGGTCACTTATACACCTGAACAGAATAAAACTCCTGCCAAGCTTGTGGTTTATTCTCTCATAGTAGGAATAAAATCCAGAGGTGACAGGTTTAAGAGGTAACAGAACCTATCACTCCTGATTTCTTCTTCCTTCCATTAAAATAAAAAACAAGCCTGGCTAGATATTTCTTGATGTCGGGTGTATAAATGACCTCTCCTCCCGCCATCCAGCGTATTTATATGGATTTTTTATCATTGGGGCATTTTTCACGATAGTGCTCCTTCAATTTAATCACACAAGAAGGTGCAATAAAAAGTTTTTGTTCCATTTTTTCCCCAAATATTACCTGCAAGCACATGGGACATTTTTAAAGGGCATAATTAAAATAAATAAATAGTGATTATTTGCCTTTTGTGTGCTTGCACACACATAGGAATGTGTCTTCCACATTTAACCATCCATACAGTGAGAACAAACACAAATCCACAATGACCAGTGAGTGCAAATATGCCTAGAGCAGTGGTCGGCTGCAGCGAAGTGCCGGGGAGCACCCGGGGCGGGGGGTTAGGTGTCCTGCTCAGGTGCACTTCAGTCAAGAGGCAATATTACATTTCTGTCCCATGATTTCATGCCCCTTTTAATGCATAGGTAGCCTGAAGCTTGTGAACATCTTCAATAGACTGCACCGTGGTACACATCTTGGTGTCATTAGCAAAGATAGAGACAGCACTCTTACTGCCCTTTTCAATCTTATTTAAGAACAAGTTGAATAATAGTGGGCCCAGCACTAAACCCTGGTGTAAGGCGCTTACTAGAGATGAGCAAACTTTTGAAAAATTCGATTCGACTGACTCGCCGAATTTTCCGACATAAATCGTTTCGACCGGAATGTATTCACGACAAATCGCTATTAAAAACGACTATTTCTGAGCTTCCTAGAGCCTCAATAGGGTTGTAAACCATTCTGCCTTGCTGTAACATGCATAGGATGCGTGCTGGGTTAGTGAAATAATACTGTAAATAATTATGACATGCAGATCAGAGACATCGCTAATAGAATCGCAGAGCGGCACGATTGCAGAGAGTTGAGGTGGCATCACTATGAGGGGCCCCTATAGTGCCTGAAACACACACCCTGGAGCTGCCAGCAGCAGGAGCCCAAAAATTAGCTGAATTACACCCTGAAGTTGCAAGCAGCAGCAACCGCCCAAACATTGGTTGAAAGAGACACTGGAGTTGGCAGCAGGAGCCCAAAAATTGGATGAATCACGCCCTGGAGTTGCAAGCAGCAGCAGGAGCCCAAACATTGCTTTAAAGGGACACTGGCTGTAGGAGCCCAAAAATTGGATGAATCACACCCTGGAGTTGCAAGCAGCAGCAGCAGCAGGAGCCCAAACATAGCTTGAAAGAGACACTGGAGTTGGCTGCAGGAGCCCAAAAATTGGATGAATCACACCCTGGAGTTGCAAGCAGCAGCAGGAGCCCAAACAATGCTTTAAAGAGACACTGGAGTTGGCTGTAGGAGCCCAAAGATTGGATGAATCACACCCTGGAATTGCAAGCAGCAGCAGCAGGAGCCCAAGCATAGCTTGATAGAGACACTGGAGTTGGCTGCAGGGGCCCAAAAATTCGATGAATCACACCCTGCAGTTAAAAGCACAGCAGCAGCAGGAGCCCAAACATTGCTTTAAAGAGACACTGGAGTTGGCAGCAGGAGGCCAAAAATTGGATGAATCACACCCTGGAGTTGCAAGCAGCAGCAGGAGCCCAAACATTGCTTTAAAGAGACACTGAAGTTGGCTGCAGGAGCCCAAAAATCGGATGAATCAGACCCTGGAGTTGCAAGCAGTAGCAGGAGCCCAAACATTGCTTTAGAAAGACACTGGAGTTGGCTGCAGGAGCCCAAAAATTGGATGAATCACACCCTGGAGTTGCAAGCAGCAGCAGCAGGAGCCCAAACATAGCTTGAAAGAGACACTGGAGTTGGCTGTAGGAGCCCAAAAATTGGATGAATCACACCCTGGAGTTGCAAGCAGCAGCAGCAGGAGCCCAAACATAGCTTGAAAGAGACACTGGAGTTGGCTGTAGGAGCCCAAAAATTGGATGATACACACCCTGGAGTTGCAAGCAACAGCAGCAGCAGGAGCCCAAACATAGCTTGAAAGAGACACTGGAGTTGGCTTCAGGAGCCCAAAAATTGGCTTAATCACAACCTGGAGTTGCAAGCAGCAGCAGCAGGAGCCCAATCATAGCTTGAAAGAAACATTGGAAGTGGCTGCAGGAGCCCAAAAATTGGCTGAATCACACCATGGAGTTGCAAGCAGCAGCAACAGGAGCCCAAACATAGCTTGAAAGAGACACTGGAAGTGGCTGCCGGAGCCCAAAAATTGGCTGAATCACACCATGGAGTTGCAAGCAGCAGCAGCAGGAGCCCAAACATAGCTTGAAAGAGACACTGGAGTTGGCTGCAGGAGGCCAAAAATTGGATGAATCATACCCTGGAGTTGCAAGCAGCAGCAGCAGCAGAAGCCCAAACATAGCTTGAAAGAGACACTGGAGTTGGCAGCAGGAGGCCAAAAATTGGATAAATCACACCCTGGAGTTGCAAGCAGCGGCAGGAGCCCAAACATTGCTTTAAAGAGACACTGGAGTTGGCTGCAGGAGCCCAAAAATTGGATGAATCACACCCTGGAGTTGCAAGCAGCAGCAGCAGGTGCCCAAACATAGCTTGAAAGAGACACTGGGGTTGGCAGCAGGAGGCCAAAAATTGGATGAATCACACCCTGGAGTTGCAAGCAGCAGCAGGAGCCCAAACATTGCTTTAAAGAGACACTGGAGTTGGCTTCAGGAGCCCAAAAATTGGCTGAATCACACCCTGGAGTTGCAAGCAGCAGCAGCAGGAGCCCAATCATAGCTTAAAAGAAACATTGGAAGTGGCTGCAGGAGCCCAAAAATTGGCTGAATCACACCATGGAGTTGCAAGCAGCAGCAAGAGGAGCCCAAACATAGCTTGAAAGAGACACTGGAAGTGGCTGCAGGAGCCCAAAAATTGGCTGAATCACACCATGGAGTTGCAAGCAGCAGCAGCAGGAGCCCAAACATAGCTTGAAAGAGACACTGGAGTTGGCAGCAGGAGGCCAAAAATTGGATAAATCACACCCTGGAGTTGCCAGCAGCAGCAGGAGCCCAAACATTGCTTTAAAGAGACACTGGAGTTGGCAGCAGGAGGCCAAACATTGCTTTAAAGGGACACTGGAGTTGGCTTCAAGAGCCCAAAAATTGGATGAATCACACCCTGGAGTCGCAAGCAGCAGCAGGAGCCCAAACATTGCTTTAAAGAGACACTGGAGTTGGCAGCAGGAGGCCAAAAATTGGATGAATCACACCCTGGAGTGGCAAGCAGCAGCAGGAGCCCAAACATTGCTTTAAAGAGACACTGGAGTTGGCTGCAGGAGCCCAAAAATTAGATGAATCACACCCTGGAGTTGCAAGCAGCAGCAGGAGCCCTAACATTGCTTTAGAAAGACACTGGAGTTGGCTGTAGGAGCCCAAAAATTGAATGAATCACACCCTGGAGTTGCAAGCAGCAGCAGGAGCCCAAACATAGCTTGAAATAGACACTGGAGTTGGCTGTAGGAGCCCAAAAATTCGATGAATCACGCCCTAGAGTGGCAAGCAGCAGCAGCAGGAGCCCAAGCATAGCTTGAAAGAGACACTGGAGTTGGCTGCAGGAGCCCAAAAATTGGATGAATCACACCCTGGAGTTGCAAGCAGCAGCAGGAGCCCAAACATAGCTTGAAAGAGACACTGGAGTTGGCTGCAGGAGCCCAAAAATAGAATGAATCACACCCTGGAGTTGCAAGCAGCAGCAGCAGGAGCCCAAACATAGCTTGAAAGAGACATTGGAGTTGGCTATAGGAGCCCAAAAATTGGATGAATCACACCCTGGAGTTGCAAGCAGCAGCAGCAGCAGGAGCTCAATCATAACTTGAAAGAAACACTGGAGTTGGCTGCAGCAGGAGCCCAAAAATTGGATGAATCACACCCTGGAGTGGCAAGCAGGAGCCCAAACATAGCTTGAAAGAGACACTGGAGTTGGCTGCAGGAGCCCAAAAATTGGATGAATCACACCCTGGGGTTGCAAGCAGCAGCAGGAGCCCAAACATAGCTTGAAAGAGACACTGGAGTTGGCTGTAGGAGCCCAAAAATTGGATGAGTCACACCCTGGAGTTTCAGGCAGCAGCAGGAGCCCAAACATTGCTTTAAAGAGACACTGGAGTTGGCAGCAGGAGGCCAAAAATTGAATGAATCACACCCTGGAGTTGCAAGCAGCAGCAGGAGACCATACATAGCTTGAAAGAGACACTGGAGTTGGCAGCAGCAGCAGCAGGAGGCCCAAAATTGGCTGAAAGGCACACCCTGAAGTTGGCATCAGCAGGAGCCCAAAAATTGGCCTAAAGACATAAATATGTTTTGCACCATTTGGAAAGTGTAAAACGTTGCACCATGCTGAATCTAGTCGCATGCATCAGCCATTGGTGGGTGGAAATCCTTGCTGATCCATCCCTGATTCATTTTCACAAAGGTGAGTTTCTCCACATTTTTAGTTGACAGACGAGTTCTCCTCGCCGTAACTATGTCCCCCGCCGCACTAAACACCCGCTCAGATGGCACGCTACTTGCCGGGCAGGACAGCTTTTCCAGGGCTAACTCTGCTAGTTGCAGCCACAAGCCAAGTTTGGCTGCCAAGGAGTCCAGCGGATCCTCAAGGTGTGTTGGCATGGTCATGTCAAGGTATGACATGACCTGCTGGTTCAGGTCCTGCTCCAGGTCTTCCTGCTGCTCATGAGTAGGTTCACTATGCGGGTGTAGAAAGTTACTCATTAGCGACTGAAGACTGAGGCTGCTGCTGATGGAGCTGCTGCTCCTGCCAACCCCCCCAGCAGCCATGGCAGTGGAAGGTGAGCGCACAGGTCCCCCCGAGTCAGACCTGCGAGAATATGGACCATGGCGCAGATAGGCATCGGCCAACTGACTACTTAGAATGTCTTTGTAGTAGTTCAGTTTGTCCTCCCTCTCGGCGGGTTTAAAAAATGCCCCCATTTTGTGCCGGAAGCGAGGGTCCAATAAGGTGGACAGCCAGAAGTCATCCCGCCGACAAATGGAAACAATTCTGGCGTCACTACGCAAGCACATGAGCATGCTTCCTGCCATTTGCGCAAGTGACTCGGAGGGACTACCTGTCTCCATCTCCACTGCATACTGCCACAGTGTGTCTGGGTCCTCTGTCTCGCCTTCCTCACAACCCTCTAGCTCCTCTGGCCGCTCCTGCTCCTCCTCTCCTGTCCGCTGACTAGATAAACCAGCCATTTCGCCAAGCCTAAACTGTGTTTCGCTGGGCAACTCCTCCTCCTCCAGTTCAGCTCCAACGGGGTTCATGTGGCCGTAAGATGTAAACGCCATGTCTCCAGTGCCCTGACCAGCCATGGTTTCCAACATGTGCTGTAGTACATGAAGCAGTGGAATCACGTCGTTCATCCCGTAATCCTGCCGACTGACAAATAAAGTGGCTTCCTCAAAGGGCCTGAGCAAACGGCAGGTGTCACGTATGAGCTGCCACTGGTTGACATTGAAGTTACACAGGGGAGTCCCCCTATCCACTTGGATCATCAGGAAATCCGTGATGGCTTTTCTCTGTTCATATAATCGGTCCAACAGGTGAAGGGTGGAATTCCAACGGGTGGGAACATTGCAAATCAGACTATGTTGGGGGCTACCGTTCTGACGCTGTAGCTCAAGAAGGCTGTGTTTGGCGGTGTATGAGTGGCTGAAGTGCATGCAAAGTTTCCTTGAAGTTGTTAGGATGTCTTGCAGATGGGGGGAACACTTCAGAAACCGCTTGACAACCAGATTAAAGACGTGAGCCATGCAGGGGGCATGGGTCAGGCTTCCTTGTCGCAGTGCAGACAAAATGTTCTTCCCATTGTCGGTAACCATGATTCCCATTTTACATTTTCTTGGAGTAAGCCATGTTTGGATTTCATGAC
Source organism: Gastrophryne carolinensis (assembly GCA_027917425.1). NCBI lineage: Eukaryota > Metazoa > Chordata > Amphibia > Anura > Microhylidae > Gastrophryne > Gastrophryne carolinensis. Next base: position 189,979,755 of record CM051239.1, on the reverse strand, counting down.
GAATAAATTTGAGCAGTTCCTCCCCTGTGTGACTCCGTTCGCCAAGACAAACCATGTGAAGCACAGCGTGACACCTCCGTGCCCTGCACACATGGTAGACTGGAGAGGCACTGAGACTTGAGCCTACAGTCGAGGGTGAGGAGATGGCGGAGGATGAGGAGGCCGAGTCGCACAGTGTCACAGGCACAACGGCCAGGGAGCGTGAAGGCCGAAGCGGCATGACCTGTTGCTGCTGCTGCTGCTGCAAAGGGGCCACATTCACCCAGGGGGCCGTAAATGACATGTACTGTCCCTGACCGTAGTTACAGCTCCAGACGTCAGCGCTGCCATGCACTTTGCTACACACCGACAGGCTCAAGGACTGGCCCACCTTCTGTTCAACAAAAGTGTGCAGCACTGGTACTGCCTTCTTGGCAAAGAAATGACGGCTTGGGACTCTCCACCTTGGCTCGGCACAAGCCATCAGTTCTCTGAAAGGTGCAGAGTCCACCACCTGTAAAGGGTGCGACTGCAGCACCAGCAACTTGGACAGGAGCACATTCAGCTTCTGCGCCGTAGGATGAGTGGGCGCATACTGCTGTCTCTTGGACATGGCTTCGCTGATGGATTGCTGGCGGGATGCATGACTTGGAGGAGGAGGAGTAGGAGCAGGAGCATCAGGAACGATAGAGGATGGGTATGACGCACAGCTGCCTTCGGCTGAGGTGCTGGAGCCTTGGCTGGCAGACATGGGGAGCGGCGTGCCACTTGGTGAGGAAGCAGGCTGGACCCCCCTCTACGGAGCCTTGGTTCTCCCAGGCCGCTTTATGGTTACGCAGTATATGTTGACGCAGGGCCGTGGTGCCAACCTTTGGGCCCTGGCCACGCTTCACCTTCTGCCTACATATCTTGCATGTGGCCATGTTACCCTCCTGCAGATGCTTCAGGAAAAACTGCCACACTGCCGAGTAGCTACTTTTCCCACCAACAGGCCGCACTGATTCACTGCTACTGTCGCCAACTCCAGGAACCCCTGCTCCACTACCTCCCGATAAGGTAGCCTGCAGTGCAGCAGGTGCTCTACCTCGGCCCCGTTTGGCTCCAGGCTTTACAATTGTGCCCCTATGCTGACTGCCAACCATGCTGCCAACACCTTGCTGCCTCAGCTGCTGACTCCGGGGCAACCTACGCCCCTCTTCTCCTGATGACGACGATGAAGCCCCTTCTGCACCCGGCTCCCAAGTGCGATCGGCTTCTTCATCATTCATCATCATCACCAAGTTGTGGCTGCACGTCACTAATGTTCTCGGTTTCCTCAACAGTGTCTGGCGCAGGAGCTGGAACGCTCGCAACACCCACGACACTCTCCACATCACTATCTTTCAGCCTAGCTTAAGAAGTCACCTCCATTTCTTGGCTGGGCAGTAGCTGCTGACTGTCCTATATCTGATCGCCCTCCTCACTAAAGAGTGGAGCTGAACCCAAAGCATAGGATACGTCGCTGGGGGAGGGAATGGCATAGGACAGAGGCAATGGGAGGACAGGAACTACTCTCGGGGCATGCCAACTCACGGTTGTGTCTGAGGAAATTACCGACTCTAGACTGGGGGTCTCAGATGTAACTTGTGATGATGTGGATGACCGCGTTAACCAATCTACCACGGCAGATACGTTACTGGTGTCGACACGACCGCTAGCAGATACTGGCAGATCAGGTCTCTCACCGTGACTGCTGCCACTCGCCCCTAGTCTGCTGTGACCTCTGCCTGCTGAATCTTGGCCTCTGCCACTCCTCTTTGAACATCCTGGCACTTGTCTGCCTGACATTTTTATGTATTTGAAATGCGCAATAGTAACTTTAAAAAATGTGTCTACTTTAAAAAGCAGAAGCTAAATAAAGTGAGGAACTGTTTCTCTGCACCGGATACTATGAAAATTGGCAATATGGGATACCCTGCAGCCTGGGGTTTTGACAGCAGGACAAAAACCAATTCAAAATGCAATAGCTTAATAAAGCTGAGGATGACCAAGCTGATTTAGTATAAAAGATAGGGTGCAACGTGGTGGTTTGGGATACCCTGCGTCCTGGTGTTTTGACAGCAGGACAAAAACCAAATCAAAATGCAATAGCTTAATAAAGCTGAGGATGAACAAGCTTATTTAGTATAACAGATAGTGTGTAACGTGGTGGTTTGGGATACCCTGCGGCCTGGTGTTTTGACAGCAGGACAAAAACCAATTAAAAATGCAATAGCTTAATAAAGCTGAGGCTGAACAAGCTTATTTAGTATAACAGATAGGGTGCAAAGCGGTGGTTTGGGATACCCTGCGGCCTGGTGTTTTGACAGTAGGACAAAAACCAATTCAAAATGCAATAGCTTAATAAAGCTGAGGCTGAACAAGCTTATTTAGTATAACAGGGTGCAACGTGGTGGGTTGGGATACCCTGCGGCCTGGTGTATTGACAGCAGGACAAAAACCAATTCAAAATGCAATAGCTTAATAAAGCTGAGGATGAACAAGCTGATTTAGTATAAAAGATAGGGTGCAATGTGGTGGTTTGGGATACCCTGCGGCCTGGTGTTTTAACAGCAGGACAAAAACCAATTCAAAATGCAAAAGCTTAATAAAGCTGAGGTTGAACAAGCTTATTTAGTATAACACATAGGGTGCAACGTGGTGGTTTGGGATACCCTGTGGCCTGGTGTTTTGACAGCAGGACAAAAACCAATTCAAAATCCAATAGCTTAATAAAGCTGAGGATGAACAAGCTGATTTATTATAACAGATAGGGTGCAACGTGGTGGTTTGGGATACCCTGCGGCCTGGTGTTTTGACAGTAGAAAAAAAACCAATTCAAAATGCAATAGCTTAATAAAGCTGATGCTGAACAAGCTTACTTAGTATAACAGATAGGGTGGCATGTGCTGGTTTGGGATGCCCATATGGGCTGGTGTTTTTAAAGCAGACAAAAGCCAATTCAAAATCTAATAGCTTAATAAAGCTGAGGCTGAAAAAGCTTATTTAGTATAACAGGGTGCAACGTGGTGGTTTGGGATACCCTGCGGCCTGGTGTTTTGACAGCAGGACAAAGACCAATTCAAAATGCAATAGCTTAATAAAGCTGAGGATGAACAAGCTTATTTTGTAAAACAGATAGGGTGCAACGTGGTGGTTTGGGATACCCTGTGGCCTGGTGCTTTGACAGAAGAACAAAAACCAATTCAAAATGCAATTACTTGATAAAGCTGAGGCAGAAGCACGCTTATTTAGCATAACAGATAGGGTGCAACGTGGTGGTTTGGGATACCCAGCGGCCTGGTGTATTTAAAGCAGACCAAAACCAATTCAAAATGCAATAACTTAATAAAGCTGAGGCAGAAGCACGCTTATTTAGAATAACAGATAGGGTGCAACGTGGTGGTTTGGGATACCCTGCGGCCTGGTGTATTGACAGCAGGACAAAAACCAATTCAAAATGCAATAACTTGATAAAGCTGAGGCAGAAGCACGCTTATTTAGTATAACAGATAGGGTGCAACGTGGTGGTTTGGGATACCCTGTGGCCTGGTGTATTGACAGAAGGACAAAAGCCAATTCAAAATGCAATAACTTGATAAAGCTGAGGCAGAAGCACGCTTATTTTGTATAACAGATAGGGTGCAACGTGGCGGTTTGGGATACCCTGCAGCCTGGTGTATTTAAAGCAAACCAAAACCAATGCAAAATTAAATAACTTAGTACAGCTGAGGCTGAAACACGCTTATTTAGTATAACAGATAGGGTGCAACGTGGTGGTTTGGGATACCCTGCGGCCTGGTGTATTTAAAGCAGACCCAAACCAATGCAAAATTAAATAACTTAGTACAGCTGAGGCTGAAACACGCTTATTTTGTATAACAGATAGGGTGCTAGGTGCAGGTGTGGGATTTTGTATAAAAGATAGAGTCACGTGCTGAAATGGAATGCCCCTGTGGGCTGGGGTTTTTACAGCAGACCAAAAAAATGAAAACTAATCGAGGTATAAGAAATTTTAAATGTGCCACTGCCAACATGGGATGCACAGTGGCCAGGAATTTTTACAGCACAAAACACAGCAATTTAAAACTGATCTGTCAAATGAAAATAAAAAAAGCTTTCTTTCCCTGTCACTTTATCTGCTGTCCCTGCTTGGATCGTTCCCGATTTTTTACTGTCTTTCCCTACCTTTCCCTGGCTCTCCTTGGCACTCTGTGGGTCTCCCTGTCTCTCTGTTACTCTCTCCCTGTCCTCCGTTGTCTGTGCACTGCAAGTCTCAAATGCGCACAAGCAAGATGGCCGCCGCTTTATATAGCGCTGTGACGTCACCGGGGCTCCTGGCTGCTGATAAGCTGCATGTGACCTTCCCATGATAACTTGCCCCAGGGGATATGTCCAGACATGTCCATCCACCATTTTACAATGCCTGTAATTGAAGTAAATGGAGTTTAAAGGAAAACTTCGATCGATCGAATCGCGGGGAAATTCGGATTCGTTCAGAAGCGAATTTTTAATGAAATTCAGAACGAATCCGGGTTCGTCCGGATCGATTCGCTCATCCCTAGTTTTGACAGCAGGACAAAAACCAATTCAAAATGCAATATCTTAATAAAGCTGAGGCTGAACAAACTTATTTAGTATAACAGATAGGGTGCAACGTGCAGGTTTGGGATACCCTGCGGCCTGGTGTTTGGACAGCAGGACAAAAATCAATTCAAAATGCAATAGCTTAATAAAGCTGAGGCTGAACAAGCTTATTTAGTATAACAGGGTGCAACATGGTGGTTTGGGATACCCTACGGCCTGATGTTTTGACAGCAGGAAAAAAACCAAGTCAAAATGCAATAGCTTAATAAAGCTGAGGATGACCAAGCTGATTTAGAATAAAAGATAGGGTGCAACGTGGTGGTTTGGGATACCCCACGGCCTGGTGTTTTGACAGCAGGACAAAAACCAATTCAAAATGCAATAGCTTAATAATGCTGAGGATGAACAAGCTTATTTAGTATAACAGATAAGGGTCGATTCAAAGAAACATGTAACAGCTTTGATTTTGGTGCCGATCATCCTATTTCTCCCGAACGCTCGTGCGTTCGTATGAACTTGCGAGTGATTCTATAAGCAAATACGTTTCTATCCTAAAATGTACGTCCGTTCGTATGGCAGTTCGGGAATCAGACCTATGTCAGTTTCCATCCTGAATTTTCCGTTTCATTTCTCAGGTTGCAACATTGGTTTTGCCTTTTTTGTCTGGACGTAAATCCTTCTGATCTTGTGGCTGCGCACTACAAACTTACCTCATTAAAGTGCATTCTAAATATTTGGTCTTTTATTTTTCTTTATTTCATTCATTTTGTAGTAACCAACCATTAATGAATGCATTTGCATAAGTAAATCTTACTTTGTTTAATTTTTAGTTAACTTGCATTTTTTACTTGAGGATTTAATTTAAATATTTTGGCTTCAAATGGTACAACTTAAAATTTTGGGCGTGGTTACCCACACCCTCTCCATACAGATTGCTCTCAAAAATTAAAAAACACCCAGCAACTTCTGCATGTTATGAGCCTAGAAACAGCCAAGATGGCGGCTCAGGTATTCTCGGGCAGCCTGCAAACAGAAAGGGCCTTGTGCAAGAAAGAACCAGAAAGGTTCAAGGTTTTAGGCGCGCTTTAAGAGGATTGTTGGTTTTGCTTCTTTTCATAGGATTTGTTAGGAGCAATAGACTAGAGCCTTCTTTGTTGTTATATTGCTTCTGGAGGTGGTATCCAAGGTGTGGTATAGTGGATATATCCCAATACTTCAAATATTTAGATTTTTTTATGGAAGAAAATAATTTATATTCAGTCTTAAAAGGAAATAAGACTGAATATAAATTATTTTCTTCCATAAAAAAATCTAAATATTTGAAGTATTGGGATATATCCACTATACCACACCTTGGATACCACCTCCAGAAGCAATATAACAACAAAGAAGGCTCTAGTCTATTGCTCCTAACAAATCCTATGAAAAGAAGCAAAACCAACAATCCTCTTAAAGCGCGCCTAAAACCTTGAACCTTTCTGGTTCTTTCTTGCACAATCCAATACGCGGCCTGACCGACCGGTTTTTCTTAGGCAGCAGCTACTACACCGGACCTGAAGCGCACCTTAGATACTAGTATTATACTAATCCTTCCACTTCTAGAAAGGGCCTTGTGACTGTGTTGCTCTGCATTCTTTGATTTCTGACCTTTCCGTGCCCCCAGCTCTGCTGTGTCTGTGCAAAATACAGCAGTAACCCACATCCTGCACTTTATCCCGCTCTCCTCATCAAGTGTGATGCATCTGACCAAAGATGTGCTTAAATAATTAAACAAAGCAAAGGTAAACAACTACACCAATAAATTCAATCTAAAAATATTATTCTAGTACATCAATTTAAAAATAAATAACAAAGGACATAAGTTTCTTTATTTAACGCAAATATATGGATGTATTGCAAAATAAAGGTTTACATGCAAAGGACTAATTAAGGTCCACATTAAAATGCTTTTATAAGGCATACATGAAATGTATTGAATCAGGTATGCATTGCCATACAATTTATGGCCTCGGCCATGCTGATACATGCAGTTCATTGGAGCTCAAGACGCGCAGACTCCTCCACATAGCCAAAAAACCTGTTCAAGAACAGCAATCTGACTGCTAAAAGGTGTCGGCAGTGGCTTTCTTTTAAAACGTATTTAGAGGTTTGAAAACTGTTCTCTGAATCACACCTAAACACATCCGATTATCCTAAGTTTTACCTTTTGATCCTAAGTTTTAGGATTTGATCCTAAGTTTTACGTTTTGATCCTAAACTTTAGGAACGAACTTCCGATGATCGTAAGAGCATATACGCATTCGTACGTAGGCTCGTGCGAGTCGGAAATGGCCAAAAAAACAGGAAAAAATGACTAACACCCACCCAAACTTACGATTCTCGATCCGAAATCAATTAACTTTTGCTCTTTGAATCGAGGGGATAGTGTGCAACGTGGTGGTTTGGGATACCATGCGGCCTGGTGTTTTGACAGCAGGACAAAAAACAATTCAAAATGCAATAGCTTAATAAAGCTGAGGATGAACAAGCTTATTTAGTATAACAGATAGGGTGCAACGTGGTGGTTTGGGATACCCTGCGGCCTGGTGGTTTTTTTTGTTTTTTTTTAAAGAATAAATCTTTATGAGCAAGGCAGCAAAACACATCCAAAATGACAAGTCATCATATTAACATTGTCATATAGCAATACAGGTATCACAATGAGTAAATTGACACTATTAACAGTAATAACCCCGCTATGACGTCTGGATTGGCTGATCTCTACTAGACCCAAGGACATGTCCCGCTGCTCCCGCCCCCAACCATTTATCCAATATACAACGGGGAATCTAATAGGAAGGGAAATTAAGGTATGAAGGAGAGTAGGTTAAAGGGTGAAGGGGGGTGCCGCCCCCCACACCCCCAGGCGCCCGGCTTTGCCCCCGGCCGCATGGTCGGAGGCCGAGCCAAGTGCCACAAGAGGGGGCGGGAAGGGGGGAGAAGGGTAGGAGAAAGGAAGAGAGAAGGAAGAAGGGAAGAAGGAAGAAGAGGGGCCTCCCTGGATGGCCCCGCCGAGGGGCCACCCGCCCCCGGGCCAGGATTGCACAGTCTGGTTCACTCCCCCAACGCCCCACCAGACAGCTCAGGCCCCGCCAAGCAGACCCCTGCACTCATCCGGTTCCGTGAATAGGAACCACTGTTGCCACAAGCGTCTATGTCTCTCCTCCTTACGCTTGAGGAGTGCCGTCAGGTCCTCCATACGCCTAATGTCTTCCACTCTCCGAATCCAGGAACTAATGGAGGGTGGCGTAGAGGATTTCCACTGGGCTGGTATGCATGCCCTAGCTGCGTTTATCAAGTGGATGGTTAGGGATTCCCTATATTTCCTGACTGAGCCACTGGTGGAATGTAGGAGGAGGGTTTCCAGTGAGAGTGGAATGTCCTCTCCCGCTATCTTACGGATCCATTTTACAACCTCCTCCCAGAAACCTTTGATCTTCTCACAATCCCAGAAGATGTGCAGGAGAGAGCCCCGAGCCTTCTCGCACCTCCAGCAGCAAGGAGATATTGTCGGGCAGAAGCGATGTAGCGCCTGCGGCGTCCTATACCAGCGACTTAGGATTTTGTATCCCGCTTCCTGGTATGAGTTGCTGATTGATGCTCGTTGTGCCAGTTCCAGAATTTTCTTTACTTGGGTTGGTGGGAGGGTAACATTAAGTTCCATTTCCCATGCCTCGATATAGTTAGGCACAAAAGTCTCTCCTGGATCCACTAGCAATTTGTATATTGAGGACAGCGCTCCCCTGGTCGACTCCCCTGTCGAGCACATCCTCTCAAAAGGCATTAGTTCTCTAAGATACTCCCCAGGCGGGGATAGGCTCTTTAGAAAGTGTGAAACCTGTAGCGCTCTCCATTGTGACAGTCGGGGCGGGTCACCCCATTCCAGGAGCTCCTGCAGAGACTTCCATCTTGAGCCATTCAGAAAATCTCGGGCGGTGCCCCTTCTGGGTGCCCTCCACCTGCCGAATCCCGCGTCCAGTCGACGCGGCATGACATCCAGTGCACCCAAGATCGGCCGGAGAGGGGAGGGAGAGGGGGCCACATTTGCTTTCATTGCGTGCCTGGCCCACACTCTGAGTGTGGTGCCCACTGTAGGGTGTGATTTGAGCACGCTTGGGATCTCCCCGGGGGACCAGGGGAGGTCAGCAAGTGGGACCGGGGACCATAACTGCTCTAGCTGGACCCATCGTTTGTTCCCTCTGTGTCGGTTCCAGTCCACAATTCTGTTCAGATGGGGAGCTGCATGGTACATTTTAATGTCTGGGAGTCCAACTCCCCCCCTCGTCTTCGGCAACGAAAGTGTTTGTTGTGCAATTCTTGGGCTCTTGCCCCCCCCACACAAACTTTATAAATTCAGATCGGACATCCTTTAGGAAAGAAGATGGTAGATGGATAGGCAACACCTGGATAGGGTATAGTAACCGCGGTAGCACGTTCATTTTGAGTTTGTTGCACCTGCCAACCCACGACAGTGTGTGGTCTCTCCAGGCGTTAAGGTCTTTCTTAATTATGCTCAGCAGGGGTGGGAAGTTCTTAACATACAGGTCTTTTAGTTGAGGCGTGATCTGGACTCCCAGGTATTTGATCGAATCGGTTGCCCACCGAAATGGGAAGTTGGTTTTGATGCTTTCCATATGTCTCTGCGGCACCGATATGTTCAGTGCCTCTGACTTTTGCAGATTGACTTTGAAATTAGAGAGCTTCGTGTACTCTTTGATCTCCCTTAGAAGGTTGGGGATGGTAGTTACAGGTTGGGAGATGCAGAAGAACAGATCATCTGCGAACGCGGCTACCTTATGTTCCGTCCCCCCGCCTGTCACGCCTTTTATGTCGGGATTCGCTCTGATCCTCCTGAGAAAAGGCTCCAATGTTAGGATGAAAATAATCGGAGACAGCGGACAGCCCTGCCTTGTGCCGTTTGTTATCTCAAATGGCTCCGATAACACCCCATTAACTTTTATGGAGGCCGTGAGGGAGGAGTACAGGGACAGTATCCAGGTCTTCATGTTATCCTGTAAGCCTATATGTTCCAGAGTAGCCTGTATAAAGTCCCAATGGACTCTATCAAATGCTTTCTCTGCATCTGTGGAAAGCATCATGGCGGGAATTCTGGATCAAATGGATCAAATTGAGGATCCTGGTCACATTATCCCTGGACTCTCTGCACGGGATGAAACCCGCTTAATCCAAATCCACCAGGCTGCTGAGGTTAGACACAAGCCTAGATGCTAGAACTTTCACGAATAGCTTTAGGTCTACATTTAACAGGGATATTGGCCCGTAGTTGGAGCATAGAAGTGGATCCTTTCCCTGCTTAGGTATAATTGTAACCTGCGCCCTCAGCAAGTCCGTAGGCAAGGTCTGTTCAGTCGATATGGAGTTGAAGGCAGCAACCGCTCTAGGGGTCAGGATGTATCCCATCCATTTATAATACGAAAGGGTGAACCCATCCGGGCCCTGCGGATTTGCCAGACTGGGAGGATTTAACCACTTGGGACCACTCCTGCACAGATATGGGCTCCTCCATGGCCTCCACTATCTTGCTGTCCAACATTGGTAGGTCCGCGGTCGCAACGTATCTCCGTGCCTCCTGTAGGTGGTCTGTATTGCTCCTTCCCTCTCCGGTCAAATTGTATAGTTTATGATAAAATTCCCTGAAGGCCTTGGCAATTTCAGCTGGGCTAGAAAGCAGTCGGCCCCCCTCCCTAGTATTTGCGGAACAAAATTACTAGCTCTCTGCTCCCTGATTTAGCTTTCACCATCAGAATGTCCTTCAGTCTCTCTCTTGCTGCCGCTAGGTCCTGTCTGACCTTCACTGCCCGCCGCTTTTTGTGCTCCGAATCTAGACGGGCTATTTTCTCCACCAATTCCCGGATCATCCCCTCCCTCTCTCTCTTCTTTCTTGAGGATAACTTCAAGATGATGCCCCTAATGTAGCACTTGTGGGCTGCCCATAAGTTTAGGGGCGTCGTCTCAGGTCTGGCGTTCAAGTCAAAGTAGGTCCTAAGCTCTCCCCTGATCTCCTCTTTTAGGGCCTGATCCTGCAGCAATGATTCATTGAGCACCCAAGTACTTGGTTTGGACACCAGCTCGGGCAGGCGCATGGACAATTAAATCAGGGCGTGGTCCGAGATCATAATTGGATCAATTTTCGGTCTTCTGAACAAGCTTCAGGTGTCTGTGTTCCACAAAGAGGTAGTCGATCCTTGAATAAGAATCATGTGGAGAGGAGTAGAAGGTATAATCTCAGCCCGAGGATTTTGTATCCGCCATGGGTCCATAAACTGGGAGAGGTGTAAGGCAGCTTTCAGATTTTTGAGAGAGGAGAACGCCAGGTGAGAGGCCTTTCTGGAGACATCAAGCAGCGGGTCCAGGGCCACATTAAGATCTCCTCCAAAAATCACTATACCTTCCGAGAAGGACTGGAGGACGTCGAGCGCTCGCTCTATAAAACGAATCTGGTCCGAGTTGGGGGCGTATATGTTTGCAAAGATAAATAACTGCCTGCCGACTTTCCCTTTAAGGAAAAGATACCGTCCCTCTTCGTCTGCTATGTAACTCGTCAGAGTCCAAGGGAGCGAGGCGGCGAGCAGAATGCTCACCCTCTTGACCTGGAGTCTGGGGAATAGGAATGCCACCCCGACGGAAAATGCCTATCTGAGAACCTCGGGGCCCTCTCCCTCTGGAAGTGCATTTCCTGAACAAACACTACTTGCGCTTTTCGTTTCAGAAAAGGTTTAGATACACTTTCCTTTTCTCTGGAGTGTTGAGGCCTTTAGCGTTCAAGGAGGCAATTTTAAGCTCCATCATGATCTCGACACTTGGTCTGGTCCACACAGATCAGCTGATGACAGGGGGCCAGCGATTGGCGAAGAGAAGCCCGGAGAAGCCAGCCGGGAGAGAGGCGCGCCGGGGCCCGGGGTGGAGGGCGCTGCGATCACGCCCGGCGAGCCGAGGCAGGGGCACCCACCAGGAAGGGTCAATGGGGAAGGGATAGGAGTAAGAGAGGGAGAGGTTGGGAAGGAACCAGGGAAAAGGGGGAGAGAAAAGGAAGGAAGAGAAGAAGAACAACACCCGCCTTCTCAGGTCTCTCAGACCCAGGCGAGCTGGCCTATGTGGGGAGAAAAAAGAAACTGTGGCGCAACATGGCTGCGGAGGCCCCCCTCCCCCCCAGCCCAAAGCAGTCCCTCATAGAGAGACGGTCCAAAACTTAGTTTCCTGGTAGGAAAGAGTCGGAACAAAAAAAAAAGGGATCTAACACACTGAACCCAAAAGACTAACCTTCCACATAAACAGCAGAATTATTTGCAAATATCACATAATGCACCATCGTCTTTGCCTCAGTCATTTACTGAAAGCGGACCCTCCCCCCTTCCCAGGGAGACCCGCACGCACCCACAGGGAACGCCCGGGGTCCCCGGACCCCGCGTCGGAGCACAGCCGGTGATCCCGCGGGCCTGCAACCTCCACCGCCAGCGGACCGACCAACCGCTTAATCACCCACATGGGTGGAGTATCCCTGCACAGCCCCCCGAGGCCCGCCCCCCTCTCAATCCGCAGTGGGATGTTTCCCTCTTTGCGTTGTCCCAGTGTCAAGGCCATCCCCGCCGGGTCGCCCATACCCCCATGTCCCCCCGCCGCGACACATCATGTCAGCACGTCAGTAGTGAGGGAGCGGAGGAGCAAGGGGAGGAGGGGAGAAGCCCCGCCGGCCAGCCTCCAGAGGGACAGTAAAGAGGCCCCCCCATGGGAGGAGCCACCCGGGTCGCCCCTCCACTCAATTCCTGCCTGGGTGGAGTATCCTCGATCCCGACCCGCTCAGGGCCCCCCCGTAGACGCATGCACCAGCCCCTTGATTCACATCAGTCAGCAGCCCTGACTTTGCTGTCCGGCTACCCCTGTCCCGTCACCTCCGGGCCGCACGCACAACCCCACCCCCCCGCCACCGCCCCAGACACACCTGATAGCATCGCCACATGCAATAATATACCACTAAGGAGTGGACGGCGGGGGGGGTGGGGAAGCGCGGGGGGGAGGGCGCCCCCTCAGAAGAAGGGAGCGCCTGTCAGGCCAGGGGGCCCATCGTTGACACTTCTCAAGGCGGATGAGGGGACCGGCAGCACAACAGCAGTAAAATGCAGTCACTGATCTTATTACATTCCTTTGTACACCACAAGTGGGGGGAGGTTAGCAAGAGACCCGAGGGGGGGGGGACACATCAGCCCGCGGTTTCAGGGCAAGGGAAAGAGGCCCATCATAGGGAAGACCCCCCCACAGGGCCCCCCAACAAAACATTGGGCCCCACGACGGGCCGCAGCCGGCGACCCCCCCAGGTCGGGCCCCCCGTCCGCAAGGGGAACTCCTGACTAATTGATTCCCGTGCGTGCAGGGGCCCAGGGCCCAGCCCCCTTAGATGCATAGGCCATTTTCTGGGTACACATCATGGCCCCTTCCATGCCGCACCGTCTGGGCACACCAAACCCGCCACCGCCGACACAGCCCCCCCCGGCACCGACCCCGAACCACCGGCCGGCCAGTGCCAGGCCACACAGATGAGTCAACTCACTCTTGCAGCGTAAAGGGGCGGGCACCGGGGGGGGGAGCCGGGAAACCGGTATCATGGGACAGCCATCGGTATCGGAACATGCATCTACACTCCAAAGAAAAAGCAATCAGCATAGAGGGGCAGGCCCGCGGGACCAGAGGGAGTCCATCATCAATCTGACTTGAGGCAGATGTAGGTGTTCAGATATGTGTCCCGTGGCCTCTCCGTGTATAGAGGAGAGGAAGACCCATGAAGACTATTACTGAGAAATACATGCAGGGGGACTGGGGCACAGGATCAGTGCACCAGTAAAACCAGATCTTGAAACAGGAACCTACACATCCACAGGGGGTGGGATGTCCTCCCCGCGTGGCGGCCCGCGTCTGGCCGGGGCCCTCCGGCGACGAATTATTTGCGGTAGTGGCTGGTATGCGGGGAAGTCCAACCAATTCGGGACCTCCAGTGGGGCAGTGTCCAGAAACACAAAAAGGTTATCCAGGTCCCCTGGAGTGTGTAGAGTAAAAGAACCCTCGTTTTTCCTGATGATAAGATGAAACGGGTATCCCCATCTGTAAACTGCTCCACAGTCTCTTATCTTGTGAAGGAGTGGTTTCAATTGCCTTCGCATCCAGAGGGTGGAACGGGCTAAGTCCGGTAGAATGGTTATCGGTTTGGACTCGTAGACAATTTGTTTCACCTCCCAGGCTTTTTTCAGGATTTCCTCCTTGATCTTGAAGTGATGCACCCTGCATAGCACATCCCGAGGGCCATCCGGGATGCCTGGCGGTCGGCCCGCAACTCTGTGGATCCTGTCTAGCTTGATGATGGTTCAAATTGGAGATTTGAGCCGCTTGCGAGATATTTATCTGTTCCAGGCGGGCGAGGCGTTCCTCCGTCACATCTCTAGCATTCTCTAGGGCCGAGACCCGGTCCTCCACCGCTGCCACGTTGTGCTGGACTGTCTCCAGGATTTTTCTATTCTCAAGACCATAGCTTCCATGTCTGCCTTAGTGGGGATTGCCTCCAGGTCTGCTTTAGTGGGAAGCGAAAGGAGAACCGACCGCAGGTCCAGGTCAGGGCCCTGCTGGGGGGCATGCACAATTGCTTGATGGGTTTGCCCCCTGTTCTTCAGCCCCAAAGGATCAGGGCCAGTGCAGATTGGGAGCCCAGGAGTGCCACGGAGGGTCCACCGGCTCTCCTCTCTTAAGCTGCTGGGAGGGGATGCATGCCATCCCGATCGTGGCGGGGGCAGCGGGGGAACAGTGGCCCTCTCTTCTGGGGAGGCCGCCCGGTCTTGCTGGTTAACCGCATCTGGGGGAGGTGGGTCTCCAATCCTGCCGCCTGCTTCTGAGCCCTGCTGCCTTGAACTAGACCAGCCTGAGATGTTTCTCCGGCACGCCTGCATGATCCAAACCTCCCCATCATTGTCACCAGGGGATCCTTCTATAGTCGGGGCCCAGAGTGGGGGTGATGGTGATGATGGGGGTAGGTGCCGCAGCTGGGGCCAGTTGTTCTGCGTTTCTGCCCCTTTAAGGAGAGTGGATGGGCCGGCCTGTGCTGGGCTCTGGGTCCTGCTTCTCTTTTTGTGGCCGCCATGGGGGGGATCAAGGGACATCCCACCCCCCTCTCCCCCTCCCCAGATGGTGTGCATGGCCGCCGTTCTATGGGCGGGTTCAGCGCTGCTGTGGCGGCTGTCACTCCCGGGGCTGCGGGGGGGCTCCCGCTCGGCCCGAACCCTGCAGTGTCACTGGGCTCCATTGACCCGCCTAAGGTGAGCGTTCCCCGCTCAGAAAGGGGCGATCACCCTCCCGTCTCCCGTCGTACCTCAGGCGCCTCTTCCTCCGCCGCTCCGCAGGCAGGACTTCTCCTCCCCGCGGCCGCATCGCTCCTCTTGCCGCTCCCCGCCCGCTCGCGCGGGGACAGCAGCTGCGGTTGTTGCGGGGGCAGACCAGCCTCCTCCTCTGTCTGTTCTCGGTCTCCTCCCTGATGCTGCCTCGATGTTTGGCCACTCGCCGGCGGCGAATCTTCTTCCCCTCCACGGAGGTCCGACGCCATCTTGACCCCGCGGACGTCCTCGGGGTCGCCCGGCATCAAATAACGGGCAATACTCTGCCCCACACTGGCTCTGCCATTCCTCTTCTGGCCCCTGCGTTTTGTCATCTTGTCAGGGGAATGGGAACAGGGTCTCATTCTCTCCAAATCTGCGTTCTGGCTGGTAAAAGACAGGAGCCTCCCAAGGAAACAACCTCACGCTGCCATACCGCGGCCACGCCCCGGCCTGGTGTTTTGACAGCAGGACAAAAACCAATTCAAAATGCAATAGCTTAATAAAGCTGGGGATGAACAAGCTGATTTAGTATAACAGATCGGGAGGATCGTGCAGGTTTGGAATACCCTGCGGCCTGGTGTTTTGACAGCAGGACAAAAAACAATTCAAAATGCAATAGCTTAATAAAGCTGAGGATGAACAAGCTTATTTAGTATAACAGATAGGGTGCAAGGTGCAGGTTTGGGATACCCTGCGGCCTGGTGTTTTGACAGCAGGACAAAAACCAATTCAAAATGCAATAGCTTAATAAATCTGAGGCTGAACAAGCTAATTTAGTATAGCAGATAGGGTGCAACGTGGTGGTTTGGGATACCCTGTGGCCTGGAGATTTGACAGCAGTACAAAAACCAATTCAAAATGCAATAGCTTAATAAAGCTGAGGCTGAACAAGCTTATTTAGTATAACAGGGTGTAACGTGGTGGTTTGGTATACCCTGCGGCCTGGTGTTTTGACAGCAGGACAAAAACCATTTCAAAATGCAATAGCTTAATAAAGCTGAAGATGAACAAGCTGATTTAGTATAACAGATAGGGTGCAATATGCACGTTTGGGATACCCTGCGGCCTGGTGTTTTGACAGCAGGACAAAAACCAATTCAAAATGCAATAGCTTAATAAAGCTGAGGATGAACAAGCTTATTTAGTATAACAGATAGGGTGCAACGTGGTGGTTTGGGATACCCTGCGGCCTGGTGATTTGACAGCAGGACAAAAACCAATTCAAAATGCAATAGCTAAATTAATCTGAGGCTGAACAAGCTTATTTAGCATAACAGATAGGGTGCAACGTGGCGGTTTGGGATACCCTGCGGCCTGGTGTTTTGACAGCAGGACAAAAAACAATTCAAAATGCAATAGCTTAATAAAGCTGAGGATGAACAAGCTGATTTACTATAAAAGATAGGGTGCAACGTGGTGGTTTGGAACACCCTGCGGCCTGGTGTTTTGACAGCAGTACAAAAACCAATTCAAAATGCAATATCTTAATAAAGCTGAAGATGAACAAGCTGATTTAGTATAACAGACAGGGTGCAACATGCACGTTTTGGATACCCTGCGGCCTGGTGTTTTGACAGCAGGACAAAAAACCAATTCAAAATGCAATAGCTTAATAAAGCTGATGCTGAACAAGCTTACTTAGTATGACAGATAGGGTGGCATGTGCTGATTTGGTATGCCTATGTAGGCTGGTGTTACGACAGCAGGACAAAAACCAATTGAAAATGCAATAGCTTAATAAAGCTGAGGCTGAACAAGCTTATTTAGTATAACAGATAGGGTGTAACGTGGTGGTTTGGTAAACCCTGCGGCCTGGTGTTTTGACAGCAGGACAAAAACCAATTCAAAATGCAATATCTTAATAAAGCTGAAGATGAACAAGCTGATTTAGTATAACAGACAGGGTGCAACATGCACGTTTTGGATACCCTGCGGCCTGGTGTTTTGACAGCAGGACAAAAAACCAATTCAAAATGCAATAGCTTAATAAAGCTGATGCTGAACAAGCTTACTTAGTATGACAGATAGGGTGGCATGTGCTGATTTGGTATGCCTATGTAGGCTGGTGTTACGACAGCAGGACAAAAACCAATTGAAAATGCAATAGCTTAATAAAGCTGAGGCTGAACAAGCTTATTTAGTATAACAGATAGGGTGCAATGTGGTAGTTTGGGATACCCTGCAGCCTGGTGATTTGACAGCAGGACAAAAACCAATTCAAAATGCAATAGCTTAATAAATCTGAGGCTGAACAAGCTTATTTAGCATAACAGATAGGGTGCAACGTGGTGGTTTGGGATACCCTGCGGCCTGGTGTTTTGACAGCAGGACAAAAAACAATTCAAAATGCAATAGCTTAATAAAGCTGAGGATGAACAACCTGATTTACTATAAAAGATAGGGTGCAACGTGGTGGTTTGGAACACCCTGCGGCCTGGTGTTTTGACAGCAGTACAAAAACCAGTTCAAAATGCAATAGCTTAATAAAGCTGAGGCTGAACAAGCTAATTTAGTATAACAGATAGGGTGTAACGTGGTGGTTTGGTAAACCCTGCGGCCTGGTGTTTTGACAGCAGGACAAAAGCCAATTTAAAATAGAATAGCTTAATAAAGCTGAGGCTGAACAAGCTTATTTACTATAACAGATAGGGTGCAATGTGGTGGTTTGGTATACCTTGCGGCCTGGTGTTTTGACAGCAGGAAAAAAACCAATTCAAAATGCAATAGCTTAAAGTGGACCAACACCCAGGATTTTGACTATCCTGGGTCTTGGTCCACTTCGGTGGGGCACCCCTGATCGGGGTGCCCCGCTGTGTAAAACCCCCCCGAACCCCCCGAACTCACCTCTCCCCGCGCCGACGGACAAGCGGCGGACAAGCGGCTCCTCCACCGCCGCCTCCCGCGCGTCCCTCTTGACGCGCGCATGCCCACGCCGGCCATTCACAGACGGCCGGCGTGGGCGCGCGCACGGCTAAGGTAAGGAGTTTGGGGTGTTTGGGGGGTTTCACCCCGCGGGACATCCCGATCTCGGATGTCCCGCGGGGAGGGAGGTGATCGGCCCGGGAATCTTATAGATTCCCGGGCCGATCACCGGTGGGTGTTGGTCCACTTTAATAAAGCTGAAGATGAACATGCTGATTTAGTATAACAGATACGGTGCAACGTGCACGTTTGGGATACCCTGCGGCCTGGTGTTTTGACAGCAGGACAAAAACCAATTCAAAATGCAATAGCTTAATAAAGCTGAGGATGAACAAGCTTATTTAGTATAACAGAAAGGGTGCAACGTGGTGGTTTGGGATACCCTGCGGCCTGGTGATTTGACAGCAGGACAAAAACCAATTCAAAATGCAATAGCTTAATAAATCTGAGGCTGAACAAGCTTATTTAGCATAACAGATAGGGTGCAACGTGGTGGTTTGGGATACCCTGCGGCCTGGTGTTTTGACAGCAGGACAAAAAACAATTCAAAATGCAATAGCTTAATAAAGCTGAGGATGAACAAGCTGATTTACTATAAAAGATAGGGTGCAACGTGGTGGTTTGGAACACACTGCGGCCTGGTGTTTTGACAGCAGGAGAAAAACCAATTTAAAATGCAATAACTTAATAAAGCTGAGGATGAACAAGCGTACTTAGTATAACAGATAGGGTGCAACGTGGTAGTTTGGGATACCCTGCGGCCTGGTGTTTTGACAGCAGGACAAAAACCAATTCAAAATGCAATAGCTTAATAAAGCTGAGGATGAACAGGCTTACTTAGTATGACAGATAGGGTGGCATGTGCTGGTTTGGTATGCCTATGTAGGCTGGTGTTTTGACAGCAGGACAAAAACCAATTCAAAATGCAATAGCTTAATGAAGCTGAGGCTGAACAAGCTTATTTAGTTTAACAGATAGGGTGCAACGTGCAGGTTTGGGATACCCTGCGGCCTGGTGTTTTGACAGCAGGACAAAAACCAATTCAAAATGCAATAGCTTAATAAAGCTGAGGATGAACAAGCTTATTTAGTATAACAGATAGGGTGCAACGTGGTGGTTTGGGATACCCTGCGGCCTGGTGTTTTGACAGCAGGACAAAAACCAATTCAAAATGCAATAGCTTAATAAAGCTGAGGCTGAACAAGCTTATTTAGTATAACAGGGTGTAACATGGTGGTTTGGGATACCCTGCGGCCTGGTGTTTTGACAGCAGGACAAAAACCAATTCAAAATGCAATAGCTTAATAAAGCTGAGGCTTAACAAGCTTATTTACTATAACAGATAGGGTGCAATGTGGTAGTTTGGGATACCCTGCGGCCTGGTGTTTTGACAGCAGGACAAAAACCAAATCAAAATGCAATAGCTTAATAAAGCTGAAGATGAACAAGCTGATTTATTATAACAGGGTGCAACATGCACGTTTGGGATACCCTGCGGCCTGGTGTTTTGACAGCAGGACAAAAACCAATTCAAAATGCAATAGCTTAATAAAGCTGAGGATGAACAAGCTTATTTAGTATAACAGATAGGGTGCAACATGGTGGTTTGGGATACCCTGCGGCCTGGTGATTTGACAGCAGGACAAAAACCAATTCAAAATGCAATAGCTTAATAAATCTGAGGCTGAACAAGCTTATTTAGTATAACAGATAGGGTGCAACGTGGTGGTTTGGGATACCCTGCGGCCTGGTGTTTTGACAGCAGGACAAAAAACAATTCAAAATGCAATAGCTTAATAAAGCTGAGGATGAACATGCTGATTTAGTATAACAGATAGGGTACAACTTGCACGTTTGGCATACCCTGTGGCCTGGTGTTTTGACAGCAGGACACAAACCAATTCAAAATGCAATAGCTTAATAAAGCTGAGGATGAACAAGCTTACTTAGTATAACAGATAGGGTGCAACGTGGTAGTTTGGGATACCCTGCGGCCTGGTGATTTGACAGCAGGACAAAAACCAATTCAAAATGCAATAGATTAATAAAGCTGAGGCTGAACAAGTTTATTTAATTTAACAGATAGGGTGCAACGTGCAGGTTTGGGATACCCTGCGGCCTGGTGTTTTGACAGTAGGACAAAACCAATTCAAAATGCAATAGCTTAATAAAGCTGAAGATGAACAAGCTTATTTAGTATAACAGATAGGGTGCAACGTGGTGTTTTTTTTAAACCCTGCGGCCTGGTGTTTTGACAGCAGGATAAAAACCAATTCAAAATGCAATAGCTTAATAAAGCTGAGGATGAACATGCTGATTTAGTATAACAGATAGGGTACAACGTGCACGTTTGGTATACCCTGCGGCCTGGTGTTTTGACATCAGGACAAAAAACAATTAAAAATGCAATAGCTTAATAAAGCTGAGGATGAACAAGCTTATTTAGTATAACAGATAGGGTGCAACGTGGTGGTTTGGGATATCCTGCGGCCAGGTGATTTGACAGCAGGACAAAAACCAATTCAAAATACAATAGCTTAAAAAAGCTGAGGTGAACAAGCTTATTT
The DNA here is from genome assembly GCA_027917425.1 of Gastrophryne carolinensis. NCBI lineage: Eukaryota > Metazoa > Chordata > Amphibia > Anura > Microhylidae > Gastrophryne > Gastrophryne carolinensis. Next base: position 189,959,270 of record CM051239.1, on the reverse strand, counting down.
AGTATAACAGTTAGGGTGTAACGTGGTGGTTTGGGATACCCTGCGGCCTGGTGTTTTGACAGCAGGACAAAAACCAATTCAAAATGCAATAGCTTAATAAAGCTGAGGCTGAACAAGCTTATTAACTATAACAGATAGGGTGCAACGTGGTGTTTTTTTTATACCCTGCGGCCTGGTGTTTTGACAGCAGGACAAAAACCAATTCAAAATGCAATAGCTTAATAAAGCTGAGGATGAACAAGCTTACTTAGTATAGCAGATAGGGTGCAACGTGGTGGTTTGGGATACCCTTCGGCCTGGTGTTTTTACAGCAGGACAAAAACCAATTCAAAATGCAATAGCTTAATAAAGCTGAGGCTGAACAAGCTAATTTAGTATAACAGGGTGCAACGTGGTGGTTTGGGATACCCTGCGGCCTGGAGATTTCACATCAGTACAAAAACCAATTCAAAATGCAATAGCTTAATAAAGCTGAGGCTGAACAAGCTTATTTAGTATAACAGATAGGGTGTAACATGGTGGTTTGGGGTACCCTGCGGCCTGGTGTTTTGACAGCAGGACAAAAACCAATTCAAAATGCAATAGCTTAATAAAGCTGAGGCTGAACAAGCTTATTTACTATAACAAATAGGGTGCAACGTGGTGGTTTTTTTATACCCTGCGGCTTGGTGTTTTGACAGCAGGATAAAAACCAATTCAAAATGCAATAGCTTAATAAAGCTGAGGATGAACATGCTGATTTAGTATAACAGATAGGGTACAACGTGCACGTTTGGGATACCCTGCGGCCTGGTGTTTTGACAGCAGGACAAAAACCAATTCAAAATGCAATAGCTTAATAAAGCTGAGGATGAACAAGCTTATTTAGTATAACAGATAGGATGCAACGTGGTGGTTTGGGATACCCTGCGGCCTGGTGATTTGCAAGCAGGACAAAACCCAAATCAAAATGCAATAGCTTATTAAATCTGAGGCTGAACAAGCTTATTTAGTATAACAGGGTGCAACGTGGTGGTTTGGGATACCCTGCGGCCTGGTGTTTTGACAGCAGGACAAAAAACAATTCAAAATGCAATAGCTTAATAAAGCTGAGGATAAACAAGGTGATTTACTATAAAAGATAGGGTGCAACGTGGTGGTTTGGACCACCCTGCGGCCTGGTGTTTTCACAGCAGGACAAAAATCCAATTCAAAATGCAATAGCTTAATAAAGCTGAGGATGAACAAGCTTACTTAGTATAACAGATAGGGTGCAACGTGGTAGTTTGGGATACCCTGCGGCCTGGTGTTTTGACAGCAGGACAAAAACCAATTCAAAATGCAATAGCTTAATAAAGCTGAGGCTGAACAAGCTTACTTAGTATGACAGATAGGGTGGCATGTGTTGGTTTGGTATGCCTATGTAGGCTGGTGTTTTTAAAGCTGATATAGTATAAAAGATAGGGTCACATGTGCTGGTTTGGGATGCCCATGTATGTGGGCTGGTGTTTTGACAGCAGGACAAAAACCAATTCAAAATGCAATAGCTTAATAAAGCTGAGGCTGAACAAGGTGATTTAGTATAAAATATAGGGTCACATGTGCTGGTTTGGGATTCCCGTGTCGGCTTGGGTTTTTACAGGTGGCCAAAAACCAAATCAAAATGCAATAGCTTAATAAAGCTGAGGCTGAACAAGCTGATTTAGTATAAAAGATAGGGTCACACTTGCTGGTTTGGGATGCCCATGTGGGCTGGTGTTTTTAAAGCAGACAAAAATCAATTCAAAATGCAATAGCTTAATAAAGCTGAGGCTGAACAAGCTGATTTAGTACAAAAGATAGGGTCACGTGTGCTGGTTTGGGATGCCTATGTGGGCTGGTGTTTTTAAAGCAGACAGAAACAAATTCAAAATGCAATAGCTTTATAAAGCTGAGGATGAACAAGCTGATTTAGTATAAAAGATACGGTCACGTGTGCTGGTTTGGGATGCCCATGTAGGCTGGTGTTTTGACAGCAGGACAAAAACCAATTCGAAATGCAATAGCTTAATAAAGCTGAGGCCGAACAAGCTGATTTAGTATAAAAGATAGGGTCACATGTGCTGGTTTGGGATGGCCATGTGGGCTGGTGTTTTTAAAGCAGACAAAAACCAATTCAAAGTACAATAGCTTAATAAAGCTGAGGATGAACAAGCTGATTTAGTATAAAAGATAGGGTCACATGTGCTGGTTTGGGATGCCCATGGGGGCTGGTGTATTTAAAGCAGACAAAAACCAATTCAAAATGCAATAGCTTAATAAAGCTGAGGCTGAACAAGCTGATTTAGTACAAAAGATAGGGTCACATGTGCTTGTTTGGGATGCCCATGTGGGCTGGTGTTTTTAAAGCTGACAAAAACCAAATAAAATGCAATAGCTTAATAAATCTGAGGCTGAACAAGCTGATTTCGTTTAAAAGATAGGGTCACGTGTGCTGGTTTGGGATGCCCATGTGGGCTTGGGTTTCTACAGGAGGCCAAAAACCAAATCAAAATGCAATAGCTTAATAAACCTGAGGCTGAACAAGCTGATTTAGTATAAAAGATAGGGTCACATGTGCTGAAATGGAATGGCCATGTGGCCTTGGGTTTTTACAGCAGACAAAAAAAAATTAAAACTAATCCAGTTATGAGAAATGCTTGTGTATAACAGATAGGGTTAAATATGCCACTGCCAAGATGGGATGCACAGTGGCAAGGAATATTTACAGCAAAAAGAACACCGATAGAAAACTGATCTGGCAAATGAAAATAAAAAAATGCTTTCCCTCTCACTGTCCCTGCCTGGATCGTTCCCGATCGTTCCTGATTTTTCCCTATCTTTCCCTGGTTCTGTCTGCCTCTCTGTGGGTCTCAATGACTGTCCCTGCCTATCTCTAAGTCTCTCCCTGTCTGCAGCAACCACCGCTGTTTCTGGAATGCAAGGATGAAATGCGCAAAAGGAAAATGGCCACCGTTTATATAGCACGGTGACGTCACCAGGCTTCCTGGCTGCTGATAGGCTGCATGTGACCTTCCCATGATAACTTGCCCCAGGGGATATGCTGGACATGTTCATCCACCATTTTAGAATGCCTGTAATTGAAATAAATAGAGTTTAAAGGAAAACTTCGATCGATCGAATCGCGGGGAAATTCAGAGTTGTTCAGAATCGAATTTTTCATGAAATTCGGAAGAATTCGGGTTCGTCCGCATCGATTTGCTCATCCCTAGCGCTTACAACCGGGAACAATTCAGAGTAGGTATCATTAAACACAACTCTGCACACAATCCTTCAGCCAGTTTTTCATCCAGTTACAAACTGTATTATCTAATCCTGAATACCTCAATTTCCTCAATAAGCATCTATGGGGGACAGTGTCAAATGCCTTTGCAAAATACTGAAAACTATATCTATCTACTCGCCTCCAGATAAAGTCTGACAGCTTCTGTACTTAGTAAAACCCTGCTGGCTGTCACTTGAATTATTATGCATAGTTACATAATCCAAAATTTATTAAAGCGCAAAGATTAAAAAAACATATAAAACACACATATAACAAGGGTTAAAAAACAAACCAACCCTGGACAATCAGTCACTTAATATTACAGGTGCCAATTAGTATAATATATATAAATCTAATAAACTCTGCGGTAAGAGGTTCCTAAACAATTCTTGCTATTATCACAAAGAATTTCTTTATAGAGAATGCTCCTGCCCCCAACTGGTCATAAATGATAATTACACCCACAATGGTTTTACTAGTAAATATATCCTTCTAAATTAATCCAATAACCTTAAAACCTAATAGTGCTACATTAATAAAAATTATTTAATCTACCAAACATGTATATACATATGCAAAAAAGTGTTATACTAAATATAACTAACAATAAATAAAGTGCAGCGTGCCTATCTATTCAAACATTCATATCTATTGCATCTCCCTTAAAAAAGTGCAAAGTGCCAATAAACCTTATTTTATATCCATTAGAAAGTACAAGATCTTTAGATGGGTATATAAGGGAGCAAGGAACAGCAAATTAATTCATCACATGTCAAGCCATCATAATCAAGGAACAACTATGTTACCGCCAATATAACGTGTCCAGGGGTGTATACAAGCAGACCCCGCGCGCTCCGCCAAGCGCCCAAGGCTTCAAAGGGGTAACGTAACAGAAAATAAACACATACCTTTATAGTCCAAGGGGAGGGAAACTCACCGCCACCTGCCGCTTCCGCCCGCACACACCTGGGCTTCCGACGGCGCTGACACGCTCTCCACGCCGTGCGGGCACGCCCCCCTCCGATGACCCGGCCGCCGTCATCGGGAAACATAGGGGGCGTGCCCGCCAGGCAGAGAGAGGCGATACAGCAGGGTAGCGAGCCTCTCGCCCTTGCTCTACAAAGGGGGATGCTCTTTATTGTTCACAAAAGGTTACAATACAAAATGCGCTATCTTACTATGTTTGCAATACACAAATAGATCAGATTAGTGTGAATATAATACAGAGGCTAGGCATATCTTATCACGGTCATTTACATGCTCCCATATATATATATATATACCAATGTATACATATATATATACATCTAACATAGGAGTCCTGTATCCAAGCAGTACACTTCTAGCAAACACCCCAGCAGAAAAATGAAAAATATATATATAGTGAGTAAGATTAGTGATGCAGTCAAAACGCACCACTCCATTTGATCAAATTCTTCTCTTCTAATCACACATGATCCCAAAAGGGCTCTGAGAGAAAATAAATCTCACTATAAGAGCCAATCAATCAAAATCCATTGTTAAGGTTGTTTTTTCAGGGATAGATGAGGGCTATAGGCTCATTGATCATCCATTCAGGGTTTCTTAGGAAGTGTTAAAGGGACTCTTCTTCCATTAATCGTGCCAAACAAAGGGGCATCCCATATGGATACTCTAAAGCATCCATCCCTGCTGATTCTTTCACTCTTCCATCCCAGGCATGCTGACACATTCCTTCTTCCACTACTATTCCACCGATGATCCAAACGTGTGTAGAAGAGCAAGCAGTAGCAAAAATCTATAAAACTTTCTCGAGATCTCGAGTGCCGTCAGGTCCTCCATACGCCTAATGTCTTCCACTCTCCGAATCCAGGAACTAATGGAGGGTGGCGTAGAGGATTTCCACTGGGCTGGTATGCATGCCCTAGCTGCGTTTATCAAGTGGATGGTTAGGGATTCCCTATATTTCCTGACTGAGCCACTGGTGGAATGTAGGAGGAGGGTTTCCAGTGAGAGTGGAATGTCCTCTCCCGCTATCTTACGGATCCATTTTACAACCTCCTCCCAGAAACCTTTGATCTTCTCACAATCCTAGAAGATGTGCAGGAGAGAGCCCCGAGCCTTCTCGCACCTCCAGCAGCAAGGAGATATTGTCGGGCAGAAGCGATGTAGCGCCTGCGGTGTCCTATACCAGCGACTTAGGATTTTGTACCCCGCTTCCTGGTATGAGTTGCTGATTGATGCTCGTTGTGCCAGTTCCAGAATTTTCTTTACTTGGGTTGGTGGGAGGGTAACATTAAGTTCCATTTCCCATGCCTCGATAGAGTTAGGCACAAAAGTCTCTCCTGGATCCACTAGCAATTTGTATATTGAGGACAGCGCTCCCCTGGTCGACTCCCCTGTCGAGCACATCCTCTCAAAAGGCATTAGTTCTCTAAGATACTCCCCAGGCGGGGGTAGGCTCTTTAGAAAGTGTGAAACCTGTAGCGCTCTCCATTGTGACAGTCGGGGCGGGTCACCCCATTCCAGGAGCTCCTGCAGAGACTTCCATCTTGAGCCATTCAGAAAATCTCGGGCGGTGCCCCTTCCGGGTGCCCTCCACCTGCCGAATCCCGCGTCCAGTCGACGCGGCATGACATCCAGTGCACCCAAGATCGGCCGGAGAGGGGAGGGAGAGGGGGCCACATTTGCTTTCATTGCGTGCCTGGCCCACACTCTGAGTGTGGTGCCCACTGTAGGGTGTGATTTGAGCACGCTTGGGATCTCCCCGGGGGACCAGGGGAGGTCAGCAAGTGGGACCGGGGACCATAACTGCTCTAGCTGGACCCATCGTTTGTTCCCTCTGTGTCGGTTCCAGTCCACAATTCTGTTCAGATGGGGAGCTGCATGGTACATTTTAATGTCTGGGAGTCCAACTCCCCCCCTCGTCTTCGGCAACGATAGTGTTTGTTGTGCAATTCTTGGGCTCTTGCCCCCCCACACAAACTTTATAAATTCAGATCGGACATCCTTTAGGAAAGAAGATGGTAGATGGATAGGCAACACCTGGATAGGGTATAGTAACCGCGGTAGCACGTTCATTTTGAGTTTGTTGCACCTGCCAACCCACGACAGTGTGCGGTCTCTCCAGGCGTTAAGGTCTTTCTTAATTATGCTCAGCAGGGGTGGGAAGTTCTTAACATACAGGTCTTTTAGTTGAGGCGTGATCTGGACTCCCAGGTATTTGATCGAATCGGTTGCCCACCGAAATGGGAAGTTGGTTTTGATGCTTTCCATATGTCTCTGCGGCACCGATATGTTCAGTGCCTCTGACTTTTGCAGATTGACTTTGAAATTAGAGAGCTTCGTGTACTCTTTGATCTCCCTTAGAAGGTTGGGGATGGTAGTTACAGGTTGGGAGATGCAGAAGAGCAGATCATCTGCGAACGCGGCTACCTTATGTTCCGTCCCCCCGCCTGTCACGCCTTTTATGTCGGGATTCGCTCTGATCCTCCTGAGAAAAGGCTCCAATGTTAGGATGAAAATAATCGGAGACAGCGGACAGCCCTGCCTTGTGCCGTTTGTTATCTCAAATGGCTCCGATAACACCCCATTAACTTTTATGGAGGCCGTGGGGGAGGAGTACAGGGACAGTATCCAGGTCTTCATGTTATCCTGTAAGCCTATATGTTCCAGAGTAGCCTGTATAAAGTCCCAATGGACTCTATCAAATGCTTTCTCTGCATCTGTGGAAAGCATCATGGCGGGAATCCTGGATCAAATGGATCAAATTGAGGATCCTGGTTACATTATCCCTGGACTCTCTGCACGGGATGAAACCCGCTTAATCCAAATCCACCAGGCTGCTGAGGTTAGACACAAGCCTAGATGCTAGAACTTTCACGAATATCTTTAGGTCTACATTTAACAGGGATATTGGCCCGTAGTTGGAGCATAGAAGTGGATCCTTTCCCTGCTTAGGTATAATTGTAACCTGCGCCCTCAGCAAGTCCGTAGGCAAGGTCTGTTCAGTCGATATGGAGTTGAAGGCAGCAACCGCTCTAGGGGTCAGGATGTATCCCATCCATTTATAATACGAAAGGGTGAACCCATCCGGGCCCTGCGGATTTGCCAGACTGGGAGGATTTAACCGCTTGGGACCACTCCTGCACAGATATGGGCTCCTCCATTGCCTCCACTATCTTGCTGTCCAACATTGGTAGGTCCGCGGTCGCAACGTATCTCCGTGCCTCCTGTAGGTGGTCTGTATTGCTCCTTCCCTCTCCGGTCAAATTGTATAGTTTATGATAAAATTCCCTGAAGGCCTTGGCAATTTCAGCTGGGCTAGAAAGCAGTCGGCCCCCCTCCCTAGTATTTGCGGAACAAAATTACTAGCTCTCTGCTCCCTGATTTAGCTTTCACCATCAGAATGTCCTTCAGTCTCTCTCTTGCTGCCGCTAGGTCCTGTCTGACCTTCACTGCCCGCCGCTTTTTGTGCTCCGAATCTAGACGGGCTATTTTCTCCACCAATTCCCGGATCATCCCCTCCCTCTCTCTCTTCTTTCTTGAGGATAACTTCAAGATGATGCCCCTAATGTAGCACTTGTGGGCTGCCCATAAGTTTAGGGGCGTCGTCTCAGGTCTGGCGTTCAAGTCAAAGTAGGTCCTAAGCTCTCCCCTGATCTCCTCTTTTAGGGCCTGATCCTGCAGCAATGATTCATTGAGCACCCAAGTACTTGGTTTGGACACCAGCTCGGGCAGGCGCATGGACAATTAAATCAGGGCGTGGTCCGAGATCATAATTGGATCAATTTTCGGTCTTCTGAACAAGCTTCAGGTGTCTGTGTTCCACAAAGAGGTAGTCGATCCTTGAATAAGAATCATGTGGAGAGGAGTAGAAGGTATAATCTCGGCCCGAGGATTTTGTATCCGCCATGGGTCCATAAACTGGGAGAGGTGTAAGGCAGCTTTCAGATTTTTGAGAGAGGAGAACGCCAGGTGAGAGGCCTTTCTGGAGACATCAAGCAGCGGGTCCAGGGCCACATTAAGATCTCCTCCAAAAATCACTATACCTTCCGAGAAGGACTGGAGGACGTCGAGCGCTCGCTCTATAAAACGAATCTGGTCCGAGTTGGGGGCGTATATGTTTGCAAAGATAAATAACTGCCTGCCGACTTTCCCTTTAAGGAAAAGATACCGTCCCTCTTCGTCTGCTATGTAACTCGTCAGAGTCCAAGGGAGCGAGGCGGCGAGCAGAATGCTCACCCCTCTTGACCTGGAGTCTGGGGAATAGGAATGCCACCCCGACGGAAAATGCCTATCTGAGAACCTCGGGGCCCTCTCCCTCTGGAAGTGCATTTCCTGAACAAACACTACTTGCGCTTTTCGTTTCAGAAAAGGTTTAGATACACTTTCCTTTTCTCTGGAGTGTTGAGGCCTTTAGCATTCAAGGAGTCAATTTTAAGCTCCATCATGATCTCGACACTTGGTCTGGTCCACACAGATCAGCTGATGACAGGGGGCCAGCGATTGGCGAAGAGAAGCCCGGAGAAGCCAGCCGGGAGAGAGGCACGCCGGGGCCCGGGGTGGAGGGCGCTGCGATCACGCCCGGCGAGCCGAGGCAGGGGCACCCACCAGGAAGGGTCAATGGGGAAGGGATAGGAGTAAGAGAGGGAGAGGTTGGGAAGGAACCAGGGAAAAGGGGGAGAGAAAAGGAAGGAAGAGAAGAAGAACAACACCCGCCTTCTCAGGTCTCTCAGACCCAGGCGAGCTGGCCTATGTGGGGAGAAAAAAGAAACTGTGGCGCAACATGGCTGCGGAGGCCCCCCTCCCCCCCAGCCCAAAGCAGTCCCTCATAGAGAGACGGTCCAAAACTTAGTTTCCTGGTAGGAAAGAGTCGGAACAAAAAAAAAAGGGATCTAACACACTGAACCCAAAAGACTAACCTTCCACATAAACAGCAGAATTATTTGCAAATATCACATAATGCACCATCGTCTTTGCCTCAGTCATTTACTGAAAGCGGACCCTCCCCCCTTCCCAGGGAGACCCGCACGCACCCACAGGGAACGCCCGGGGTCCCCGGACCCCGCGTCGGAGCACAGCCGGTGATCCCGCGGGCCTGCAACCTCCACCGCCAGCGGACCGACCAACCGCTTAATCACCCACATGGGTGGAGTATCCCTGCACAGCCCCCCGAGGCCCGCCCCCCTCTCAATCCACAGTGGGATGTTTCCCTCTTTGCGTTGTCCCAGTGTCAAGGCCATCCCCGCTGGGTCGCCCATACCCCCATGTCCCCCCGCCGCGACACATCATGTCAGCACGTCAGTAGTGAGGGAGCGGAGGAGCAAGGGGAGGAGGGGAGAAGCCCCGCCGGCCAGCCTCCAGAGGGACAGTAAAGAGGCCCCCCATGGGAGGAGCCACCCGGGTCGCCCCTCCACTCAATTCCTGCCTGGGTGGAGTATCCTCGATCCCGACCCGCTCAGGGCCCCCCCGTAGACGCATGCACCAGCCCCTTGATTCACATCAGTCAGCAGCCCTGACTTTGCTGTCCGGCTACCCCTCTTCTGCCCCCCCCTGGCCTTTGGGGAGGCAGGTAATGGGGGTGCCAGGGTTTAATGGCAAGCCACCCGCTAGCGCAGGTGATTTGCCAGACCCCTGAGCCCTGTGAACTGGTATAAGGGGTCACATGGACCCCTTACCAGTTCACAAAGGGTTAACAGTATAAATAAAAAGACACACACAGGTTTTCAAATATGTTTATTTAAAAAAAAAAAAAACATTTTACCTTTACTCACCTCCGATCTTCCGATGCATTGTCCCGCGGCGATCTGATGCAGGTGACAGCTGGGCAGAGAAGGGGGGAGGCAGGCGATCGGAGGATCGCCTACCTCCCTCCTTCTCTGCCCAGCCGTCACCGGCATCTGAGAGGAGAACTGCCGGGTGCCCCGATGACACCCGGCGGTGACGTCATTAGCCCCGCCCCCGAAGGGGCGGGGCTAAAATCCAAGATGGCGGCCGCCATCGGAAGATGCGACGGAGGGAGGGCTGTTATGCCCCCCTCCAGAAGACTGAAGACCCGGGGGGGTAATCGGAGCCCCCCCCCCCCATGAAGAGGAGAGGCGGCGGGAGTCGGCTGGAGCGGAGGTGAGTAACTGTCATTTTTTTTTTTTTTTTTTTTTTTTTTAACAGGCAATCCCGGCGGCTGCTGAAACGGGGGGGGGGGGGCACCCTATTCCGGGCCCTCCCCTGCAGCCGGAGAAGCCCCGATCGGCGATCGGAGCCCCGCTGGCTGAACAGGAGACCCGGCCGGACCAAACAAGGGGTCAGGTAAGTGACTTTTTTTTAAACTTTTTTTTGTGGGATTGGGGAATGCCAGGCACGTAAAATTTACGTGGCTGGCACTTAAGTGACGGAAAAGCAACCACGTAAATTTTACGTGGCTGGCATTTAAAGGGTTAAAGACTTAACACTTCCTGACTTTCTTCACAACTGATTGGTTGATGAACCATAGCCTGGGCCAGGGAAGCCATGGGCGGGGAGCTGGGGCCTGCTTCACAGGTGGATTACAGTAGTGTGACTTTCCTAGGAGAAATATTATTTAAACTGAATTTTAATATTTAAATTGAACTGCATGTTTTGAACGCTTACGCACAGCAAGCCATGTGCAACATATTATTGATTTTTTCCTATTATTGCAAAATAAAATGCAACCCTTCACAGTACAGTACTATACCAGATTCCATGTACAGTAGTGCCCCAGTAAATGCAAAGCAGGCACAGGCGGTGTTGTGCTAATCAGAGATGAGCGAACTTTTGAAAAATTTGATTCGGGTGATTCGCCGAATTTTCAGACAAAATTCGTTTCGGTCCGAATTTATTCGCAACGAATCGCTATTTAAACGGCTATTTCTGAGCCTCCTAGAGCCTCAATAGGGTTGTAAACCATTCTGCCTTGCTGTAACATGCATAGGATGCATGCTGGGTTAGTTAAATAATACTGTAAATAAATATCACATGCAGATCAGAGGCATCGCTAATAGAATCACAGAGCGGCACAATTGCAGAGAGTTGAAGTGGCATCACTATGAGGGGCAGGAGCCCAAACATTGCTTTAAAGAGACACTGGAGTTGGCAGCAGGAGCCCAAAAATTGGATGAATCACACCCTGGAGATGGCAGCAGCAGCAGGAGCCCAAACATTACTTTAAAGAGACACTGGAGTTGGCAACAGGAGCCCAAAAATTGGATGAATCACACCCTGGAGTTGGCAGCAGCAGCAGCAGGAGCCCAAACATTACTTTAAAGAGACACTGGAGTTGGCAGCAGGAGCCCAAAAATTGGATGAATCACACCCTGGAGTTGGCAGCAGCAGGAGCCCGAACATTACTTTAAAGAGACACTGGAGTTGGCAGCAGGAGCCCAAAAATTGGATGAATCACACCCTGGAGTTGGCAGCAGCAGGAGCCCAAACATTACTTAAAAGAGACACTGGAGTTGGCAGCTGGAGCCCGAAAATTGGATAATTCACACCCTGGAGTTGGCAGCAGCAGCAGCAGGAGCCCGAACATAGCTTGAAAGAGAAACTGGAGTTGGCAGCAGGAGCCGAAAAATTGGATGAATCACACCCCGGAGTTGGCAGCAGCAGCAGCAGCAGGAGCCCAAACATTACTTTAAAGAGACACTGGAGTTGGCAGCAGGAGCCCAAAAATTGGATGAATCACACCCTGGAGTTGGCAGCAGCAGCAGCAGGAGCCCAAACATTGCTTTAAAGAGACACTGGAGTTGGCAGCAGGAGACCAAAAATTGGATGAATCACACCCTGGAGTTGCAAGCAGCAGCAGGAGCCCAAACATTACTTTAAAGAGACACTGGAGTTGGCAGCAGGAGCCCAAAAATTGGATGAATCACACCCTGGAGTTGGCAGCAGCAGCAGCAGGAGCCCAAACATAACTTTAAAGAGACACTGGAGTTGGCAGCAGGAGCCCAAAAATTGGATGAATCACACCCTGGAGTTGGCAGCAGCAGTAGCCCAAACATTACTTTAAAGAGACACTGGAGCTGGCAGCAGGAGCCCAAAAATTGGATGAATCACACCCTGGAGTTGGCAGCAGCAGCAGCAGGAGCCCAAATATTACTTTAAAGAGACACTGGAGTTGGCAGCAGGAGCCCAAAAATTGGATGAATCACACCCTGGAGTTGGCAGCAGCAGCAGCAGGAGCCCAAACATTGCTTTAAAGAGACACTGGAGTTGGCAGCAGGAGCCCAAAAATTGGATGAATCACACCCTGGAGTTGCAAGCAGCAGCAGGAGCCCGAACATTACTTTAAAGAGACACTGGAGTTGGCAGCAGGAGCCCAAAAATTGGATGAATCACACCCTGGAGTTGGCAGCAGCAGCAGCAGCAGGAGCCCAAACATTATTTTAAAGAGACACTGGAGTTGGCAGCTGGAGCCCTAAAATTGGATGAATCACACCCTGGAGTTGGCAGCAGCAGCAGGAGCCCGAACATAGCTTGAAAGAGACACTGGAGTTGGCAACAGGAGCCGAAAAATTGGATGAATCACACCCTGGAGTTGCAAGCAGCAGCAGGAGCCCGAACATTACTTTAAAGAGACACTGGAGTTGGCAGCAGGAGCCCAAAAATTGGATGAATCACACCCTGGAGTTGGCAGCAGCAGCAGCAGCAGGAGCCCAAACATTATTTTAAAGAGACACTGGAGTTGGCAGCTGGAGCCCTAAAATTGGATGAATCACACCCTGGAGTTGGCAGCAGCAGCAGCAGGAGCCCGAACATAGCTTGAAAGAGACACTGGAGTTGGCAACAGGAGCCGAAAAATTGGATGAATCACACCCTGGAGTTGCAAGCAGCAGCAGGAGCCCGAACATTACTTTAAAGAGACACTGGAGTTGGCAGCAGGAGCCCACAAATTGGATGAATCACACCCTGGAGTTGGCAGCAGCAGCAGCAGGAGCTCAAACATTATTTTAAAGAGACACTGGAGTTGGCAGCTGGAGCCCTAAAATTGGATGAATCACACCCTGGAGTTGGCAGCAGCAGCAGCAGGAGCCCGAACATAGCTTGAAAGAGACACTGGAGTTGGCAACAGGAGCCGAAAAATTGGATGAATCACACCCTGGAGTTGGCAGCAGCAGCAGCAGGAGCCCTAACATAGCTTGAAAGAGACACTGGAGTTGGCAACAGGAGCCGAAAAATTGGATGAATCAAACCCTGGAGTTGGCAGCAGCAGCAGCAGGAGCCCAAACATTACTTTAAAGAGACACTGGAGTTGGCAGCAGGAGCCCAAAAATTGGATGAATCACACCCTGGAGTTGGCAGCAGCAGCAGCAGGATCCCAAACATTACTTTAAAGAGACACTGGAGTTGGCAGCAGGAGCCCAAAAATTGGATGAATCACACCCTGGAGTTGGTAGCAGCAGCAGCAGGAGCCCAAACATTGCTTTAAAGAGACACTGGAGTTGGCAGCAAGAGCCCAAAAATTGGATGAATCACACCCTGGAGTTGGCAGCAGCAGCAACAGGAGCCCAAACATTACTTTAAAGAGACACTGGAGTTGGCAGCAGGAGCCCAAAAATTGGATGAATCACACCCTGGAGTTGGCAGCAGCAGCAGGAGCCCAAACATTACTTTAAAGAGACACTGGAGTTGGCAGCAGGAGCCCAAAAGTTGGATAAATCACACCCTGGAGTTGCAAGCAGCAGCAGCAGGAGCCCAAACATTGCTTTAAAAAGACACTGGAGTTGGCAGCAGGAGCCCAAAAATTGGATGAATCACACCCTGGAGTTGGCAGCAGCAGCAGCAGGAGCCCGAACATTACTTTAAAGAGACACTGGAGTTGGCAGCAGGAGCCCAAAAATTGGATGAATCACACCCTGGAGTTGCAAGTAGCAGCAGCAGTAGCCCAAACATTACTTTAAAGAGACACTGGAGTTGGCAGCAGGAGCCCAAAAATTGGATGAATCACACCCTGGAGTTGCAAGCAGCAGCAGGAGCCCGAACATTACTTTAAAGAGACACTGGAGTTGGCAGCGGGAGCCCAAAAATTGGATGAATCACACCCTGGAGTTGGCAGCAGCAGCAACAGGAGCCCAAACATTACTTTAAAGAGACACTGGAGTTGGCAGCAGGAGCCCAAAAATTGGATGAATCACACCCTGGAGTTGACAGCAGAAGCAGCAGGAGCCCAAACATTGCTTTAAAGAGACACTGGAGTTGGGAGCATGAGCCCAAAAATCGGATGAATCACACCCTGGAGTTGGCAGCAGCAGGAGCCAGAACATAGCTTGAAAGAGACACTGGATTTGGCAACAGGAGCCCAAAAATTGGATGAATCACACCCTGGAGTTGAAAGCAGCAGGAGCCCAAACATTACTTTAAAGAGACACTGGAGTTGGCAGCAGGAGCCCAAAAATTGGATGAATCACACCCTGGAGTTGGCAGCAGCAGGAGCCCAAACATAGCTTGAAAGAGACACTGGAGTTGGCAGCAGGAGCCCAAAAATTGGATGAATCACACCCTGGAGTTGGCAGCAACAGCAGGAGCCCAAACATTACTTTAAAGAGACACTGGAGTTGGCAGCGGGAGCCCAAAAATTGGATGAATCACACCCTGGAGTTGGCAGCAGCAGGAGCCCAAACATTATTTTAAAGAGACACTGGAGTTGGCAGCAGGAGCAGCAGGAGCCCAAACATTGCTTTAAAAAGACACTGGAGTTGGCAGCAGGAGCCCAACAATTGGATGAATCACACCCTGGAGTTGGCAGCAGCAGCAGCAGGAGCCCAAACATTGCTTTAAAAAGACACTGGAGTTGGCAGCAGGAGCCCAAACATTGGATGAATCACACCCTGGAGTTGGCAGCAGCAGCAGCAGGAGCCCGAACATTACTTTAAAGAGACACTGGAGTTGGCAGCAGGAGCCCAAAAATTGGATGAATCACACCCTGGAGTTGCAAGCAGCAGCAGCAGTAGCCCAAACATTACTTTAAAGAGACACTGGAGTTGGCAGCGGGATCCCAAAAATTGTATAAATCACACCCTGGAGTTGGCAGTAGCAGCAACAGTAGCCCAAACATTACTTTAAAGAGACACTGGAGTTGGCAGCAGGAGCCCAAAAATTGGATGAATCACACCCTGGAGTTGGCAGCAGCAGCAGGAGCCCAAACATTGCTTTAAAGAGACACTGGAGTTGGCAGCAGGAGCCCAAAAATTGGATGAATCACACCCTGGAGTTGGCAGCAGCAGGAGCCCAAACATTGCTTTAAAGAGACACTGGAGTTGGAAGCATGAGCCCAAAAATTGGATGAATCACACCCTGGAGTTGGCAGCAGCAGGAGCCAGAACATAGCTTGAAAGAGACACTGGATTTGGCAACAGTTGCCCAAAAATTGGATGAATCACACCCTGGAGTTGGCAGCAGCAGGAGCCCAAACATTACTTTAAAGAGACACTGGAGTTGGCAGCAGGAGCCCACAAATTGGATGAATCACACCCTGGAGTTGGCAGCAGCAGGAGCCCAAACATAGCTTGAAAGAGACACTGGAGTTGGCAGCAGGAGCCCAAAAATTGGATGAATCACACCCTGGAGTTGGCAGCAGCAGCAGGAGCCCAAACATTACTTTAAAGAGACACTGGAGTTGGCAGCGGGAGCCCAAAAATTGGATGAATCACACCCTGGAGTTGGCAGCAGCAGGAGCCCAAACATAGCTTAAAAGAGACACTGGAGTTGGCAGCAGGAGCCCAAAAATTGGATGAATCACACCCTGGAGTTGGCAGCAGCAGCAGGAGCCCAAACATTACTTTAAAGAGACACTGGAGTTGGCAGCAGGAGCCCAAAAATTGGATGAATCACACCCTGGAGTTGGCAGCAGCAGCAGGAGCCCAAACATTATTTTAAAGAGACACTGGAGTTGGCATCAGCAGGAGCCCAAAAATTGGATGAATCACACCCTGGTGTTGGCAGCAGCAGCAGCAGGAGCCCGAACATTACTTTAAAGTGACACTGGAGTTGGAAGCAGGAGCCCAAAAATTGGACGAATCACACCCTGGACTTGGCAGCAGCAGCAGTAGCCCAAACATTACTTTAAAGAGACACTGGAGTTGGCAGCAGGAGCCCAAAAAAGCAGATGAATCACACCCTGGAGTTGGCAGCAGCAGGAGCCCAAACATAGCTTAAAAGAGACACTGGAGTTGGCAGCAGGAGCCCAAAAATTGGATGAATCACACCCTGGAGTTGCAAGCAGCAGCAGCAGGAGCCCAAACATTACTTTAAAGAGACACTGGAGTTGGCAGCAGGAGCCCAAAAATTGGATGAATCACACCCTGGAGTTGCAAGCAGCAGCAGGAGCCCAAACATTACTTTAAAGAGACCCTGGAGTTGGCAGCAGGAGCCCAAAAATTGGATGAATCACACCCTGGAGTTGGCAGCAGCAGCAGGAGCCCAAACATTACTTTAAAGTGACACTGGAGTTGGAAGCAGGAGCCCAAAAATTGGATGAATCACACCCTGGACTTGGCAGCAGCAGCAGTAGCCCAAACATTACTTTAAAGAGACACTGGAGTTGGCAGCAGGAGCCCAAAAATTGGATGAATCACACCCTGGAGTTGGCAGCAGCAGCAGCAGGAGCCCAAACATTGCTTTAAAGAGACACTGGAGTTGGCAGCAGGAGCCCGAACATAGCTTGAAAGAGACACTGGAGTTGGCAGCAGAAGCCCAAAAATTTGATGAATCACACCCTGGAGTTGGCAGCAGCAGCAGCAGGAGGCCAAACATTGGCTGAAAGGCACACCCTGAAGTTGGCATCAACAGGAGGCCAAAAATTGGTTGTAAGGCACACCCTGAAGTTGGCATCAGCAGGAGCCCAAAAATTAGCCTAAAGACATAAATATGTTTTGCACCATTTGGAAAGTGTAAAACGTGGCACCATGCTGAATCTAGTCGCATGCATCAGGCATTGGTGGGTGGAAATCCTGGCTGATCCATCCCTGATTCATTTTGAGAAAGGTGAGTCTCTCCACATTTTTAGTTGACAGACGAGTTCTCCTCGCCGTAACTATGGCCCCCGCCGCACTAAACACCCCCTCAGATGGCACGCTACTTGCCGGGCAGGACAGCTTTTCCAGGGCAAACTCTGCTAGTTGCGGCCACAAATCAAGTTTGGCTGCCCAGAAGTCCAGCGGATCCTCAAGGTGTGTTGGCATGGTCATGTCAAAGTATGACATGACCTTCTGGTTCAGGTCCTGCTCCAGGTCTTCCTGCTGCTCATGAGTAGCCTCACTATGCGGGTGTAGAAAGCTACTCATTAGCGACTGAAGACTGAGGCTGCTGCTGATGGAGCTGCTGCTCCTGCCAACCCCCCAGCAGCCATGGCAGTGGAAGGTGAGCGCAGAGGTCCCCTCGAGTCAGACCTGCGAGAGTATGGACCATGGCGCAGATAGGCATCGGCCAACTGCCTACGTAGAATGTCTTTGTAGTAGTTCAGTTTGTCCTCCCTCTCGGTGGGTTTAAAAAATGCCCCCATTTTGTGCCGGAAGCGAGGGTCCAATAAGGTGGACAGCCAGAAGTCATCCCGCCGACAGATGGAAACAATTCTGGGGTCACTACGCAAGCACGTGAGCATGCTTCCTGCCATTTGAGCAAGTGACTCGGATGGACTACCTGTCTCCATCTCCACTGCATACTGCCACGGTGTGTCCGGGTCCTCTGTCTCACCTTCCTCAAAAACCTGGCTGCTCCTGCTCCTCCTCTCCTGTCCGCTGACTAGATAAACCAGCCATTTCGCCAAGCCTAAACTGTGTTTCGCTGGGCAACTCCTCCTCCTCCTCCTCCAGTTCAGCTCCAACGGGGTTCATGTGGCCGTAAGATGTAAACGCCATGTCTCCAGTGCCCTGACCAGCCATGGTTTCCAACATGTGCTGTAGTACATGAAGCAGTGGAATCACGTCGTTCATCCCGTAATCCTGCCAACTACCGTTCAAAAAAAGAGGGTAGATCTGCACCGCTAAAAAATCGAATTGAATAATGGGATAGGTGCTGGCTAGTTGGGGATGTGAAACCACATACAATTATAACAATAAAGGAGTCCTAGATTACCCCTAAAACTACCATCCCCATATATGTAATGCCGCACTCTGAGAATAAAATTTAACAATGATATTTTATTAAGTGATTTCTTAGACATTAACAACACAATCTGCAACACATTACAATACACAATGGTTTAAAAAACATATAAAAACACAACGGGGGATTAACCTAAAATCTGTGACTATATTATATTAATTTAAGGCCATAATTTCAGCTGGTTATACGTATAATAAATGTTTATAAAGACTGGGCGTGTATATATACAGATTCAAAAGTATATCCTGAGCTTATTGCTGGCCAGAGTGTTAAAGTTAGCAGCGTGACCAAGCAAGTGAACTTATTAAAAAACAAAACCATAATTATCACACTATTAATATAAATCACTGTTATAAAAAAGGTGCTATGTGCATAAATACAAACTTTAAACATACAATGAATATAACTAATTAATACCAAAAGTGCTTAGTGCATAAATAACCATATATGGTATACAAATGTATACCGTGACAAAAACCAATGACCGACAAAAGACACTTCTAATAAATAACCATATAATTGTATAAAAATGGTGCTGTACAAAACCGTGTATACCAGAGAGCACCTGGCCAGTATTAGTGTTTTTTAAACCATTGTGTATTGTAATGTGTTGCAGATTGTGTTGTTAATGTCTAAGAAATCACTTAATAAAATATCATTGTTAAATTTTATTCTCAGAGTGCGGCATTACATATATGGGGATGGTAGTTTTAGGGGTAATCTAGGATTCCTTTATTGTTATAATTGTAATCCTGCCGAATGACAAATAAAGTGGCTTCCTCAAAGGGCCTGAGCAAACGGCAGGTGTCACGTATGAGCTGCCACTGGTTGACATTGAAGTTACACAGGGGAGTCCCCCTATCTGCTTGGATCATCAGGAAATCCGTGAAGGCTTTTCTCTGTTCATATAATCGGTCCAACATGTGAAGGGTGGAATTCCAACGGGTGGAAACATCGCAAATCAGACTATGTTGGGGGATACCGTTCTGACGCTGTAGCTCAAGAAGGGTGTGTTTGGCGGTGTATGAGTGGCTGAAGTGCATGCAAAGTTTCCTTGAAGTTGTTAGGATGTCTTGCAGATGGGGGGAACACTTCAGAAACCGCTTGACAACCAGATTGAAGACGTGAGCCATGCAGGGGGCATGGGTCAGGCTTCCTTGGTGCAGCGCAGACAAAATGTTCTTCCCATTGTCGGTAACCATGATTCCCATTCTAAGTTTTCTTGGAGTAAGCCATGTTTGGATTTCCTGATGAATAAATTTAAGCAGTTCCTCCCCTGTGTGACTACTTTCGCCAAGACAAACCATGTGAAGCACTGCGTGACACCTCTGTGCCCTGCACACATGGTAGACTGGAGGGGCACTGAGACTTGAGCCTACAGTGGAGGGTGAGGAGATGGCGGAGGATGAGGAGGCCGAGTCGCACAGTGTCACAGGCCCAACGGGCAGGGAGCGCGGAGGCTGAAGTGGCGTGACCTGTCCAAGTTGCTGCTGCTGCTGCAAAGGGACCACATTCACCCAGTGGGCCGTAAACGACATGTACTGTCCCTGACCGTAGTTACAGCTCCAGACGTCGGCGCTGCCATGCACTTTGCTACACACCGACAGGCTCAAGGACTGGCCCACCTTCTGTTCAACAAAAGTGTGCAGCGCTGGTACTGCCTTCTTGGCAAAGAAATGATGGCTTAGGACTCTCCACCTCGGCTCGGCACAAGCCATCAGTTCTCTGAAAGGTGCAGATTCCATCACCTGAAAAGGGAGCGACTGCAGCACCAGCAACTTGGACAGGAGCACATTCAGCTTCTGCGCCGTAGGATGAGTGGGCGCATACTGCTGTCTCTTGGACATGGCTTCGCTGATGGATTGCTGTCGGGGTGCATGACTTGGAGGAGGAGGAGCAGGAGCGACAGAGGATGGGTATGACGCACAGCTGCCTTCGGCTGAGGTGCTGGAGCCTTGGCTGGCAGAAATTGGGAGCGGGGTGCCACTTGGTGAGGAAGCAGACTGGACCACCCCTTGGGAGCCTCCCAGGTCGCTTTATGGTGATGCATCATATGTTGACGCAGGGCCGTGGTGCCAACATTTGGGCCCTGGCCACGCTTCACCTTCTGCCTACATATCTTGCATGTGGCCATGTTACCCTCCTGCGGATGCTTCAGGAAAAACTGCCACACTGCCGAGTAGCTAACCTGAGATCAGTATATATGCACAGTAAAAGTGTCTAAGCAGGCTCAAACAGGCCAAATTACTTTAAATAAGTGTGCAGCTTACAGTAAATACAGAGGCTAATGGGATGTTACAGAATGGGATGCCCCACAGCAGACCTGAGATCAGTATATATGCACAGCAACAGTGGATAAGCAGGCTCCAACAGGCCAAATTACTTTAAATAAGTGTGCAGCTTAGAGGAGATACAGAGGCTAATGGTATGTTACAGAATGGGATGCCCCCACAGCAGACCTGAGATCAGTATATATGCACAGTAAAAGTGTCTAAGCAGGCTCAAACAGGCCAAATTACTTTAAATAAGTGTGCAGCTTAGAGTAAATACAGAGGCTAATGGGATGTTACAGAATGGGATGCCCCCACAGCAGACCTGAGATCAGTATATATGCACAGTAAAAGTGTCTAAGCAGTCTCAAACAGGCCAAATTACTTTAAATAAGTGTGCAGCTTACAGTAAATACAGAGGCTAATGGGATGTTACAGAATGGGATGCCCCACAGCAGACCTGAGATCAGTATATATGCACAGTAAAAGTGTCTAAGCAGGCTCCAACAGGCCAAATTACTTTAAATAAGTGTGCAGCTTAGAGGAGATACAGAGGCTAATGGTATGTTACAGAATGGGATGTCCCCACAGCAGACCTGAGATCAGTATATATGCACAGTAAAAGTGTCTAAGCAGGCTCAAACAGGCCAAATTACTTTAAATAAGTGTGCAGCTTAGAGGAGATACAGAGGCTAATGGTATGTTACAGAATGGGATGCCCCCACAGCAGACCTGAGATCAGTATATATGCACAGCAACAGTGGATAAGCAGGCACCAACAGGCCAAATTACTTTAAATAAGTGTGCAGCTTAGAGTAAATACAGAGGCTAATGGGATGTTACAGAATGGGATGCCCCACAGCAGACCTGAGATCAGTATATATGCACAGCAACAGTGGATAAGCAGGCTCCAACAGGCCAAATTACTTTAACTAAGTGTGCAGCTTAGAGGAGATACAGAGGCTAATGGTATGTTACAGAATGGGATGCCCCAACAGCAGACCTGAGATCAGTATATATGCACAGTAAAAGTGTCTAAGCAGGCTCAAACAGGCCAAATTACTTTAAATAAGTGTGCAGCTTAGAGTAAATACAGAGGCTAATGGGATGTTACGGAATGGGATGCCCCACAGCAGACCTGAGATCAGTATATATGCACAGCAACAGTGGATAAGCAGGCTCCAACAGGCCAAATTACTTTAAATAAGTGTGTAGCTTAGAGGAGATACAGAGGCTAATGGTATGTTACAGAATGGGATGCCCCACAGCAGACCTGAGATCAGTATATATGCACAGTAAAAGTGTCTAAGCAGGCTCCAACAGGCCAAATTACTTTAAATAAGTGTGCAGCTTAGAGTAAATACAGAGGCTAATGGGATGTTACGGAATGGGATGCCCCACAGCAGACCTGAGATCAG
This sequence comes from Gastrophryne carolinensis, assembly GCA_027917425.1. NCBI lineage: Eukaryota > Metazoa > Chordata > Amphibia > Anura > Microhylidae > Gastrophryne > Gastrophryne carolinensis. The sequence goes on along the minus strand of CM051239.1, from coordinate 189,937,203 downwards.
TATATATGCACAGCAACAGTGGATAAGCAGGCTCCAACAGGCCAAATTACATTAAATAAGTGTGCAGCTTAGAGTAAATACAGAGGGTAATGAGATTTTACAAAATGGTAATGTTCCCACAGCAGACTTGAGATCAGTTCAGTATATATGCACAACATCAAAAGTGTATAAGCAGCCTGAAACAGCTAACAAAGCCAGTCAGCCAGCCAGTAACACTCAGGCTGGATGAAAAAAAAAAAAATCTCCCTGTGACTGCCTCCGATTTTTCCTAACTTTCCCTGCTTCTCGCTGACTTCCTGCCTGTCTCCTGCCTGTCTCCTGCCTGTCTCCTGCCTGTCCCTGTCTGTCCCTGGCTCTCTAACTGTCTCTCCCTGACTACAGCAGTGTCCTGTCTCTCACGAATGCAATAGAGAAATGAGGAAAAGCAAGATGTCCGCCGCCTTAAATAGCGCTGTGACGTCACCGGGCTTGCTGGCTGCTGATAGGCTGCATGTGACTGCCCCAGTATGCACTGGAGCAGGGTAGATGTCTGGACATGTCCCGTCCGCCATTTTAGAATGCCTGTAATGTAAATGAATGGATGTTAAAGGAAAACTTTGAGCGATCGAAGCACTGGGAAATTCGGATTCGATCCGAATCAAATTTTTCATGAAATTCGGATCGAATCCGGGTTCGTCCGGATCGATTCGCTCATCCCTAGTGCTAATGGACATGACCGACTGCCAGGATTTGCTTCATGCCCCTTCATTGTGGCACTCACTTTGCATCATACAGTACAGGAAAAGCAGTTCAAATCAGTGGCATAAGTATGAGCAGGAAGAGTATAGAATAATATGTCCAGTTTAGTTTATATTTATTTTAAATATACTGTATTATTCATTTTTCTCATTTTTATAATGTTTGGTTATATTAAAATCATTATTATTTGTACTGTTATTATTATTCCTATTATTCTTTTATTATTCTATTTTTTTGCAATTAATATTATATTATTATTAACTATTAACGATTATATGTTTTGGTCGCTTATCTACCGCAGGCATGTGCATAATTTAGTGGACCAACTGACCAGAGAAAATGATGAGAGCTCTGCAGCGCACATTAAACAAGTTTTAAAAAGAGATTATAACATCGGTATACCAGTGAGCAGCATTTGAGTGATCAGGCATTCAGGAATTAGGTTGGACATTTGGCCCCACCAGATACATTACTATCTAGTACAGTACTGTATGTACTGTACAGTACTGTATTGTACAGCTTGTACTGTGCACTATACTGTACTGTACTGTACAAGTACAGCATTATTCTTTATGAGAGCCACTCAGCATATTTTCAGGGCATTTTGTGTGTATTGTCCAGTAACTACAATGTATTTTGGATTTGCAGAATTCATCCAATGATTTATGATGCTAACAAAGTGAAACACGTGGAGCAGGCCACATTGTGGAATGAAAGTGCTGAGAGATTTGATGATTACGTCATTTTCAGAGATGAAACATTAGTTGCGATTAGAAATTTCTCACGTCTTTGTTCCTGAAACAAAGCACACCTGGCTTTAAAACCAAGGCTAAAGCATCTGCTGAAGGTTCTTGTTTGGAGTGAGATTTCATGTCGAGGCCCGGGACCATTCTTGATTTTTGAAGGAACAGTACAGCATACTAAAATTTACATTGCAATGAAAAATGTTCAGTACACCATTAATGTACAGTACAGTACTGAATAACGAAAAATTATCACTTTTTTGCTAATTATTTTCCTTTTTTTTAATCACACTGTAGACACCATGGACCAAAACCTTATTGCCATACATCAAAGATCATTGGGTACCTGGGCATAGTACTTCAACTTCTTTCTTAATTGAACATGCAATACATTGGGTCCGAGCACCACAAGAGTACGTTGAAAAAATTCCTGTATTGTACAGTTTATAAAAGTACTGTACTGTATACAGTAGAACTGTAAATAAATAACATTAAGGATCTACTGTACTGTACTGTGTACTATACTCTAACAACCTGTTTTTCTTTTCTCTACTGTGTACTTTAGATCTCCTGATTTCATTCCCATCAAAATGGTTTGGGCATTATATCCAGTGAACGGTCAAGCCAAAAACAAAGAAGAACTTGTGGAGGCAATTGCAGACTTTTGGTATAAGACGCTAAATAAGGAGACCTGCAACAGACTTGATCAGAATTGATCACTTGTTCAATGTGTTACAAGTGGCAATTGAGAGGTAAAGATTTGTCATTGGGATGTAGCTAAAGTACTGTATAGTATGCTACAGTACAGTACTTTAAATATATAATTCTTACCAGATTGGAAAATAGTGTTCCTAATACCCTATCGCATGTAATCTTTTGGGAAAAAATAGAACAAGCATTTTTATTGCACTTTTTGGGTGTCAAATAGGGATGAGCTAGCCCGAGCTGCAAAGTTCGGGTTTGTATCGAACTTTGTGCGCTCAGGCCCCCAAACCATGCTCAGGTTTAGCGCTTGACTGAACCCGGAGTCTAGGAATGGTTGATTGACTGCTGAGCAGATGATCAACCAGCTTTTTACAGCTAAAAACCACAGCCATGTGCATGGTAGACAAGCAGGACACGTAAGCCCACCGTACCTATCCTAAAAGACAGAGGTTCTGCTGCTGACTAGGACAGATAGGGCTGCAAATAGGACCACTAATAGACATTTGGTGGACACATGGGAGGGGAGAGGAAGCTGGCTGCATCTCGACTGTTCTTATCAGGACATGTAGCTAGGGAGAGCAGACACCATCAGTAAGGGACAGTTAGGGAGAGGGAAATCTGTGGGTTCTAATTGCACCCTGATGGACAGCAGCTGGGGCACATTTTGGGCATGTAATACAGCTTATCTCTGGGCACACCTTGCATTAGACCTTTTGGGCTTTGATAAATTAGTAACGTGTGGGCACACATTGCATTATACCCTTTTGAGTTTTGATAAACTATTTAACTGTGGGCACACCTAACATTATACCCTTTTGAGCTTTGATAAACTAGTCACTTGTGGGCACACCTTACATTATTCCCTTTGGAGCTTTGGTAAACTAGTTTCTTGTGAGCGCACCTTGCATTAGACACTTTTGAGCTTTGATAAACTATTTGCTTGTGGGTACACCTTGCATTACACCCTTTTGGGCTTTGATAAACTAGTAACTTGAGGGCACATCTTGCATTAGACCCTTTGGGCTTTGATAAAATAGTTACTTGGCACAGGTAGCATTTAACCATCTTGGGCTTTGATAAAATAGATACTTGGCACACCTTGCATTAGACCTCTTGAACATTGATAAACTAGTGTATTTGCACAGCTTGCATTAGACCATTTTGGGCTTTGATAAACTATTTACCTAGCACACCTTGCATTCGACTTACTGGGGGTTTAATAGAATTACTCACCTCTGCCCACCTGCATTGCACTTACTGCAGAAAGCAGCAAATAATAGACAGGGAGGTGGCTGCGGTGCTGCTTCTTCTGCATCTGTTGGGGATGGAGCTGGTGCTGCAGGGAGAAAATGGGCCTCATCTGTGCCTGATACACCATCCTCTGGTGCAAGCAGGCGCCAGGGTTTGCAGTGTCTTTTTGTAAGCCCCGTACTGCTGCCAGACTGGTGAGGCCAGAACAAGTTGAGGCAGACATAGATTATTTGGCATGCAGTAGTACCAGTGCCATGGGATTGTCTTCCACCCTTTCCCATGCTGAGCCCAGCAAGGCCGTCCCTGCCACAACTCATGTTGTGTCACTAATGCTCTATGATGGCACTCCTAGATGGCATTCAGTGGACCATCCACCTGCTCCTGCCCCAGTTTCTGACCTAGGGTTCCCAGATGCCCAACAACTTGTGTGAGAAGATGAGAACGTGGTCAGTAGACCAACGCCGGACACCTACAATGTTGATGTAACCCTAGTGTCAACTCCTACGGCTCTTTGCATTGTGGATGCTGAGAGGGAGGGTGGAGGAGGGTCTGAAAAATGATCCCAGGGGTGATGATGAAGTCCTAGACACAACATGGAGAGGAAGAGGTGGTGGTCACACAGCCCCAGACAGCCAGTAGAAGAGGGAGAAGGGTGCCAGCAGATAGCGGTCAACCCATTGATGCAGCTGCCCACCACGCCTAGGGGCTAATCATGCCAAATATGGCTGAAATGATATCCCCAGTGTGGCACTTTTTCAAGCAGTGCACAGATGACAAGACACGGGTCATTTGCATGCTCTGCCACCATTACCTATGGAGAGGCAAAATGCTTAATAATCTCTGCACCACGTCCATGACCAGGCACCTGCAATTCAAACACAATCTGCAGTGGCAGAAACACCTAAATAACATGCAAACAGACACTCCCTCTGCTGCTTCAGTTGACTCAGCTGCTACCACCGCCTCCTCAATGACAAGTCCACCTGTCTCCCTCCAAAGGAAGTATGTGAGACCACCACCAGCAGCAGCATCACCACCATCACCAAGCGTGCCCAAACCATCCCAGGGAAGTGTACACCTTTCCACCACACAAACTTAGGAGATAAAATGGAAGTTGAGCCCATCTCACCTACAAGCTCCGGTCCTGAATGCAAGCATATTCAAGCTGCTGGCCTTAGAAATGCTCCGATTCCTCCTGGTGGACAGTTTTAAAGATCTGATGGTGGCGGCTATTTCATAATATGCCATTCCCAGCCTCCACTACTTTTCTCACCAGGCAATAAACAGGTTGTGGAGAAAATAAGATGTGCACTGGGCAATGCCATCAGTTCCAGTTTCCACATCATCACTGACACGTGGACAATTAAGCATGGACAGGGGCGTTACATCTCTCTCACTGCCTACTGGGTCAATGTAGTGGTGGTTGGGACTGAGGCAGGAAGCACTGTTGGGCATATCCTTCCGCCACCAAGGATTGCTGGACATCAGGTAGTGCCTTCTGTTGCATCCTCCTCCTACTCTGCTTCCTTCTCTGTTTCCTCCTCAAGCAGTAAGTGCAGCTCCTGCACCACCAATTTGAGTATAACCATGGGGAAACAGGAGCATGAGGTGCTAAAACTAATTTGTCTGTGCAAAAGACCCCACAAAACCCAGGAGCTGTGGAATGGCATCCAGGAGCAGACAGAGGAGTGGCTACTGCAGTTGCACCTCAAGTTAAGCAAGGTAGCATTTCACAATGTATTTAACCTTGTAGCAGCCTTGGGCCAAGCCGGGTTGACAAATATCCCTTGCCTGGCACATGTGCTCAACTTGGTGGTGCACAGCTTCCTGACCCATTATCCAGAGCTGCTGCATAAAGTGCACTTTCGATATTCCCATCCTGCTGCTGCTCACCTCTCTGCACTGCACCGCCTCATATGTGACTTGCCCACCAGGTGGAATTCAGCTTTGTAATGTTGGAAAGTGTATGTGAGCAGCAGAAGACAATAATGGAGTTCCAGCTCCCAAATGACAGGGTGAGTAGTGCAGACCAGCAGCACCTCACCACCAATGGGTGGCCCTCCATGAGGGACATCTGCGCAGTGCTGCAGTGTTGCAGTGCTTCCACTACTCCACCAATAGGATCAGCACTGATGACACCACTGTCGATGTTACCATCCTCATTCTTTGCCTGCTGGAAAAACCCTTCAGGCCACAACAGAGGATGTGATGTGGCCCAGGAGGAAGCAGAGGAGGTAGGGCCCTTTTCCTAAGCATCAGGGCAGTGGACACGTGGCTTGCAGGGTGGGTTGCTGGGCTGACAGTGGCCAGATACTCCACTGTCCAGCGAGCACACAGTTTTGGGCGATTTAGAGGAGGAGAGGGAGGGGGGAGAGGACTTCTCTCAAAGCAGGGTGGCACCCAGGGCAGCTCATGGAGATCACTGGACCGTGGCTGGAGAGAGGAGCAGGGGGAGGAGGAGGAAACAACTGACACTAAGGACAGCTTCTCCTTGACTCAGGGCAGCCTGACTCACATGAGTCACTACATGCTCCAGTGCCTGCTCAACGACCGTTGAGTTGCCAGAATAGTAACCAGTGCCAGTTACTAGGTGGTCATTCTGTTGGATCCATGCTAAAAGAACAACATCACCTCCTTGATTCCAGTACTGGAGTGGGATAGAAGATGAGGGAGTACAAACACACTCTGGTGGAAGCACTATTAGTGTAGTCCCCAGCTGAGTGAGCTGAGGGCTCAGGTGTAGAGTACCAAATTGCCAATGCAGCAGGTGCACCTCACTGGGGAGGGTGAGCATGGCAAAATGTGGAACACCTTATTGCATTGTCTACCACATCCACCACCATCCGATAGCACAAGCCTATAGTACAAGGAAGCAGACTTTGACTCACATGGTGGATGGCTATCTCTCCACACATCTCCTTGCACTGAGAGATGGGTCCCCCCCATTCAAATCCTGTCTCACTAAATTGGACATGTGGCCAGAGCTTGCCCTCTTTGCTTTGAAGGTGTTGGGCTGCCCTGTGGCGAATGTCCTATCAAAACGTGTGTTCAGCACCACAGGAGGTGTCATCAACGACAGGAGGATCCGCCTATCCACAGTCAATGTGGACATGCCTACAATGAACCAGGCGTGGATCCCATTGGACTTGACTGTGCCAGCACCTGAATGAGTGGTTAAAGTGTTTACTACCCTCTCCTCCACCTCTTGCGTTTAAACCACCATTTATTTATGTATTTATTTATTTAGTTATTTATGCATATGTGTACAGATTCATTCATGTGTATATTTATTTATTGATGTTAATATTTAGTTATTTATGTATATATGTATATGTTTATTTATGTATATATTTCTTATTGTAAATATGTATTGAGATATATACCGTATTTTCCACCCTATAGGACGCTCCTGCCCATAAGATGTATCTAGGATTTGGGGGAGGAAAATAAGAAAAAAATATTTTAAACCAAAAACGCACCATTACAGACAGTGTGGCATTCCCTGATCCCATAGGCCGTGTGGGATGCCCCCATTCCATAGACAGTGTATCATGCTCCCTCCTATTCCCTGTATAACCACTGTGGCATCCCCCCTCCCATTCCCATATAGGCAGTGTGCACCCCATTATCATAAGCAGTGTGGCATTCTCCCCTCCTATTCCCCATATTGGCAGTGTGTCCTCCCCCATTCCCATAGGCAGTGTGGCATTCCCCCCTCCTTTTCTCCATATAGGCAGTGTGCCCCCCCATTCCCATAGGCAGTGTGGAATCCCACTCCCTCCATTATCCTAGGCTGTGTGGCATCCCCCTCCCCCCATTATCATAGGCTGTGTGGCATCCCCCTCCCCCCATTCCCATTGGCAGTGTGCCCCCCCATTTCCATTGGCAGTGTGGCATCACGCTCCCCCCATTCCCATTGGCAGTGTGGCATCCCTCTCCCCCATTATCCTATGCTGTGTGGCATCCCCCTTCCCCAATTATCATAGGCTGTGTAGCATCCCTCTCCCCCATTCCCATTGGCAGTGTGGCATCCCTCTCCCCCCATTATCATAGGCTGCGTGGCATCCCCCTCCCCCCATTCCCATTGGCAGTGTGGTATCCCCCTCTCCCATTCCCACTGGCTGTGTGGCATCCCTTTCCCCCCATTCCCATTGGCTGTGTGGCATCCCCCTCTCCCCCTATTCCCATTGGCTGGCTGTGTGGCACCCCCCTCCCCCCATTCCCATTGGCAGTGTGGCATCCCCCTCCTCCCATTATCATAGTCTGTGTGGCATCCCCCTCCCCCCATTCCCATTGGCTGTGTGGCACCCCCTCCCCCCATTATCAGAGGCTGTGTGTCATCCCTCTCCCCCATTATCATAGGCTGTGTGGCATCCCCCTCCCCCATTCCCATAGGCTGTGTGGCATCCCTCTCCCCCATTTCCATAGGCTGTGTGGCATCCCCCTTTCCCCCATTTCCATAGGCTGTGTGGCATCCCTCTCCCCCCATTTCCATAGGCTGTGTGGCATCCCTCTCCCCCCATTTCCATAGGCTGTGTGGCATCCCCCTCTACCCCCATTCCCATAGGCTGTGTGGCATCCCCCTCTCCCCCTATTTCCATTGGTGTGTGGCATCCCCCTCTCCCCCCCCATTTCCATAGGCAGTGTGGCATCCCCCTCCCCCATTATCATAGGCTGTGTGGCATCCCTCTCCAGCCATTATCATAGGCTGTGTGGCTTCCACCTCCCCCATTCCCATTGGGAGTGTGGCATCCCCCTCCCCCATTCCCATTGGCTGTGTGGCATCCCTTTCCCCCATTTCCATTGGTGTGTGGCATCCCCCTCTCCCCACATTTCCATAGGCAGTGTGGCATCCCCCTCTCCCCCCATTTCCATAAGCTGTGTGGCATCCCCCTCTCCCCCCATTCCCATTGGCTGTGTGGCATCCCCCTCTCCCCCCATTCCCATTGGCTGTGTGGCATCCCCCTCTCCCCCCATTCCCATTGGCTGTGTGGCATCCCTCTCCCTCCATTCCCATAGGCTGTGTGGCATCCCCCTCTCTCCCCATTTCCATAGGCTGTGTGGCATCCCTCTCCCCCCATTTCCATAGGCTGTGTGGCATCCCTCTCCCCCCATTTCCATAGGCTGTGTGGCATCCCCCTCTCCCCCATTTCCATAGGCTGTGTGGCATCCCCCTCTCCCCCCATTTCCATATGCTGTGTGGCATCCCCCTCTCCCCCATTTCCATAGGCATATTGACATCCCCCTCTCCCCCCATTTCCATAGGCAGTGTGGCATCCCCCTCGTCCCCCATTTCTATAGGCAGTCGCTTAAGTGAAAAAAAAAAGTAAAACTCACCTGTCCGCTGACAGTGAGTCGGGTGGGTGTGGCCGGTGCCGGGTCACCCGATTCACAGAGCTGGCCGTAAGAAGCAGCGGCGGGCTCTGTCCCGGCCCCGCCGCTGCTATCGATGTCTTTTCAGGCAGCAAAAGCAGCGACGGGGCCAGAGACAGTGCCCGCCGCTCCTCCATCTGCTGCCTCTTCCTGGGCAGTGGCGAACACCCAGGTCAGGGCAGCGGGTGGGTGTGGCCTGCACCAAATCGGTGCAGGCCACGCCCACCTGCTGCACAGACCTGGGTGCTCGCATGTGCCCCAGGCGGAAGAGGCAGCAGATGGAGGAGCGCTGCTGCTATTGCTGCCGGAAAAGACAGCGATAGCGGCGGCGGGGTCGGGGATTGAGCCCGCCGCTCCTCTGTCTTCTTCTGGGCTCCCACGATGTGGCAGGCAATGTGGGAGCACCAGGAACGGATGAGTTTTTTAAAATTTAATTTTATCTTTTTTTATTACATTCGCCCGGTAAGGCGCACGGACATTTCCCCCCCACTTTTGGGGAAAAACTTTCCTTACCTTATTAAGTGCAGGTCAGGCAAATGTATGGCACTCTACTTATTGCGCTAGTCACTTCCATTGTTTGTTCAATTGCTTGCTTTGTTTCTGAAACAGCACTATGGACACTTTATCAGCACTTTTAAAAAAAAATATTTTTTTTGCGCTATAGCACTTTTCTTCTTAATCTTAGATTTGTGTGATCCAGCTTAATTTTTGTATTAGAGCCATATATCCAAAGGTCCATCTCCCAAGCACTTTTACGGTCTTTTAACTGTCTTTGTCTTTAATGTTGTAATGTTGGTGTTTCAATAAAGGCATGTCATAGATTTTTACAAACTTACTGAGTGCGGCTTATTTTTAGTGGTTTGGGTCTGTACTGGCAGCCCAATTATCGCTGTTTTGTTTCATATACACCTTAAGGTGTGTCCCTATTAGCCAGAACCAGTATTGTACTTATATTATTAGGATACAAATAGCTGTGTGGGACATTTGTTCAATTGTGCTGATTAGAGATGAGCGAATCGATTCGGATGAACCCGAATTCGTTCCGAATTTTAGGAAAAATTCGATTCTGAACGAAACCAAATTTCCCCGCGATTCGATCGAAGTTTTCCTTTAAACTCCATTTATTTCAATTATAGCCATTGTAAAATGGTGGATGCACATATCTGGACATATCCACTGGGGCAAGTTATCATGGGAAGGTCACATGCAGCCTATCAGCAGCCAGGAAGCCCGGTGACATCACAGTGCTATATAAACGGCGGCCAGCTTGCTTGTGCGCATTTCAGCCTTGCATTGCAGACAGGGAGAGACTTACAGACAGGCAGGGAGAGTCAGGGAGACCCACAGAGACCCACACAGTGCCAGGGAGAGCCAAGGAAAGATAGGGAAAAATCGGGAAGGATCCAGGCACGGACAGCAGAGAAAGTGATAGGGAAACTTTTTTTTTATTTTCACTTCACTTCATTTGCCAGATCAGTTTTAAATTGCTTTTTTTTGTGCTGTAAATATTCCTGGCCACTGTGCATTCCATCTTGGCAGTGGCATATTTAACCCTATCTGTTACACACAAGCATTTCTTATAACTCGATTCGTTTTAATTTTTTTTGTATGCTGTAAAAACCCCAGCCTACATGGGCATACAATTTCAGCACATTTCACCCTATCTGTTATACTAAATCAGCTTCTAAAGGCTCTGTTTTATTAATATATTGCATTTTGAATTGGTTTTGTGCGTCCTGTAAAAACACCAGGCCGCAGGGTATCCTAAACCGGCACATTTCACCCTATCTGTTATACTAAATCAGCTTCTACAGACTCTGTTTTATTAATATATTGCATTTTGAATTGGTTTTGTGCGTCATGTAAAAACACCAGGCCGCAGGGTATCCCAAACCCTCACATTTCACCCTATCTGTTATACAAAAGCAGCTTCTACAGGCTCTGTTTTATTAATATATTGCATTTTGAATTGTTTTTTTGCGTCCTGTAAAAACACCAGGCCGCAGGGCATCCCAAACCAGCACATTTCACCCTATCTGTTATACTAAATCAGCTTCTAAAGGCTCTGTTTTATTAATATATTGCATTTTGAATTGGTTTTGTGCGTCCTGTAAAAACACCAGGCCACAGGGTATCCCAAACCGGCACATTTCACCCTATCTGGTATACTAAATCAGCTTCTTCTACAGGCTCTGTTTTATTAATATATTGCATTTTGAATTTTTTTTTGCGTCATGTAAAAACGCCAGGCCGCAGTGTATCCCAAACTGGCAAATTTCACCCTATCTGTTATACTAAACCAGCTTCTACAGGCTCTGTTTTATTAATATACTCCATTTTAATTTGTTTTTTTGCATCCTGTAAAAACACAAGGCCACAGGGTATCCCAAACTGGCAAATTTCACCCTATATGTTATACTGAAGCAGCTTCTACAGGCTCTGTTTTATTAATATATTGCATTTTGAATTGGTTTTGTGCGTCCTGTATAAACACCAGGCCGCATGGGCATCCCAAACCGGCACATTTCACCCTATCTGTTATACTAAATCACCTTCTAAAGGCTCTGTTTTATATATATATATTGCATTTTGATTTGGTTTTGTGCATCCTGTAAAAACCCCAGGCCAATGGGCATCCCATATTAGCACATTTGACCCTATCTGTTGCACACAAGCAGCTGTTAAAGGGGATTTCTTCTAACGAGATTACAGTTTTCATTGTTTTTGTGTCTGCTGTAAAAAACCCTGCCCACAGGGCATCCCATATTAGCACATTTGACCCTATCTGTTACACACAAGCAGCTCTGAAAGCGGATTTCTTCTAACTAGAGCACAGTTTGAATTGTTTTTGTGTCTGCTGTAAAAACCCCTGCCCACTGGGCATCCGATGTTAGCACATTTAACCCTATCTGTTACACCCAAGCAGCTCTTAAAGGGGATTTCATCTAACTAGAGCACAGTTTTAATTGTTTTTGTGTCTGCTGTAAAAACCCCTGGCCACTGGGCATCCCATATTAGCACATTTAACCCTGTTACACCCAAGCAGCTCTTAAAGGGGATTTCTTCTAACTAGATTACAGTTTGAATTGTTTTTGTGTCTGCTGTAAAAAACCCTGCCCACTGGGCATCCCATATTAGCACATGTAACCCTATCTGTTACACACAAGCAGCTCTTAAAGGGGATTTCTTCTAACTAGATTACAGTTTGAATTGTTTTTGTGTCTGCTGTAAAAACCCCTGCCCACTGGGCATGCCATGTTTGCACATTTATCCCTATCTGTTATACACAAGCAGCTCTTAAAGGGGATTTCATCTAACTAGAGCACCGTTTTAATTGTTTTTGTGTCTGCTGTAAAAACCCCTGGCCACTGGGCATCACAAACACTAGCATAAATATTTCAAGATTACCTGTCTAATAACTGCTTGCATTTTATAATTAACGTCCTTTTTCACAATCAAGGGAGGCCACCTCTGTATGTGAGCAGGGGGCATCCTAAACACTAGCATAAATATTTCAAGACTACCTGTCAATTAGCTGGTTGGATTTTGTAATCAATGTCACTTTTCCACTACCAAAGGAGCCAACCACTCTATGTGAGGAGGGGGCATCCGAAACACTAGCATTAATATTTCAAGTGTACCTATCTATTAACTGGTTGCATTTTGTAAAGAAAGTCACGTTGTCAAATTGCCAGCAGCCATTGCCTTCCCAGCATCCCAAATATGCTAGCATGTGTCTTTTAAGAGTGCTCACATTGGAGTTGGCAGCAGCAGCATTAGGAGCCCATATATTGCCTGAAAGACACACATATGAGCTGGCAGCAGCAGCATAGGGAGCCCATATATTGCCTGAAATGCACACCCATGAGTTGGCAGCAGCATACTGAGCCCATATATTGCCTGAAAGACACACCCTGGAGTTGGCAGCAGCATAAGGAGCTACCATGCTTCAGCTACTACCATGGATCAGCCATTGGTGGCTGGAAATCTTGGCTGAACCATGCCTGATTCATCTTCACAAAGGTGAGTCTCTCCACATTTTTTGTGGACAGATGAGTTCTCCTTGGCATGACTATGGCCCCCGCCGCACTAAACACCCGCTCAGATGGCACACTACTCGCTGGGCAGGACAGTTTTCCCAGGGCAAACTCTGCCAGTTGCGGCCACAAGTCAAGTTTGGCTGCCCAGAAGTCCAGCGGGTCCTCAAGGTGCATTGGCATGGTCATGTCAAGGTATGACACTACCTGGTGGTTCAGGGCCTGCTCCAGATCTTTCTGCTGCTCATGATTAGCCTCACTATGCGGGTTGCTTGTGATTAGAGTGTGATTCTGTTAGTTGTTATCTGATTCTGACCCGGCTTGATCGACCATTCCTGTCTGCTGCCTGTACCGACCTCTGCTTTGTCTGACCACGTACCTGCCTTCCCCTCTGGATACCCCGCAATCTCTGACCTCCCGGCTTGACCCTTTGGCTACTCCTGACTACGCACCTGTCTCATCCCTGTACTCTGATGCACCCTCCGGATTGACTACCTGTGAACGACCTCGGCTTCGGGATACCCTCGTGGTTCATCGGCCTTCACCGTAAGCAGCCATCCTTTGCGCCTATTAAGACCTGGGGGCAACCGTGTCCGGTGATGCGTACCTAGGGTCCCGGCAAACCGGGGCTTGACTATAGGCAGAAGCGGCGATGGAGATTGCGGGTTGCCTGCTTACAGAAGGTTTGTGTCCCGCTGGGCATCACAATATGGACCATGGCATCGGCCATGCAGATAGGCATCGGCCAACTGACTACGTAGAATATCTCTGTAGTAGGTCAGTTTGTCCTCCCTCTCAGTGGGTGTAAAAAAATGCCCCCATTTTGTGCCGGTAGCGAGGGTCCAATAAGGTGGAGAGCCAGAAGTCATCCCGCTGACAAATGGAGACAATTCTGCGGTCACTACGCAAGCACGTGAGCATGCATCGTGCCATTTCTGCAAGTGACTCGGAGGGAGCATACTACCACGGTGTGTCTGGGTCCTCAGTCTCGCCTTCCTCACAACCCTCTAGCTCCTGTGGCTGCTCCTGCTCCTCCTCTCAGATGACTAGATAAAATGGCCATTTTGTCAAACCTAAACTGTGCTTCGCTGTGCCCCACCCCCTCCTCCTCCTCCTCCACTTCAGCCCCCACAGGGCCTGAGCAAACGACAGGTGTCACGTATGAGCTGCCACTGCTTAACATTGAAGTTACATAGGGGAGTCCCCCTATCCGCTTGGACCATCAAGAAAACAGTGATGGCTTTTCTCAGTTTGTATAGTCGATCCAACATATGGAGGGTGGAAACATCGCAAATCAGACTATGTGGGGGGATACCGTTCTGACGCTGTAGCTCAAGAAGGGTGTGCTTGGCAGTGTAGGAGTGGCTGAAGTGCCTGCAAAGTTTCCTTCCTGTTGTTAGCATGTCTTGCAGCTGGGGGGAAGACTTCAGAAAATGCTTGACAACTAGGATTAACACATGTGGCATACAGGGCGCATGGCTCAGGCTTCCTTGTCGCAGCGCAGGCAAGATGTTCCTCCCATTGTCAGTCACCATGGTTCCCATTTGTAGTTTGGGTGTAGATTTATGATTTTTAGCAGTTCCTCCCATGTGTGACTCCGTGGCTCAAGGCAAACCATGTGAAGAACAGCGTGAGTCCTGCACACATGGTAGGCTGGAAGGGCACTGAAAAAAATAAAAAAAAATACAGAAAAAAAAGTTAGGAAAAAACAAAATACAAAAAAAATAAATTAAAAATGAACAAAAACATTTGTTAAAAAATTTAAAAAAATTAAAAAAGACAATTGAAAAAAAATATATATAAAAAAAACAAAAAATATATATTTTTAAAAAATACAAAATATAAAAAAAAACAGAAAATGAAAAAAAAAAAATACAAAATTAACCAAAATAAAATTTGGATACATTTTATATGTTATTGTTATTATGTTATATGTTATTGTTATTATGTTATATTTTATTATATGTTATTATTATAAATGTGTTCGAATAAGATAAATGTTAACAATTAATATGTAATTGACAATTAGGCACTTTTTTCTGTGACACCATTGCTACGTGCAAGTGCACTGTCACAGGCACAATGGCCTAGGAGCGTGGAGGCCACAGTTGCTGTTGTGGTTGTGCAGGAACCACAATCACCCAGTGGTGCTTAAAGGATATGTATTGTCCCTGACCGTAGTTACAGCTCCAGACGTAGGCATTGCCGTGCACTTTGGTACACACTGACAGGCTAAAGGACTGGCCCACCTTCTGTTCAACAAAATTGTACAGGGCTGGTACTGCCCTCTTCGCATAGAAATGATAGCATGGGACTCTCCACCTCACCTCGGCACAAGCCATCAGTTCTCTGAAAGGTCTACCACCTCAAAAGGGAGGGACTGCAGCACCAGCAACTTATAAAGGGGCACATTTAGCTTCTGCACGTTGGATGAGTGGGCACATACTGTTGTCTCTTGGACATGGCTTGGCCAATGGATTGCTGGCGGAATGACTGACTCGGATTAAGAGGAGGAGGAGCATCTGGAGCAACAGAGGATGGGTATGACACAGGAGGTGGCGGAGCCTTGGCTGGCTGGAACAGAGAGCGGCGTGCCACTGGGTAATGCAGCAGGCTGGACCACCTCTTTGGAGCCAACTCTCCCAGGCCGCTTTATGGTGATGCTGCAAATGTCGATGCAGGGCTGTGGTTCCAACATTGGGACCCTGGCCACACTTCGCCTTCTGCCTACACATCTTTCATATAGCCATGTTAAGTGGATGATCGTGTTAACCAATGGATGACGGCAGATGGGTTGCTGGTCAAGACACGACCGCTAACTGATACCGGGAGATCAAGCCTCTCACTGAGACTCCTGCTGCCACTCACCCCTAGTCTGCTGAGACCTCTGCTTGATGAATTGAGGCCTAATATGTTACTATGTTACTAATATGTTACTATGTTACTAATTACAAATATGTTACTAATATGTTACTATGTTACTAATATGTTACTATGTTACTAATGTTTTACTATGTTACTAATGTGTTACTATGTTACTAATGTGTTACTATGTTACTAATGTGTTAATATGTTACTAATGTGTTACTATGTTACTAATGTGTTACTATATTACTAATGTGTTACTATGTTAATAATATGTTACTATGTTACAAATATGTTACTAATCTGTCACTCTCCATCACTCCAAGCCTTTAAAAGTGCCCTCAAAACTCACTGATGTCCTCCTCAGCTTCCTCAACAGTGTCTGCTTAAGAAGCCAAAACTCTTGCAACACCATTTCCCATGCCACTCTCCTCATCACTACTTGCCCGCCTAGTGGAAGAAGCGGCGAGTGTCTCCCCCATTTCTTGGCTGGGCAGTAGCTGCTGATCATCAGATCGTCCTCACTGAATAGTGGAGCTGAACCCAAAGCATAAGATATAACCGACAGTTGACTGGGGGTGTCAGATGTCACTTGTGATGCAGTGGATGATCGTGTTAACTAATGGATGATGGCAGATGGGTTGCTGGTCAAGACACGACCGCTAGCTAATACCGGGAGATCAGGCCTCTCACTGAGACTCTGGCTGCCCCTCACCCCTTGTCTGCTGCAACCTCTGCTTGATGAATTTAGGCCTCTGCAACTTCTCTGTGCCGATCCTGGCACTTCTCTGCCTGACATACTGCGTATATGAGGGGAGGACAAAACGCTACACTACACTTAAAGCAGGATTTGTCGATAACAGCAGCAGGTGTGTAACTATCTATGGCCTTTCACTAAGTAGTAACTAGGCCCTGAAGACTTTAACAGGAACAAAGTGATGAAACTCTTAGATGTGCGTATGTAATGCTCTGATGAGAGCAATTCAATGTGCTCCAGTACGCTTGAAAAATGTTTTTTTGAGAGACTGGCCTGCGTGGAAATGAATCGGGCATGGATCAGCCAAGATTTCCACCCACCAATGCCTGATGCATTAGAGTAGATTGATCATGGGGCCAGACCAACGCTAAAGAAATATGGATCGTGCAAAACAGATTTAAGGCGCTGTTCTCCAGTTACAGACATTCCTCCGCATCAGACCACAAGTAATTATTGAGAAAATGCTTTACATTAGTCTTACTTTTTATTAATATTCTTCGGATAAGATATATGTGCCGAAAATCTGTATATGTTCTCTTCATGCTGCTGCAAACTCCAGGGTGTGTCTTTCAGGCAATATCTGAGCTCTCTATGCTGCTGCCAAGTCCAATGTGTTTTTCAGGCAATATATGGGCTCCCTATGCTGCTGCCAAGTCCAGAGTGTGTCTTTCAGGCAATACTTGGGCTGCCCCTGCTGCTGCCAACTCCAGTGTGTCTTTAGGCCAATTTTTGGGCTTCTGCTGCCAACTCCAGTGTCTCTTTCAAGCAATGTTTGGGCTCCTGCAGCTGCTGCTGCCAGCTCCCGTGTCTCTTTCAAGCAATGTTTGGGCTCCTGCTGCTGCTGCTGCTGCCAACTCGTGTCTCTTTCAGCCAATGTTTGGGCTCCTGCTGCTGCTGCCAACTCCAGTGTGTCTTTAGGCCAATTTTTGGGCTCCTGCTGCTGCTGCTGCCAACTCCAGGATGTGTCATTAGGCCAATTTGTGGGCTCCTGCTGCTGCCAACTCCAGGGTGTGTCTTTAGGCCAATTTTTGGGCTCTTGCTGCCAACTCCAGTGTCCCTTTCAAGCAATGTTTGGGCTCCTGCTGCTGCTGGCAACTCCAGTGTGTCTTTTGGCCAGTTTTTGGGCTCCTGCTGCTGCTGCTGCCAACTCCAGGGGGTGTCTTTAGGACAATTTTTGGGCTCCTTCTGCTGCTGCTGCTGCCAACTCCAGGGTGTGTCTTTGGGCTCCTGCTGCCAACTCCATTGTCTCTTTCAGCCAATGTTTGGGCTCCTGCTGTTGCTGCTGCCAACTCCAGTGTGTCTTTAGGCCAATTTTTGTGCTCCTGCTGCAACCTCCAGTGTCTCTTTCAAGCAATGTTTGGGATCCTGCTGCTGCCAACTCCAGTGTGTCTTTAGGCCAATTTTTGGGCTCCTGCTGCTGCCAACTCCGGGGGGGGGGTGTGTCTTTAGGCCAATTTTTGGGCTCCTGCTGCTGCTGCCGCTGCCAACTCGAGGGTGTGTCTATAGGCCAATTTTTGGGCTCCTGCTGCCAACTCCAGTGTCTCTTTCAGCCAATGTTTGGGCTCCTGCTGCTGCTGCTGCCAACTCCAGTGTGTCTTTAGGCCAATTTTTGGGCTCCTGCTGCCAACTCCAGTGTCTCTTTCAAGCAATGTTTGGGCTCCTGCTGTTGCTGCTGGCAACTCCATTGTGTCTTTAGGCCAATTTTTGGGCTCCTGCTGCCAACTCCAGTGTCTTTTTCAAGCAATGTTTGGCCTCCTTCTGCTGCTGCTGCCAACTCCAGGGTGTGTCTTTAGTCCCCTTTTTGTGCTCTTGCTGCCAACTCCAGTGTCTCTTTCAAGCAATGTTTGGGCTCCTGCTGCTGCTGCCAACTCCAGTGTGTCTTTAGGCCAATTTTTTTGGCTCCTGCTGCCAACTCCAGTGCCTATTTCAGCCAATGTTTGGGCTCCTGCTGCTGCTGGCAACTCCAGTGTGTCTTTAGGCCAATTTTTGGGTTCCTGCTGCTGCTGCTGCCAACTCCAGGGTGTGTCTATCAGTTAATGTTTGGGCTCCTGCTGCCAACTCCAGTGTCTCTTTCAGCCAATGTTTGGGTTCCTGCTGCTGCTGCTGACAGCTCCAGGGCGTGTCTTTAGGCCAATTTTTAGTATCCTGCTGCCAACTTCAGTGTCTCTTTCAAGCTATGTTTAGCCTCCTGCTGCTGCCAACTGCAGTGTGTCTTTAGGCCAATTTTTGGGTTCCTGCTGCCAACTCCAGTGTCTCTTTCAAGCTATGTTTGGGCTTCTGCTGCTGCTGCTTGCAACTCCAGGGTGTCATTCAGCCAATTTTTGGGCTCCTGCTGCCAACTCCAGTGTCTCTTTCAATCTATGCTTGGCCTCCTGCTGCTGCTGCTGCTGCTGCCAACTGCAGTGTGTCTTTAGGCCAATTTTTGGGTTCCTGCTGCCAACTCCAGTGTCTCTTTCAAGCTATGTTTGGCCTCCTGCTTGCAACTCCAGGGTGTCATTCAGCCAATTTTTGGGCTCCTGCTGCCAACTCCAGTGTCTTTCAAGATATGTTTGGGCTGCTGCTGCTGCTTGCAACTCCAGGGTGTCATTCAGCCAATTTTTTGGCTCCTGCTGCCAACTCCAGTGTCTCTTTCAAGCTATGCTCGGGCTCCTGCTGCTGCTGCTTGCAACTCCAGGGTGTCATTCAGCCAATTTTTGGGCTCCTGCTGCCAACTCCAGTGTCTCTTAAAGTCTATGTTTGGGCTCCTGCTGTTGCTGCTTGCATCTCTAGGGTGTCATTCAGCCAATTTTTGGGCTCCTGCTGCTAACTCCAGTGTCTCCTTCAAGTTATGTTTGGCCTCCTGCTGCTACTGCTGCCAACTGCAGTGTGTCTTTAGGCCAATTTTTGGATTCCTGCTGCAGACTCCAGTGTCTCTTTCAAGCTATGTTTGGGCTGCTGCTGCTTGCAACTCCAGGGTGTCATTCAGCCAATTTTTGGGCTCCTGCTGCCAACTCCAGTGTGTCTTTCAAGCTATGTTTGGGCTGCTGCTGCTGCTTGCAACTCCAGGGTTTCATTCAGCCAATTTTTGGGCTCCTGCTGACAACTCCAGTGTATCTTTCAAGCTATGTTTGGGCTCCTGCTGCTTGCAACTCCAGGGTGTCATTCAGCCAATTTTTGGGCTCCTGCTGCCAACTCCAGTGTGTCTTCAAGCTAGGTTTGGGCTGCTGCTGCTTACAACTCCAGGGGGTTATTCAGCCAATTTTTGGGCTTCTGCTGCCAACTCCAGTGTCTCTTTCAAGCTATGTTTTGGCTCCTGCTGCTGCTGCTTGCCAACTCCAGGGTGTGTCTATCAGTCAATGTTTGGGCTCCTGCTGCCAACTCCACTGTCTCCTTCAGCCAATGTTTGGGCTCCTGCTGCTGCCAACTCCAGGGTGTGTCTTTAGGCCAATTTTTGGGCTCCTGCTGCCAACTCCAGTGTCTCTTTCAAGCTATGTTTGGCCTCCTGCTGCTGCTGCTGCCAACTGCAGTGTGTCTTTAGGCCAACTTTTGGGTTCCTGCTGCCAACTCCAGTGTCTCTTTCAAGCTATGTTTGGGCTCCGGTTGCTGCTGCTTGCAACTCCAGGGTGTCATTCAGCCAATTTTTGGGCTCCTGCTGCCAACTCCAGTGTCTCTTTCAAGCTATGCTTGGCCTCCCGCTGCTGCCAACTGCAGTGTGTCTTTAGGCCAATTTTTGGGTTCCTGCTGCCAACTCCAGTGTCTCTTTCAAGCTATGTTTTGGCTCCTGCTGCTGCCAACTCTGGGGTGTGTCTTTAGGCCAATTTTTGGGCTCCTGCTGCTGCTGCCAAATCCAGGGTGTGTCTTTAGGCCAATTTTTGGGCTCCTGCTGCAAACTCCAGTGTCTCTTTCAGCCAATGTTTGGGCACCTGCTGCTGCTGCTCCCAACTCCAGTGTGTCTTTAGGTCAATTTTTGGGCTCCTGCTGCCAACTCCAGTGTCTCTTTCAAGCAATGTTTCGGCTCCTGCTGCTGCTGCTGCTGCTGCTGCTGGCAACTCCAGTGTGTCTTTTGGCCAATTTTTGGGCTCCTGCTGCCAACTCCAGTGTCTCCTTCAAGCAATGTTTGGGCTGCTGCTGCAAACTCCAGGGTATGTCTTTAGTCCAATTTTTGTGCTCTTGCTGCCAACTCCAGCAATGTTTGGGCTCCTTCTGCTGCTGCTGGCAACTCCAGTGTGTCTTTAGGCCAATTTTTGGGCTCCTGCTGCCAACTCCAGTGTCTCTTTCAGCCAATGTTTGGGTTCCTGCTGCTGCTGCTGCTGACAACTCCAGGGTGTGTCTTTAGGCCAACTTTTGGGCTCCTGCTGCCAACTTTAATGTCTCTTTCAAGCTATGCTTGGGCTGCTGCTGCTGCTGATTGCAACTCCAGGGAGTCACTCAGCCAATTTTTGGCCTCCTGCTGCCAACTCCAGGGTGTGTCTTTCAAGCTAGGTTTGGGCTGCTGCTGCTGCTTGCAACTCCAGGGTGTCATTCAGACAATTTTTGGGCTCCTGCTGCCAACTCTAGTGTCTCTTACAAGCTATGTTTCGGCTCCTGCTGTTGATGCTTGCAACTCAAGGGTGTCATTCAGCCAATATTTGGGCTCCTGCTACCAACTTTATTGTCTCCTTCAAGTTATGTTTGGCCTCCTGCTGCTGCCAACTGCAGTGTGTCTTTAGGCCAATATTTGGATTCCTGCTGCCAACTCCAGTGTGTCTTTCAAGCTATGTTTGGGCTGCTGATGCTGCTTGCAACTCCAGGGTTTCATTGAGCCAATTTTAGGGCTCCTGCTGCCAACTCCAGTGTCTCTTTCAAGCTATGTTTGGGCTCCTGCTGCTTGCAACTCCAGGGTGTCATTCAGCCAATTTTTGGGCTCCTGCTGCCAACTCCAGTGTGTCTTCAAGCTAGGTTCGGGCTGCTGCTGCTGCTGCTTACAACTCCAGGGGGTCATTCAGACAATTTTTGGGCTCCTGCTGCCAACTCCAGTGTCTCTTTCAAGCTATGTTTGGGCTCCTGCTGCTGCTGCTGCTGCTGCCAACTCCAGGGTGTGTCTTTAGGCCAATTCTTGGGCTCCTGCTGCCAACTCCAGTGTCTCTTTCAAGTTATGTTTGGACTCCTGCTGCTGCTGCTGCCAACTGCAGTGTGTCTTTAGGCCAATTTTTGGGTTCCTGCTGCCAACTCCAGTGTCTCTTTCAAGCTATGTTTGGGCTCCTGCTGCTGCTGCTTACATCTCCAGGGTGTCATTCAGCCAATTTTTGGGCTTCCGCTGTCAACTCCAGTGTCTCTTTTAAGCTATGTTTGGGCTCCTGCTGCTGCTGCTTGCAACTCCAGGGTGTCATTCATCCAATTTTTGGGCTCCTGCTGCCAACTCCAGTGTGTCTTTCAAGCTATGTTTGGGCTGCTGCTGCTTGCAACTCCAGGGTGTCATTCATCCAATTTTTGGGCTCCTGCTGCCAACTCCAGTGTATCTTTCAAAATATGTTTGGCCTCCTGCTGCTGCTGCTGCTTGCAACTCCAGGGTGTCATTCAGCCAATTTTTGGGCTCCTGCTGCAACCTCCAGTGTCTCTTTCAAGCAATGTTTGGGATCCTGCTGCTGCCAACTCCAGTGTGTCTTTAGGCCAATTTTTGGGCTCCTGCTGCTGCCAACTCCGGGGGGGGTGTGTCTTTAGGCCAATTTGTGGGCTCCTGCTGCTGCTTCCGCTGCCAACTCGAGGGTGTGTCTATAGGCCAATTTTTGGGCTCCTGCTGCCAACTCCAGTGTCTCTTTCAGCCAATGTTTGGGCTCCTGCTGCTGCTGCTGCCAACTCCAGTGTGTCTTTAGGCCAATTTTTGGGCTCCTGCTGCCAACACCAGTGTCTCTTTCAAGCAATGTTTGGGCTCCTGCTGTTGCTGCTGGCAACTCCATTGTGTCTTTAGGCCAATTTTTGGGCTCCTGCTGCCAACTCCAGTGTCTTTTTCAAGCAATGTTTGGCCTCCTTCTGCTGCTGCTGCCAACTCCAGGGTGTGTCTTTAGTCCCCTTTTTGTGCTCTTGCTGCCAACTCCAGTGTCTCTTTCAAGCAATGTTTGGGCTCCTGCTGCTGCTGCCAACTCCAGTGTGTCTTTAGGCCAATTTTTTTGGCTCCTGCTGCCAACTCCAGTGCCTATTTCAGCCAATGTTTGGGCTCCTGCTGCTGCTGGCAACTCCAGTGTGTCTTTAGGCCAATTTTTGGGTTCCTGCTGCTGCTGCTGCCAACTCCAGGGTGTGTCTATCAGTTAATGTTTGGGCTCCTGCTGCCAACTCCAGTGTCTCTTTCAGCCAATGTTTGGGTTCCTGCTGCTGCTGCTGACAGCTCCAGGGCGTGTCTTTAGGCCAATTTTTGGTATCCTGCTGCCAACTTCAGTGTCTCTTTCAAGCTATGTTTAGCCTCCTGCTGCTGCCAACTGCAGTGTGTCTTTAGGCCAATTTTTGGGTTCCTGCTGCCAACTCCAGTGTCTCTTTCAAGCTATGTTTGGGCTTCTGCTGCTGCTGCTTGCAACTCCAGGGTGTCATTCAGCCAATTTTTGGGCTCCTGCTGCCAACTCCAGTGTCTCTTTCAATCTATGCTTGGCCTCCTGCTGCTGCTGCTGCTGCTGCCAACTGCAGTGTGTCTTTAGGCCAATTTTTGGGTTCCTGCTGCCAACTCCAGTGTCTCTTTAAAGCTATGTTTGGCCTCCTGCTTGCAACTCCAGGGTGTCATTCAGCCAATTTTTGGGCTCCTGCTGCCAACTCCAGTGTCTTTCAAGATATGTTTGGGCTGCTGCTGCTGCTTGCAACTCCAGGGTGTCATTCAGCCAATTTTTTGGCTCCTGCTGCCAACTCCAGTGTCTCTTTCAAGCTATGCTCGGGCTCCTGCTGCTGCTGCTTGCAACTCCAGGGTGTCATTCAGCCAATTTTTGGGCTCCTGCTGCCAACTCCAGTGTCTCTTAAAGTCTATGTTTGGGCTCCTGCTGTTGCTGCTTGCATCTCTAGGGTGTCATTCAGCCAATTTTTGGGCTCCTGCTGCCAACTCCAGTGTCTCCTTCAAGTTATGTTTGGCCTCCTGCTGCTACTGCTGCCAACTGCAGTGTGTCTTTAGGCCAATTTTTGGATTCCTGCTGCAGACTCCAGTGTCTCTTTCAAGCTATGTTTGGGCTGCTGCTGCTTGCAACTCCAGGGTGTCATTCAGCCAATTTTTGGGCTCCTGCTGCCAACTCCAGTGTGTCTTTCAAGCTATGTTTGGGCTGCTGCTGCTGCTTGCAACTCCAGGGTTTCATTCAGCCAATTTTTGGGCTCCTGCTGACAACTCCAGTGTATCTTTCAAGCTATGTTTGGGCTCCTGCTGCTTGCAACTCCAGGGTGTCATTCAGCCAATTTTTGGGCTCCTGCTGCCAACTCCAGTGTGTCTTCAAGCTAGGTTTGGGCTGCTGCTGCTTACAACTCCAGGGGGTTATTCAGCCAATTTTTGGGCTTCTGCTGCCAACTCCAGTGTCTCTTTCAAGCTATGTTTTGGCTCCTGCTGCTGCTGCTTGCCAACTCCAGGGTGTGTCTATCAGTCAATGTTTGGGCTCCTGCTGCCAACTCCACTGTCTCCTTCAGCCAATGTTTGGGCTCCTGCTGCTGCCAACTCCAGGGTGTGTCTTTAGGCCAATTTTTGGGCTCCTGCTGCCAACTCCAGTGTCTCTTTCAAGCTATGTTTGGCCTCCTGCTGCTGCTGCTGCCAACTGCAGTGTGTCTTTAGGCCAACTTTTGGGTTCCTGCTGCCAACTCCAGTGTCTCTTTCAAGCTATGTTTGGGCTCCGGTTGCTGCTGCTTGCAACTCCAGGGTGTCATTCAGCCAATTTTTGGGCTCCTGCTGCCAACTCCAGTGTCTCTTTCAAGCTATGCTTGGCCTCCCGCTGCTGCCAACTGCAGTGTGTCTTTAGGCCAATTTTTGGGTTCCTGCTGCCAACTCCAGTGTCTCTTTCAAGCTATGTTTTGGCTCCTGCTGCTGCCAACTCTGGGGTGTGTCTTTAGGCCAATTTTTGGGCTCCTGCTGCAAACTCCAGTGTCTCTTTCAGCCAATGTTTGGGCACCTGCTGCTGCTGCTCCCAACTCCAGTGTGTCTTTAGGTCAATTTTTGGGCTCCTGCTGCTGCTGCCAAATCCAGGGTGTGTCTTTAGGCCAATTTTTGGGCTCCTGCTGCAAACTCCAGTGTCTCTTTCAGCCAATGTTTGGGCACCTGCTGCTGCTGCTCCCAACTCCAGTGTGTCTTTAGGTCAATTTTTGGGCTCCTGCTGCCAACTCCAGTGTCTCTTTCAAGCAATGTTTCGGCTCCTGCTGCTGCTGCTGCTGCTGCTGGCAACTCCAGTGTGTCTTTTGGCCAATTTTTGGGCTCCTGCTGCCAACTCCAGTGTCTCCTTCAAGCAATGTTTGGGCTGCTGCTGCAAACTCCAGGGTATGTCTTTAGTCCAATTTTTGTGCTCTTGCTGCCAACTCCAGCAATGTTTGGGCTCCTTCTGCTGCTGCTGGCAACTCCAGTGTGTCTTTAGGCCAATTTTTGGGCTCCTGCTGCCAACTCCAGTGTCTCTTTCAGCCAATGTTTGGGTTCCTGCTGCTGCTGCTGCTGACAACTCCAGGGTGTGTCTTTAGGCCAACTTTTGGGCTCCTGCTGCCAACTTTAATGTCTCTTTCAAGCTATGCTTGGGCTGCTGCTGCTGCTGATTGCAACTCCAGGGAGTCACTCAGCCAATTTTGGGCCAACTCCAGGGTGTGTCTATCAGTCAATGTTTGGGCTCCTGCTGCCAACTCCACTGTCTCCTTCAGCCAATGTTTGGGCTCCTGCTGCTGCCAACTCCAGGGTGTGTCTTTAGGCCAATTTTTGGGCTCCTGCTGCCAACTCCAGTGTCTCTTTCAAGCTATGTTTGGCCTCCTGCTGCTGCTGCTGCCAACTGCAGTGTGTCTTTAGGCCAACTTTTGGGTTCCTGCTGCCAACTCCAGTGTCTCTTTCAAGCTATGTTTGGGCTCCGGTTGCTGCTGCTTGCAACTCCAGGGTGTCATTCAGCCAATTTTTGGGCTCCTGCTGCCAACTCCAGTGTCTCTTTCAAGCTATGCTTGGCCTCCCGCTGCTGCCAACTGCAGTGTGTCTTTAGGCCAATTTTTGGGTTCCTGCTGCCAACTCCAGTGTCTCTTTCAAGCTATGTTTTGGCTCCTGCTGCTGCCAACTCTGGGGTGTGTCTTTAGGCCAATTTTTGGGCTCCTGCTGCTGCTGCCAAATCCAGGGTGTGTCTTTAGGCCAATTTTTGGGCTCCTGCTGCAAACTCCAGTGTCTCTTTCAGCCAATGTTTGGGCACCTGCTGCTGCTGCTCCCAACTCCAGTGTGTCTTTAGGTCAATTTTTGGGCTCCTGCTGCCAACTCCAGTGTCTCTTTCAAGCAATGTTTCGGCTCCTGCTGCTGCTGCTGCTGCTGCTGCTGGCAACTCCAGTGTGTCTTTTGGCCAATTTTTGGGCTCCTGCTGCCAACTCCAGTGTCTCCTTCAAGCAATGTTTGGGCTGCTGCTGCAAACTCCAGGGTATGTCTTTAGTCCAATTTTTGTGCTCTTGCTGCCAACTCCAGCAATGTTTGGGCTCCTTCTGCTGCTGCTGGCAACTCCAGTGTGTCTTTAGGCCAATTTTTGGGCTCCTGCTGCCAACTCCAGTGTCTCTTTCAGCCAATGTTTGGGTTCCTGCTGCTGCTGCTGACAACTCCAGGGTGTGTCTTTAGGCCAACTTTTGGGCTCCTGCTGCCAACTTTAATGTCTCTTTCAAGCTATGCTTGGGCTGCTGCTGCTGCTGATTGCAACTCCAGGGAGTCACTCAGCCAATTTTTGGCCTCCTGCTGCCAACTCCAGGGTGTGTCTTTCAAGCTAGGTTTGGGCTGCTGCTGCTGCTTGCAACTCCAGGGTGTCATTCAGACAATTTTTGGGCTCCTGCTGCCAACTCCAGTGTCTCTCACAAGCTATGTTTCGGCTCCTGCTGTTGATGCTTGCAACTCAAGGGTGTCATTCAGCCAATATTTGGGCTCCTGCTACCAACTTTATTGTCTCCTTCAAGTTATGTTTGGCCTCCTGCTGCTGCCAACTGCAGTGTGTCTTTAGGCCAATATTTGGATTCCTGCTGCCAACTCCAGTGTGTCTTTCAAGCTATGTTTGGGCTGCTGATGCTGCTTGCAACTCCAGGGTTTCATTGAGCCAATTTTAGGGCTCCTGCTGCCAACTCCAGTGTCTCTTTCAAGCTATGTTTGGGCTCCTGCTGCTTGCAACTCCAGGGTGTCATTCAGCCAATTTTTGGGCTCCTGCTGCCAACTCCAGTGTGTCTTCAAGCTAGGTTCGGGCTGCTGCTGCTGCTGCTTACAACTTCAGGGGGTCATTCAGACAATTTTTGGGCTCCTGCTGCCAACTCCAGTGTCTCTTTCAAGCTATGTTTGGGCTCCTGCTGCTGCCAACTCCAGGGTGTGTCTTTAGGCCAATTCTTGGGCTCCTGCTGCCAACTCCAGTGTCTCTTTCAAGTTATGTTTGGATTCCTGCTGCTGCTGCTGCCAACTGCAGTGTGTCTTTAGGCCAATTTTTGGGTTCCTGCTGCCAACTCCAGTGTCTCTTTCAAGCTATGTTTGGGCTCCTGCTGCTGCTGCTTACATCTCCAGGGTGTCATTCAGCCAATTTTTGGGCTTCCGCTGTCAACTCCAGTGTCTCTTTTAAGCTATGTTTGGGCTCCTGCTGCTGCTGCTTGCAACTCCAGGGTGTCATTCATCCAATGTTTGGGCTCCTGCTGCCAACTCCAGTGTGTCTTTCAAGCTATGTTTGGGCTGCTGCTGCTTGCAACTCCAGGGTGTCATTCATCCAATTTTTGGGCTCCTGCTGCCAACTCCAGTGTCTCTTTCAGCCAATGTTTGGGTTCCTGCTGCTGCTGCTGACAGCTCCAGGGCGTGTCTTTAGGCCAATTTTTGGTATCCTGCTGCCAACTTCAGTGTCTCTTTCAAGCTATGTTTAGCCTCCTGCTGCTGCCAACTGCAGTGTGTCTTTAGGCCAATTTTTGGGTTCCTGCTGCCAACTCCAGTGTCTCTTTCAAGCTATGTTTGGGCTTCTGCTGCTGCTGCTTGCAACTCCAGGGTGTCATTCAGCCAATTTTTGGGCTCCTGCTAGAGATGAGCGAACTTTTGAAAAATTCGATTCGACTGATTCGCCGAATTTTCCGACAAAAATCGTTTCGACCCGAATAAATTCGCGACGAATCGCTATTAAAAACGGCTATTTCTGAGCCTCCTACAGCCTCAATAGGGTTGTAAACCATTCAGCCTTGCTGTAACACGCACAGGATGCGTGCTGGGTTAGTTAAATAATACTTTTAAGAAATATCACATGCAGATCAGAGGCATCGCTAATAGAATCGCAGAGCGGCACAATTGCAGAGAGTTGAAGTGGCATCACTATGAGGGGCAGCAGGAGCCCAAATATACACTGGAGTTGGCTTCAGGAGCCCAAAAATTGGATGAATCACACCCTGGAGTTGGCAGGAGTTGACAGTAGCAGCAGCAGGAGCCCACATATACACTGGAGTTGGCTTCAGGAGCCCAAAAATTGGATGAATCACACCCTGGAGTTGGCAGAAGTTGGCAGCAGCAGCAGCAGGAGCCCAAATATACACTGGAGTTGGCTTCAGGAGCCCAAAAATTGGATGAATCACACCCTGGAGTTGGCAGAAGTTGGCAGCAGCAGCAGCAGGAGCCCAAATATACACTGGAGTTGGCTTCAGGAGCCCAAAAATTGGATGAATCACACCCTGGAGTTGGCAGAAGTTGGCAGCAGCAGCAGCAGGAGCCCAAATATACACTGGAGTTGGCTTCAGGAGCCCAAAAATTGGATGAATCACACCCTGGAGTTGGCAGGAGTTGACAGTAGCAGCAGCAGGAGCCCAAATATACACTGGAGTTGGCTTCAGGAGCCCAAAAATTGGATGAATCACACCCTGGAGTTGGCAGAAGTTGGCAGCAGCAGCAGCAGGAGCCCAAATATACACTGGAGTTGGCTTCAGGAGCCCAAAAATTGGATGAATCACACCCTGGAGTTGGCAGGAGTTGACAGCAGCAGCAGCAGGAGCCCAAATATACACTGGAGTTGGCTTCAGGAGCCCAAAAATTGGATGAATCACACCCTGGAGTTGGCAGGAGTTGACAGCAGCAGCAGCAGGAGCCCAAATATACACTGGAGTTGGCTTCAGGAGCCCAAAAATTGGATGAATCACACCCTGGAGTTGGCAGAAGTTGGCAGCAGCAGCAGCAGGAGCCCAAATATACACTGGAGTTGGCTTCAGGAGCCCAAAAATTGGATGAATCACACCCTGGAGTTGGCAGAAGTTGGCAGCAGCAGCAGCAGGAGCCCAAATATACACTGGAGTTGGCTTCAGGAGCCCAAAAATTGGATGAATCACACCCTGGAGTTGGCAGGAGTTGACAGCAGCAGCAGCAGGAGCCCAAATATACACTGGAGTTGGCTTCAGGAGCCCAAAAATTGGATGAATCACACCCTGGAGTTGGCAGAAGTTGGCAGCAGCAGCAGCAGGAGCCCAAATATACACTGGAGTTGGCTTCAGGAGCCCAAAAATTGGATGAATCACACCCTGGAGTTGGCAGAAGTGGGCAGCAGCAGCAGCAGGAGCCCAAATATACACTGGAGTTGGCTTCAGGAGCCCAAAAATTGGATGAATCACACCCTGGAGTTGGCAGAAGTTGGCAGCAGCAGCAGCAGGAGCCCAAATATACACTGGAGTTGGCTTCAGGAGCCCAAAAATTGGATGAATCACACCCTGGAGTTGGCAGGAGTTGACAGCAGCAGCAGCAGGAGCCCAAATATACACTGGAGTTGGCTTCAGGAGCCCAAAAATTGGATGAATCACACCCTGGAGTTGGCAGGAGTTGACAGCAGCAGCAGCAGGAGCCCAAATATACACTGGAGTTGGCTTCAGGAGCCCAAAAATTGGATGAATCACACCCTGGAGTTGGCAGGAGTTGGCAGCAGCAGCAGCAGGAGCCCAAATATACACTGGAGTTGGCTTCAGGAGCCCAAAAATTGGATGAATCACACCCTGGAGTTGGCAGAAGTTGGCAGCAGCAGCAGCAGGAGCCCAAATATACACTGGAGTTGGCTTCAGGAGCCCAAAAATTGGATGAATCACACCCTGGAGTTGGCAGAAGTTGGCAGCAGCAGCAGCAGGAGCCCAAATATACACTGGAGTTGGCTTCAGGAGCCCAAAAATTGGATGAATCACACCCTGGAGTTGGCAGGAGTTGACAGTAGCAGCAGCAGGAGCCCAAATATACACTGGAGTTGGCTTCAGGAGCCCAAAAATTGGATGAATCACACCCTGGAGTTGGCAGAAGTTGGCAGCAGCAGCAGCAGGAGCCCAAATATACACTGGAGTTGGCTTCAGGAGCCCAAAAATTGGATGAATCACACCCTGGAGTTGGCAGGAGTTGACAGCAGCAGCAGCAGGAGCCCAAATATACACTGGAGTTGGCTTCAGGAGCCCAAAAATTGGATGAATCACACCCTGGAGTTGGCAGGAGTTGACAGTAGCAGCAGCAGGAGCCCAAAAAATGGCCTAAAGACATAAATATGTTTTGCACCATTTGGAAAGTGTAAAACGTGGCACCATGCTGAATCTAGTCGCATGCATCAGGCATTGGTGGGTGGAAATCCTGGCTGATCCATCCCTGATTCATTTTGACAAAGGTGAGTCTCTCCACATTTTTAGTTGACAGACGAGTTCTCCTCGCCGTAACTATGGCCCCCGCCGCACTAAACACCCGCTCAGATGGCACGCTACTTGCCGGGCAGGACAGCTTTTCCAGGGCAAACTCTGCTAGTTGCGGCCACAAATCAAGTTTGGCTGCCCAGAAGTCCAGCGGATCCTCAAGGTGTGTTGGCATGGTCATGTCAAAGTATGACATGACCTGCTGGTTCAGGTCCTGCTCCAGGTCTTCCTGCTGCTCATGAGTAGCCTCACTATGCGGGTGTAGAAAGCTACTCATTAGCGACTGAAGACTGAGGCTGCTGCTGCTGATGGAGCTTCTGCTGCTGCTGCTGCCAACCCCCCCAGCGGCCATGGCAGTGGAAGGTGAGCGCAGAGGTCCCCTCGAGTCAGACCTGCGAGAGTATGGACCATGGCGCAGATAGGCATCGGCCAACTGCCTACGTAGAATGTCTTTGTAGTAGTTGAGTTTGTCCTCCCTCTCGGTAGGTTTAAAAAATGCCCCCATTTTGTGCCGGAAGCGAGGGTCCAATAAGGTGGACAGCCAGAAGTCATCCCGCCGACAGATGGAAACAATTCTGGGGTCACTACGCAAGCACGTGAGCATGCTTCGTGCCATTTGCGCAAGTGACTCGGATGGACTACCTGTCTCCATCTCCACTGCATACTGCCACGGTGTGCCCGGGTCCTCTGTCTCTCCTTCCTCAAAAACCTCTAGCTCCTCTGGCTGCTCCTGCTCCTCCTCTCCTGTCCGCTGACTAGATAAACCAGCCATTTCGCCAAGCCTAAACTGTGTTTCGCTGGGCAACTCCTCCTCCTCCTCTTCCTCCTCCTCCTCCTCCAGTTCAGCTCCAAGGGGGTTCATGTGGCCGTAAGATGTAAACGCCATGTCTCCAGTGCCCTGACCAGCCATGGTTTCCAACATGTGCTGCAGTACATGAAGCAGTGGAATCACGTCGTTCATCCCGTAATCCTGCCGACTGACAAATAAAGTGGCTTCCTCAAAGGGCCTGAGCAAACGGCAGGTGTCACGTATGAGCTGCCACTGGTTGACATTGAAGTTACACAGGGGAGTCCCCCTATCTGCTTGGATCATCAGGAAATCCGTGATGGCTTTTCTCTGTTCATATAATCGGTCCAACATGTGAAGGGTGGAATTCCAACGGGTGGAAACATCGCAAATCAGACTATGTTGGGGGATACCATTCTGACGCTGTAGCTCAAGAAGGGTGTGTTTGGCAGTGTAGGAGTGGCTGAAGTGCATGCAAAGTTTCCGTGAAGTTGTTAGGATGTCCTGCAGATGGGGGGAACACTTCAGAAACCGCTTGACAACCAGATTGAAGACGTGAGCCATGCAGGGGGCATGGGTCAGGCTTCCTTGGCGCAGCGCAGACAAAATGTTCTTCCCATTGTCGGTAACCATGATTCCCATTTTAAGTTTTCTCGGAGTAAGCCATGTTTGGATTTCCTGATGAATACATTTAAGCAGTTCCTCCCCTGTGTGACTCCGTTCGCCAAGACAAACCATGTGAAGCACTGCGTGACACCTCCGTGCCCTGCACACATGGTAGACTGGAGGGGCACTGAGACTTGAGCCTACAGTGGAGGGTGAGGAGATGGCGGAGGATGAGGAGGCCGAGTCGCACGGTGTCACAGGCCCAATGGGCAGAGAGCGCGGAGGCCGAAGCGGCGTGACCTGTCCAAGTTGCTGCTGCAAAGGGACCACATTCACCCAGTGGGCCGTAAACGACATGTACTGCCCCTGACCGTAGTTACAGCTCCAGATGTCGGCGCTGCCATGTATTTTGCTACACACCGACAGGCTCAAGGACTGGCCCACCTTCTGTTCAACAAAAGTGTGCAGCGCTGGTACTGCCTTCTTGGCAAAGAAATGACGGCTTGGGACTCTCCACCTCGGCTCGGCACAAGCCATCAGTTCTCTGAAAGGTGCAGATTCCACCACCTGAAAAGGGAGCGACTGCAGCACCAGCAACTTGGACAGGAGCACATTCAGCTTCTGCGCCGTAGGATGAGTGGGCGCATACTGCTGTCTCTTGGACATGGCTTCGCTGATGGATTGCTGGCGGGATGCATGACTTGGAGGAGGAGGAGCAGGAGCGACAGAGGATGGGTATGACGCACAGCTGCCTTCGGCTGAGGTGCTGGAGCCTTGGCTGGCAGAAATTGGGAGCTCACTTGGTGAGGAAGCAGACTGGACCACCCCTTGGGAGCCTCGGTTCTCCCAGGTCGTTTTATGGTGACGCATCATATGTTGACGCAGGGCCGTGGTGCCAACATTTGGACCCTGGCCACGCTTCACCTTTTGCCTACATATCTTGCATGTGGCCATGTTACCCTCCTGCGGATGCCTCAGGAAAAACTGCCACACTGCCGAGTAGCTACTTTTCCCACCCCCTGGCCTCACTGATTCACTGCTGCTGTTGCCAACTCCAGGAACCCCTGCTCCACTACCTCCCGATAAGGTAGACTGCCGCACAGCAGGTGCTCTACCCCGGCCCCGGCCCCGGCCGGCTCCAGCCTTTGGAATTGTGCCCCCATGCTGACTGCTACCACTTTGCTGCCTCAGCTGCTGACTCCGGGGCAACCTGCACCCCTCTTCTCCTGATGATGACGATGAAGCCCCTTCATCACCCGGCTCCCAAGTGCGATCGGCTTCATCGTCATCATCATCATCATCACCGGGTTGTGGCTGTACGTCACTGATGTTCGTGGATTCGTCAACAGTGTCTGGCGCAGGAGCTGGAACGCTCGCAGCACCCACGACACTGTCCACATCACTATTTGTCTGCCTAGCTAAAGAAGCCACCTCCATTTCTTGGCTGGGCAGTAGCTGCTGACTGTCCTCTATCTGATGGTCCTCCTCACTAAAGAGTGGAGCTGAACCCAAAGCATAGGATACGTCGCTGGGGGAGGGAACGGCGTAGGCCAGAGGCAATGGGAGGACAGGGACTGCTCTCGGGGCATGCCAACTCAGGGTTGTGTCAGAGGAACCTACCGACCCTAGACTGGGGGTCTCAGACGTAAGTTGTGATGATGTTGTTGATGAGCGCGTCAACCAATCTACCACGGCAGATGCGTTACTGGTGGAGACCCGACCGCTAGCAGATACTGGCAGATTAGGTCTCTCAGCGTGACTCCTGCTGCTACTGGCCCCCAGTCTGATGCGAGCTCTTCCTGCGGAATCTTGGCCTCTGCCACTCCTCTTTTCACTTCCAGGCACTTGTCTGCCCGACATAGTCTAACTGGCGTGGTAGTAGGTGATATTTAAAAAAACCCCGGGCAGCGGTGGGTCTATATGAAACAGAATATAATGCACACCAAAAGTGAGCAGTAACACTCAGCCTCCAACAGGCCTGCTTAGTGTAAATAAGAGAGCTGCTTAGTGTAAATAAAGAGGGGTATGCTATGTTACAGAATGGGATGCCTCAACAGAAGTGCACCTGGCAGGCAGCAGTAAGCCTATGCCCAGCAAAAGTGTCTTATAATATAAATATGATAAGAGCAAATGCTTATATGGTCTTAAACAGAGGCTGCTTTAGTCACAGAATGGGATGCCCCGGGCAGGAATCGAGCTGCCAGGGTACAGTAGTGCTTTGGCCAGCAAAAGTGTCTTTATCAGGCCTAATTTCAAATATGATTAGAGCAAATGCTTATATGGTCTTAAACAGAGGCTGCTTTAGTCACAGAATGGGATGCCCCGGGCAGGAATCGAGCTGCCAGGGTACAGTAGTGCTTTGACAAGCAAAAGTGTCTTTATCAGGCCTAATTTCAAATATGATAAGAGCAAATGCTTATATGGTCTTAAACAGAGGCTGCTTTAGTCACAGAATGGGATGCCCCGGGCAGGAATCGAGCTGCCAGGGTACAGTAGTGCTTTGGCCAGCAAAAGTGTCTTTATCAGGCCTAATTTCAAATATGATTAGAGCAAATGGTTATATGGTCTTAAACAGAGGCTGCTTTAGTCACAGAATGGGATGCCCCGGGCAGGAATCGAGCTGCCAGGGTACAGTAGTGCTTTGGCCAGCAAAAGTGTCTTTATCAGGCCTAATTTCAAATATGATTAGAGCAAATGCTTATATGGTCTTAAACAGAGGCTGCTTTAGTCACAGAATGGGATGCCCCGGGCAGGAATCGAGCTGCCAGGGTACAGTAGTGCTTTGACAAGCAAAAGTGTCTTTATCAGGCCTAATTTCAAATATGATAAGAGCAAATGCTTATATGGTCTTAAACAGAGGCTGCTTTAGTCACAGAATGGGATGCCCCGGGCAGGAATCGAGCTGCCAGGGTACAGTAGTGCTTTGGCCAGCAAAAGTGTCTTTATCAGGCCTAATTTCAAATATGATTAGAGCAAATGCTTATATGGTCTTAAACAGAGGCTGCTTTAGTCACAGAATGGGATGCCCCGGGCAGGAATCGAGCTGCCAGGGTACAGTAGTGCTTTGACAAGCAAAAGTGTCTTTATCAGGCCTAATTTCAAATATGATTAGAGCAAATGCTTATATGGTCTTAAACAGAGGCTGCTTTAGTCACAGAATGGGATGCCCCGGGCAGGAATCGAGCTGCCAGGGTACAGTAGTGCTTTGGCCAGCAAAAGTGTCTTTATCAGGCCTAATTTCAAATATGATTAGAGCAAATGCTTATATGGTCTTAAACAGAGGCTGCTTTAGTCACAGAATGGGATGCCCCGGGCAGGAATCGAGCTGCCAGGGTACAGTAGTGCTTTGGCCAGCAAAAGTGTCTTTATCAGGCCTAATTTCAAATATGATTAGAGCAAATGCTTATATGGTCTTAAACAGAGGCTGCTTTAGTCACAGAATGGGATGCCCCGGGCAGGAATCGAGCTGCCAGGGTACAGTAGTGCTTTGGCCAGCAAAAGTGTCTTTATCAGGCCTAATTTCAAATATGATAAGAGCAAATGCTTATATGGTCTTAAACAGAGGCTGCTTTAGTCACAGAATGGGATGCCCCGGGCAGGAATCGAGCTGCCAGGGTACAGTAGTGCTTTGGCCAGCAAAAGTGTCTTTATCAGGCCTAATTTCAAATATGATTAGAGCAAATGCTTATATGGTCTTAAACAGAGGCTGCTTTAGTCACAGAATGGGATGCCCCGGGCAGGAATCGAGCTGCCAGGGTACAGTAGTGCTTTGGCCAGCAAAAGTGTCTTTATCAGGCCTAATTTCAAATATGATTAGAGCAAATGCTTATATGGTCTTAAACAGAGGCTGCTTTAGTCACAGAATGGGATGCCCCGGGCAGGAATCGAGCTGCCAGGGTACAGTAGTGCTTTGACAAGCAAAAGTGTCTTTATCAGGCCTAATTTCAAATATGATAAGAGCAAATGCTTATATGGTCTTAAACAGAGGCTGCTTTAGTCACAGAATGGGATGCCCCGGGCAGGAATCGAGCTGCCAGGGTACAGTAGTGCTTTGGCCAGCAAAAGTGTCTTTATCAGGCCTAATTTCAAATATGATTAGAGCAAATGCTTATATGGTCTTAAACAGAGGCTGCTTTAGTCACAGAATGGGATGCCCCGGGCAGGAATCGAGCTGCCAGGGTACAGTAGTGCTTTGGCCAGCAAAAGTGTCTTTATCAGGCCTAATTTCAAATATGATTAGAGCAAATGCTTATATGGTCTTAAACAGAGGCTGCTTTAGTCACAGAATGGGATGCCCCGGGCAGGAATCGAGCTGCCAGGGTACAGTAGTGCTTTGACAAGCAAAAGTGTCTTTATCAGGCCTAATTTCAAATATGATAAGAGCAAATGCTTATATGGTCTTAAACAGAGGCTGCTTTAGTCACAGAATTGGATGCCCCGGGCAGGAATCGAGCTGCCAGGGTACAGTAGTGCTTTGGCCAGCAAAAGTGTCTTTATCAGGCCTAATTTCAAATATGATTAGAGCAAATGGTTATATGGTCTTAAACAGAGGCTGCTTTAGTCACAGAATGGGATGCCCCGGGCAGGAATCGAGCTGCCAGGGTACAGTAGTGCTTTGGCCAGCAAAAGTGTCTTTATCAGGCCTAATTTCAAATATGATTAGAGCAAATGCTTATATGGTCTTAAACAGAGGCTGCTTTAGTCACAGAATGGGATGCCCCGGGCAGGAATCGAGCTGCCAGGGTACAGTAGTGCTTTGACAAGCAAAAGTGTCTTTATCAGGCCTAATTTCAAATATGATAAGAGCAAATGCTTATATGGTCTTAAACAGAGGCTGCTTTAGTCACAGAATGGGATGCCCCGGGCAGGAATCGAGCTGCCAGGGTACAGTAGTGCTTTGGCCAGCAAAAGTGTCTTTATCAGGCCTAATTTCAAATATGATTAGAGCAAATGCTTATATGGTCTTAAACAGAGGCTGCTTTAGTCACAGAATGGGATGCCCCGGGCAGGAATCGAGCTGCCAGGGTACAGTAGTGCTTTGGCCAGCAAAAGTGTCTTTATCAGGCCTAATTTCAAATATGATTAGAGCAAATGCTTATATGGTCTTAAACAGAGGCTGCTTTAGTCACAGAATGGGATGCCCCGGGCAGGAATCGAGCTGCCAGGGTACAGTAGTGCTTTGGCCAGCAAAAGTGTCTTTATCAGGCCTAATTTCAAATATGATAAGAG